>JARHVA010003885.1:950000-965000 GCA_037957365.1 Torreya grandis
AATGGAAAGAAATACATACTTCAGTGTGTAAAAAAATATTGATTTAAGTTGAGACCCATTTTAATTTTATCTTTTTGAATTAATTATAACCAAAATATTCTTATAGTGTAATTAGTGAATATAATCTAAAACTTTAATATTGAAAATGATTGAAAGAAAAGAGAGAAAGGAAGGAATAAAATTATGTGTCGATGGAACCATATTTCCCCTTGGTACTTTGCTTTTGTGATAATTACTCCTTGTTAAATAATTGGAGAGAGAGAGTTTCAAAACTTAACCTTGAATATGTTAATATTAAGATTGGGATGGTGGTTATGCCCCCAATCTAGTACAAGGGCAAGTTATGCCAACACCATTAATAACACTAAATCTCAATAATATAACTCAAATGTAAACATAATCTAGCCATTATCACCCATGTAAAATGGTTTAACCATATCAATTTGAAAAAGGAGATTAAATCTAAGGTCATCATAGGAATTAAGTCTCGACCACACTAATCAAGAGTAGAAACTATTATAGATAGGTAAAGCTTAATCAGTGCATCTTGGTAATGTTTATGCATCATTGTGTGGTGAGAAATGAATAAAAACTATTCATTCCCCCTCATCAAATAAGATTTAAATTATGTATAATTTGTGTGTGTGTGTGTGTGTGTGTGTGATTTAGTGCATTTACATGGCACATGAACCTCTAGTGTGTCTCAAGCTGAAGTATTTATCAAAATGTAACCTTTGATCTATAAATTATGTATAATATATGTCATAAATTTGAAAAACTATCCAAAATCTATGAATATTGGTACCAAGTGCATAATATTATGACCCAAGTGTATATCTGAATCCTATAAACTATATTTAATTATGTCTATTTTCCAAATATGTATGTGTGGACTCATGTCTATGTGATATGCCCCCACTAATATTTCTCCCCTTTTGAGGTGAGGGGAACATAATTTGGAGACCACCTTATGTTAGAAGGTGTAGACACCTAAATTTCACCATTTAGTGTTGAAATTAACATTGACATGCTAACCCTTCTTCATCTAAAATTTTAAATTCAAACTAAAATCATTTCCCTCCAAATTTTGAATAATTGAATAATTTTTAATTAATCAATTATGTACACCATTTATTCCAAAATTAATTCATAATCTAGATTTTACACCTCACCAAAACATCCTCCATGTTTATCTTAACCATTTGTTGACTCATCAAACCACACTCCTCAACTTCCTCAACCACCTTGTGATTTACCTTAAAAAATTTCAACTTTCTTGACCCATTCTTGATGATACACTCAACTAATTCCCATTTCCTTTCTACCTATAGAATTGGTCATCATTATCATGGATGAGGACTAATTATACACCATTGATTACTTTAATAACTATAAATATTCAAATAATCCTCTACTATTTGATCTACCCCCCATAAACCTATAAATATATTTGCAAGACATAACTTTCATCCATCCTTACTTGTGATAAAAAAAGTGATATAGAATTATAAAGTGAATCCAAAGCAAATACAAGTGATACAAAGATAATTTTCATACCAAAACATTGAAAAAATTTGCTTTTCTTTGTAAAATATTGAGAAACCAAATTTAGAGATTAAAACTACTTTGAATCATAATGAAGAAGCTCACAGTACTTCAAATGTATACATTTGTGGTTTAGTTTTATTGCATTTGTATCTCTATCCTTAGATTTATTTTCTTTACATTATATTTCATTTAATAATTATTATCTTAGTTTATTTTTAATTTATATATTCCCTTCACACATAAGGATACGATACCCATGCCATATTTGTATCAATTATGTAGTAGAGAATCATATAGTGGTATCATTCATAAGTAGACATATTATTAATGATTGTACTATTCAATCATAAAAATCCATAATATGCATGATATTAATCATGTAAACTTGTATAATTAATAATAAAAAACTTAGGAAATAATCATGAAGACACATAAGGGAACTTAATGTCATGTAAAATGGGTCTAAAGAGATCAAAAATAAAAGGCATGTTCAAATATCCACACACCAAAGAAACAAAACTTAGTGGCATCGTGGCCAAAAAACAAGGAACATGTTCAAATTTTACATAATCAAAACAAGGTATAAAATTATAATTACACTCCATTTAGGCATGTGATAAGATTAATAAGTGAAATATAAGAGTCTAATGTAAACATATCATACTAGTTCTTACATACATGTGTTAGAAAAATATCATGTAGCATAACATATCTAGCACATTGTGTAAGATGTAATAATGAGTATATACATGTGTAAACATAGTATTTAAGATAAAAATGATAGTTTAAAGTGATCATAAAATAATGTAACCTCTATCAATCATGATCAATGAATTAGATTCCCCTCAATGTAGTGTGTCACATGATTGGACGAAAGGTCCACCATTTATATGCTCATGTATCATGAATTTTGTGTATATTTTATCATAATCAAGAAACCATGAATCATATGTGTCTATATAAATCAATTATATACTATATACTATCATAAATTACACAACATATATCTAAAATAGAATAAACATGTGTATGCTTAATATTTTTGTATTTTTTTTATTTTAATGTTTACTCATTTATTATTTTTTTGAATTTTTTAAATTTTTTAATATTTGAATTTTGGAATGAGAAGGATAACTAATGATCCCATTTAATTTATAAATCATAGGATGATCTACGATTAGGATGGGGCAGAAAAACTGGTCATACTACTAAGGATTATCTATATGTGTGAAATATGGAACTAAAAATTTTGTGATACTCTACCTATATCTCATAAGAATATATGGTTTTGAAGTAGTGAAATATGTTATGGTGGTTAGTGGAACTCATTTCATAGTTATATATAACTTATTTCTTATACCCTCTCTGAAACATGTTGACATGTTCTTAGCAATTGGATAAGTTTTGTAAGAGTAGATGATGACTTTGTGGAATCAACTATATATATATATATATATATATATATATATATATATATATATATATATATATAATGTATTGATCACCTAGGAAAGGGGATTAACTTTTTCTTACCTTCCACTCATGATTAAAATAAATAGGTTAAATTAGTTGTCTTCGAATAAAATTATCTTATTGTAACGCATGCTCATACTTAATCCCTAAAACTATGATTACCCTATTGGCATGGATACAGTTGAGACATTTATGCAATGTAGAGGCATTGCATGTATCTTATGAATTAAAGGTCATCATAGTAATATATCAATGGTTCTCATATGTGGTATAGTTTAAAATGTTGTGGTCATATGTGTTAGAGTAACCTACAAAGTTAAATTAATCTCACCAAGAAGCTATTGTGCTTTACCATCAAATGTTATGATTGTCTTAGTCAAAGGGTATAAATAATCATGTGTATATCCAAAATATGTGAGTAATTCCATGGTAAATACATTCTTACTATAACCATTATTATCCATAACATTATGTATATGTTGATAATCAATATGGTCTATAATAAATAATGAGTGAATATCTGAGTCACCATCCAAAATTTTATTATTATAAAATTTAATATAAAGCCTTAGAACCATAGGAGTAATGTGCAAGTGTTCTTGAAAACCCATAAAATGGGTTCCCATAATGTGGTGGATGAAGATGTGAATTATATGTAATTTTCACTTATATTTTTTCCTTAGAATGATCTTGTAGTATATTTTTTAAGATCTTATAGTTTTGATGATCACAAGGTTGTGACCTTGAGTCTTTTATAAGATCATCAAAGATGATATGTTAACTATCAATGAGGTCTTGTATCTTATTATTGTTATTTTTTATTAAGATTAAAAGGGGTATTTTTTTGAACTACGGCAACTAGAGCCTGAGATAAGTACAAATATAACATAGACAAAGTTATACCAAAGACCAAATAATAAAAATGACCAAATAGGCCCAGAGACAACCAAAATACAACCTAGAAAAAAACAAATAACAATGAAAGAAACTTGGACCTAGTCTAATTCTAAAGTAACAAAAACATCCTCCCAGCATGTCTTCATATTTTTAAGTTTTGTATCAGTTTAAAACAATATTTTTTCTTTATACATGACATTTTGGGATCCACTACACTAATCCTACTTACCTTTCCCTTTTCCAATAATCTTGGGTTGAAATAACTCCCTGAGGTGAGCTCAAAGATTTTCAACATTATGAATACCCTCATATATATTAGCCTTTTTGTAATTTTATAAAAAACATATATTATTTCAAAGTTTCTCATTATATTATTCCAAAATAACTAACCTAAATAACAGACTCTAAAGATGTTGATGATCCTCCCTAGCCAAAGAGATTTGGTTCAACCTGATGTTTACTTGATGTAATAAATTCACCTTACCTTTAAGATCCATAATCTATCTCATAAACTAGTGCATTATATATTTCTCAAGATTTAATTATTAAACTATCTCATCTAAATTCTCCTCACCCTTAAGATAGGTCACCAAGTTATTGAATGTCTCATTTTGGTCTTTTAGTTACTTGTTAGTAAAACTCTACCCTTTATCTATGGGGCATTTTTAGTCACTCCTTTCTAAACCTAAAAAATAAAATTATGAAATTTATTTTTTTAAATAATCTCTATCCTTAAGATCTTACCTAAGAAATTCTCTAACATCATTAAAATCAATATAATCCTTTGTAAAAACACCTATTTCTCATTGCATGCCATGTTTCCCCTGGTAGGCACCTACAGGTTTTGAAGCACTCCAGAGACATTTTTTATATTTTCCTACAACTTTAGATCCTTTGTTTTCATGTAATTAATATTATTATCCAATGTATTAGTGGAATTATTTATCTCTATAGACCTACTAGATCTCTCAAGATATTTTATCCAGACTTTTTTTCTATTTTTCTAATGTTAAAAGGGGCATCCTCTGTAATTTTATTTTAGGGCTGAGGAAAGTCTATGTTAATTTTATTCATACCCTTAAAGTATTTATTTATGAGTTAAATCACCCCTTCATATCTTAGGGTTGAATAATTGGCATGCTTGAACTTCATGATTGAAACCTCCATTGATTTTAGAATGAAGAAAACAAGATTAAAGGGAATTCTATGTCTAAAATAGTTCAACATTTTAAATAAAGACCATATAATTACATTAAACCTACCTTCCAAGGTTACATACTACATTATATGGTAGGAAACCTTCACATAGGGATTGGGAAAGGATTCTTGATCAAAACCATTATGCAGTAGTTCCAATTGTTCTCCCTCTGCTGGAAATGTCTCTTTGTCCCTTTTGTAGTCCCTCATCGAGTTATAAATATTTATTTCCTTAATATCTAACCCAATAACCTAGGTAATGATTTATTGTGTCATATTCAAAGTAATTACATTAATATTAATAGTTCTATTCTATTAATCTTTTGTAAACATGATTTAAATATTCCTACCATGTCCTATCTTCTCCATGAAGCTAACAAAATGTCCCACTTGTAGAGATGCCCAAATTATTTCAATTTTAATCACTTCTTGTGGAATTTATATTATATTGGGTAAGACCATATTAATTCCCTTATGGTAAATATAAATATGAAAAAGTATTTCTCTATTCCATAAATTAGGCTTCACAAAATAGATTTGAGAGGAAATGTTGTTGCATTTTGTATTTGGGACATTTATTAAATGTTTAGAGATTTATAGAAACTTCTAAATAGAACATAATATAATTAAAAATAATAATTATTAATACTTGACTCAAATGACTCCAATATCTATTTCCTCTATGAATTAGAATCTTCCCCAATGTGTCTAAGTTTTTGTTCATAATAATTTCCTTCATCTTTTATCTTTAGAAAAAGGTCCCTAAGGAGTTATTCATAGTCCATCCATTTCATTTGACCCACTTCAGTCACTCCTTTCTTGGCAAACCAATCTGAAATCAAGTTTCCTTCCCTATAATTATTTTGAATGATGACATGTTGTAAAGAGTTATTAATACCTATAGCTTCCTCTAAAACTTGTTTGATGGACTAGTTGATGACATTTTTACTTGACAAGTAGTTCATAATATTTAGAGAGTCCCCATTTATTATTAGTTTTATGAATTCTTAATTTTTTTTCCAATTTAATCCCCCAAAATGCTACATGATATTTATCCCATTGGTTAGAGTTAACATCGATGTCTTTAGCATAGGCTACCAATAAATTGTCCTGATGATCTCTTATTATTCTACCTCCTCCAATTGTTCTTAGATTCCATTTCAAAGTTACATCAAAATCAAGCTTCATCCAGCCTAAAAGAAGGGATTTCCATTTAGTTCTTTTCCTAATTTATTCTTTAGGATTTAGCTTAAATAACTCAGATGTATTAATTTTCTAGTTATGAGCTAGAATTTATTGAAATTGAAGTAATTTTTTTCCTTTCTTAATAGGAAAAAAATTATAAATCTCCTTAATGTAATAAAAAAATTATACATAAATTTTTGATATACCTCTCCCCCCTAAATATTATATTATTTAACTCTCCCCAAATACCCAAAAAGATATATGGTAAAACAAGTTTCTAGAGTTTCTTGAGTAGGTCATTTTGGAGTGGACACCCTCAAGACTACCATACTTACATTAGAGAATATTATTTCACCCATGAGATATTAAATTTATCACAAAAATAAATCCAAATATTCTTATAAAAGGAACAACTAACAAACAAATGAAAAATTTATTCATTATCCTCTTCACAAAGGACACATTTGTTGATTAAGTAACAACCTCTTTTTCTTAATTTGAAAATTGTAATAATTATATTATTAATCCTTATTTTCCATTTGTCCCATTGAAACTCTTAGTTTCCATTAATCCCAAGTTATTTCTCTATCAAGTCATAACCCAATTTAACTTTGTAATGCCCATTAAAAGAGTCCATACAAACCATTTGATCTTCTCTATTGTTGCCTAGTATATGCACATTTCTTAGAATATTATTCATGGTATAAGTCATCAATGTGTCTTCCTAATTTAAGTTATATAAACTCAACCTCTTATAGCATTTAAATCCTTCCATCTCCTACCAATAATTGATCGCTTTAAACCCATATTCATTCTTAAATCTTTATTTCAATCATGCTCCTATGTCACTCTAATAAAGAGGATTCTTAGAAACCATATTATATCTCTAAAAACTACCCTATGACCATTACCAACATGCCACTTAGAACATGATATTATCAACTCCTTGTTTGAGATCAAGAAGTTCTAGACATGTGAACCCCAAACAAAGTGATCATCATCAAGAATGCAGATCAATTTCCTACCTTCTAAATACTTAAAAGTATTTTACCAAAAACCATGTTCAAATTAATGAATATCTATAAAAATTTCAAAATGAGAGATTTTTTCATCAATTGTAGATTCCTTAAACCTAGTACACCATATATTTTTTTGGATTAGACCTTATTCCAAAAAACAAGATGATTTTTTTTATTTATTTCATTCCATCCCAAAGAAAGTTGTATTGAATTTTATTTAATTTATCATCCAATCCTTTAGGCAAACTAAAAAGTGAAAAAATATAAACTAGGAGGATCTAAAGCACACTTTTAATTAGAAAAACCTTTCCATCCTAGGATAAGAGCTTACCTTTCCAACCTAAAAGATTTTTTTGAAACCTCTCGATCAAAATATTCCATGTTCTCATGTAAATATGGTAATTTAATATCATCATTCCCTAATATGTATAATTAATTTACTTGATTTATAATCCCAAGATCATAGCTATCCTAGCTTATCTAGCCACTGACATATCGAATAAATACACCAAACTTTTATCAAAATTAATTTCCTTATGAGAGAACTATTCATACATCACCAAAATATTTTTAATATTTCTCACTTATTTAATAGATGTTTCATCCAAAATAATGGTGTCATTCATAAATTTTTGATGTGTCATAGGATATACACACCATGTTGGTTTAAAATCTTTCAACTATGATGCATCCAAAGCATTGGAAATGAATCTACTCAACAATTCTACCATAATGATGAATAGGAATGGGGAAAGGGGATCCATCTTTCTAACCCCTTTAGTGATTTTTAAAAAACCACGAACCACCCCATTCACCAAAATAGAGAACATGCAAGTAGTAATACAAGATCCGATGATTTTCCTAAATTTTTAATAAAAACCAAATTGAGACATAAGTCTATCCAAGAAACTCCAATTTAATCTATCATATGCATTACACATATCCAATTTAATCACCATAACTTTCCTTAGGTTAATATAGTGACACACTAACATAACCAAATCATATTATCCAATGTACCTAAGAGATAATTTACATAATTACCCACATCTCCATCTTTGCTCCTTTAGAAGATAGTGGAGTGTCATCTCATATCTCTACCTCTTTCATTAGAGGTTGATATGATTCAACCTCTACCACTAGGATATGGTTAAAATCATTATAATGAATATCACCAATGTGTCTATAATTTTATGTCTTGTATCTTATTATTTAACTTGCAACATCAATTTTAAAAATTATAGACACATTGGTAATAGTCATTATAATCATTTACACCATATCCTATTGGTATAGGTTGAATCATATCAACTTCTAATGGAATAAAGAGAGACATGAGATGTCAATCCACTAGATTATTAAGGAATGCATCTATATATGTGGCTAATTATGTAAATTATCTCTTAGGTTCATTGGATATTATTATTTTATTAGGTTATTATGTTACTATATTAACCAATGTTATTTCTTCCTTTTTAGCCTATATAGGTTTGACCTCATAACTTGGTTTGATATAAAACTTGGTAGTAGATTTATTTGGTATGTTTCATTCATAAATAAGTATTTTAAGGTAATAAGTTTAATTTCTTAATATTGGACAATATGGAAAATGTTGTAAAATTATTTAAAATTCTTCAAGATAATAGATTCATGTAGTGGGGAAAGCAAAATTTTCTTAAATACATCTTTAATATGTTTATCTACCATTGGATTTTTTTTAAATTTTGGACAATGTTTTATTGTACCTCAAAACATATTAATTGATAGACTCATTTCTTTCTTACATAATCTTGGCAATTTGTTCATATGACATATTTTCAGTGATGTTGATTTAAAAAAATTATAGAAACTAATGGACTAGAGGTTTTATTGTTATCATTGATCATACTATTATATCATAAAACCATCTCAAGGAATGTTACTTTAGGCTTCTTGTAAATAATTTTATCAAAATTCTATCATTAAAATCATAATCAAGGCATGCTACATAGAAAGACTTAAGATGTTACTGAGGATCACCCTTGCCATAATAAAGTGTGAACTTGGGCAGTAAAAAAACTATTGGTAAAAGATGTAAAGATATATTAGGTTCAAAGGATTATGTAATACATGTTTTGAATCAATAGCATGAGTTGAATTTAAATCATTTTTATCAATAGTTGTAACCTTATCTTTCAAAGTTTTAATTTCTTGAGGAATATTTTACAAGTGGACCCATTGGAATTTAGATTTGATATTTGAAAAGTTACTAAAGGGCATGAAAACACCAATTATGTTGATGAAAATATTAATGTATTTATTTTTCCCATGGAATATGTAGTAATATGTGTTTTATCCTTAGGGAAAAATAGCTTGAAAACATATTTTCTACCCCCACTATATGTAGGAATAAATGTTGTACTCTACGGAAGGGATAATGGGATATAATATTTATAAGTACCAAATAAAAATTCATCATCACTATATTTGGATGAATTATCATTGACATGTTTACTAATTTCATCTTGTGTAACATACAAAAATGCACTAGTTAATTTTTGCTCTTTATTTAGATGACTAATTAATTCCTACTTATCTTAAGTTTTAAAATGATATTTTTTATTTAAAGTTTACATTTACTATAAATTAAAACAAATATGTTTATAATAATGGAAAACTCAGATATGAAAAGAAATCACAACAAATCTAAAACCTTAAAATACTTAAAACCTACAACAAACTCTAGTTACACAATAAGACTCAAAAGTCAAGTTCACCAAATGCTTTACCCTTTTCGAAAATATATAGGAGTGAAATATAAAAATTATCTTGGAGTAAGTTATTCTAAAATTAATAAAATAAAATAAATTTATATTTATAATATTTTCATAAAGAAGATGAATATAAGAATATGTTAAATATACAAAATTATAATTCCAAAAAATATTCTTGAATTTGAAATAAAAACTAAAAAAAACTTAGATTATTCAATGATGCATAGGCATATCAAACATGTACATTTTTAGAATAATATATAACAACATTTTGACTTGATTCATCAAATTTTGGAAATTAGATCTTTGTTAGCTTAGTTGCTACTAATATGATCTAGACATTATCATGGATTCTTATGTCCTAGTTACAAAACTTATATCCAAATTAATATTATTAATATTGTATGTAACAATAACTTATTACCATTAGGGTTCACTATCACCTTTCATATTATCAACTTTGATCTCATGTATAGGTTACTATAATTAGTCTTTTGCTCAAAAACCTAGGTCCTCCAACTTGGTATGTCACCATGAAAAATAGGGTTTAGTGAGCTCTAGTGAATTTGGTTGACCTCAAACACCCCTATTTCAATGATTTTTTCCTACATATACATATACTTCTAGGAGGTCCTTAAATTGGTGTATTTCTCCCTCATATGTGAAACTATATGTGAATAATTGTGTAATATGCTATACACAAGTACATCTATGGGTCTAGATTTTAAATTGATAGATAATTATCATAGGTTACTATTTAAATGATTTGGATATATAAAAAGACTACTCGTATTATTGATTTGGAAATAGGTAATAATACGATACTATATTTCATTTGTTTAAATGATTTATCATTACTATAGTGGGAGATTATTTTATATTTCTTCCATGTTGCTTAAATCATAATAAATGAATTTTATTTATATTAATACCACACCTTTTGAAACTATATTATGAAATGGGTAAATTAATACTATAGGTTGACCCATACATGTCTACATATTTTAAAATTTAATTATTTATAAGTTAGGGACACTAGCATCCTAATCTAGATGTAGTTTCTTTTAGAATACAAAGTTGTTGAGGATCTATTACTATCAAAAGAGGATATAAATTAGATTTTATGAATATTTTGAGTTGAAAGTGATATATATCATTATAACACCAATTTCTGATAATAGGATAAGGAGTTAGGCATAGTGAGATAGTGAGGATGAGCCTTTTGATAATGGGAAGGTCTTAAACTAAAGGAATGGGACATGATTTTTTTTATCAAGTGTATAAGACTGACATATCATGTTAAATTATATCTGAGTATCTAAAAGTCTTAATAATAATTTATAACATTTTATGACTAATATGACATAACATTATTACATGTATAAACATTTCCTACCTCTGAATATCACCATAAAAAATGTCATTGTTAGATTAAACTTCACTATACATGTCACAATATGCCAAAATGAATTTCAAATACATGGGTTTCAAAAAAAAATTGTTCTTTAGATAATTATTTTTAGATTAAAGATATTGATATTGGACACATAAAATTTAAATAATTGTAAGAGTTTAAAATGATAGATGTATATTAAAATGTGTTGTGTCAATGCATTTCTGATAGTGGAATTGCACATGTAGCTTTATTTATTTATTATTTTTAGTGTTCATAATTGGTATTGGAATTTTTTAAATACTATGTTCTATAAAAAAGGTATATCAAATCTTTTAGTGATGTATTAATATCCAAAATAGACAACTAGTCAATCAATACAACATTTTGAATCTCTACCCATGAAAACATTGTAGACATAAATAGGGATATTAAATTAAATTATTGGAATAAAAATAAATACAAGTGTTTGAATATGATAAATCAAAAATGGCTTGATAATAAAATAAAAGGATCATAAAATCCCCCTAAAACTCTAATCAGAGAAGAATTTTATGAATAACTATTTGATACCAAAACTCTAATGAATAGAATTGTGTGTAATTTAAACATTAAATTTTACTTTATATGGAGGTGTATTTATATCATTATATTTTGTACAAGAACATAATCCATTAACATGGGAGAGGTGATTAGTGAAAATATCAATTAGTAGTTGACAATAATGAAATCAACTCAATCATTTTATATGACATCATACTTGGTATATTGGATTTTGGATCTGAGATAATGGCCATGGTTTTATGTGGTAGTAAAATATTCCCCTTAGAGATTTATATGTGATAAAATCCCAAAAATCACTCATGATGAAGGAAAAAATCATTTTAGAAGAGTTAATGATGTCTTGACTATGTTTGTCATAAGTACTTTGGAGGAATATAAAACCAATAAAATTTTAAATGAAGTTTCTACCCTGGTAAATAAATATGGAAGCTATTTTATTAAATTTCTTGGATTAACGTACATCAAAGTTAAAGGTTTATTGGATCTTCCATATAATATCATGAGCTATGCAAGTGATAAAAATATTCTAATTTAATTGTCTAGGTATTGAGTAAATTCCATAAGAATTGAAATCAACAACATGTAGATGGAATCTCATTTCCTATTGGCCTAAGTTACTATATGTGCCTATAATCTTGGGATATTTTAATATTTATAAATATATGATTGAGTTTCCAATGGATTTTTAAACAAAGTGGTCTTATTATATAGTATGAGATTTGTGAAAGACAAACTCAAACTTAGTTTTGGGCACCTACATATTCTAGAAATTGAATACTATTAGGAAGACTATGAAGACAAATTTGAGACAAAAAAGAGATATCACTCAAGAAAGACCTTAGATCAAATATAATAATTTAGATTAGAATGGGTCATGAATGTAATTATTTATTATGTATTAGACATGTTTTATGCTATTTTTGATAAAGTAAAGCTTTTGCCTCTTATAGTTATGAACTAGTCAATCGAAGAATATTGAAATTTTAATGAAAGAACCATTTATTTGGAAAGATCAAGGTTTTAGTTCAAGAATAAATTGGATAAATACATATGTGAAATAAATTCAAATTTTTTTAGATATTCAAAGGGCCAAAACCAATAAAAATCACCACATGTTACTTATCCAACTAGTACAAAGATATCTACTAAGAGCCTTCAGTCAAGGAAGATGAAAAGTGGAGGGAGTAATGAAGATCTTAACAAAAAAAAAATCTAGAGAAAAAAATGTTAATATAGATATGTAATCATATAAAAATTATGCTTGATGCTAAGAGTGTTACTTGAGATGACCCATCCCTACTTAGATTTAGACCTATCTTATGGCCTATTTAGATACTTATCCATCCTTCATGTAAGCCACATGCATCCATAAACATCTCTAAATCAATACCATATCCTCACTTTAGCATCCAGGCCCCTAGTGCCTTAGGTTCTACCACCTAGACACCAATGAAAAATTGGATAGTAGTGTTAATGGATCTAGTGTCCTAATTTGGGAAATATTGTTTATTTCTTACCTTTGGCCACCAATAGACATATTTTTAAAAAAATCACCTAGGTCAGCCTAGAAATTTTTTAATACCCACACAAATGGAAATAAAATTCAAATAACAAAAACAAAAACAAAAAAAACTCAAAACAAAAAAAAAACTCAGGACAAAAAAATTAAATATCTCAAATATCTCAAACCAACATTTATACTAGCTTTACTTACACTTGTACCAACACTTAGGTATGGCTAACTACATCAAGTTTGATCCCTCCTTGAAGTGTTGGTATGTAGGAAACTCTCATCATAATGGTGGGGTGAAGATGTCCAACTTACCCCACTAACATCAAACTTTATACCTATGCCAACTAGATGCCCTAACAACTTGAATTTTTAGGGTTTGCATACATAACCATCTAAAATAGGTCACCCACAAGGAATCAAAACTTATGTGTACAGGTATGAGCTTTTCAAAATTAGACATAGGTGTACCTAGAATATCATAACAGTCTTACACAAAGGACACTAGTGCCAAAATAAGAAAACTTGTGATGTTTTCACTAATATCCAATTAGGTCACTATTATTAAGGAAGGGTTTTGATACCTAGATATTTTTTTTATCAGTCGAACTAGCTCTTGTCCTACTTGTCAACCTCTAGATCTCCTATATCAATGAATTTCAAGCTAACTACTTGTTTACATCATTCATTGAAATTTTTAAAAAGGTCAAACTAGTTTAATTATGTTAAAAATTAGTGGCTATATTTATTGAATATTTTTACCCTAAATTAATATACTCAAACCCTTTAAAAAACTAGGGTTTAAATCCATAACCTTAAAAATTTGAATCATTTGGTGACCCTGACTTATTTATAATACTACTCAAACCCTAACACTAGATGTTGTTAGGGTTTGTATCCTTATTTTTCCTAGTTTCATTTTTTCCAAGATTTCATACATTCTTTTTAATAACCTTATTTCACTTTTATTACTATATGCCATCTAAAAAATTCTCTCTTCCCTTAAGAAAAAGTGATAGGATTATCAAAAATCCTATTAATCATAGATATATTCTTTATATTCAATCTTATACCATATACGAAGGACCAATTACAACCCCTATCATTAATCCTTCAAACCTTGATTATGTATAACTCAATGATAATGGATCTGAAGATGATAAATACAATAAAGATGAAGATGATACACAAGATGGGAATTAGAACACTATCCCCCCGCTTAACAATGAAAATACTATAGTCAATAAGGATGAGATTTTATAGAGTTTTAGAGATAAAATTTATTAACGTCCCCAAAATCATGCACATATTCTATAAGACATAATGGAAATAAAGAATAAATAAAATAATGGTCAATTTTATATTCCCCTAGATAACAATATTGTTACATCTAATTCATAGGTAGCTCAATTTGTACAAGATCTTGATTTAACATAAGAACTTTAGTAGCAACTACACCTC
>JARHVA010003885.1:970000-1447500 GCA_037957365.1 Torreya grandis
TTGTCCAAGTACAAATTTGGTTCAAACAATCATATTTGATTGAATCCCTATCTTAATTCATGTCAACCTAACATGAATTCATTTAACCCATGATAATTAGGTTCCTTATAAAAGGAAATTCAAATTCCATTTATAAGGTTTGACACTCATTTACAAGAGAGAAGAAATAATACAAGCAAGTACACTCAAACACTTTTCCCTATTCTCTACAGAAAACCTTCCAATATTATTCTAAGATTATTAAAACCCTTACACTAGTCCATATCCATTTGAATTACAACCAATTTTGTATCTAATTTAATTTTCATACACAATTACACCAACAAGTTCAATGGGAGAACTACATTATCTTGATCCCTCCTCAGAGTATTAGTATGTAGGAAGTATACCCATATATGGGCTGTGAAGTATGTCCAATGTATCCTTTATACTCTAACCCCTTATATTTATTTCCCAAGTTTCCATTAAATTTAAATAATAAGGATATCTTAGGGCTTTAAATATTAAAATATATGCATAATGAGATTTTTAGACTCCCAAGATTTAATATTTCACTGATAGGGTAACACAGACCTCCTGAGTGACCCTAAAAAACATAGATCACTTGGCTAATAGTGCTAGAAAAGGACTACAACACCAAATATAATGGTGTCCTAATTTTGGTGCTCCTATATAATTATAAAATGAAGTTCAAGAACATGTTTTTCACATTGTCCTAGTCCTATTCTTGAATTTTCAGACCTTGTCTCAGATTAGATAGCTCAGAATAAGTGAAGTCATATTTTCTCTAATTTATTACTATTTTTAAAAATGAAAAAATAAAATATATTTACATAAATTATGGGATAAATTACTACACATTATTTACTAATTTACTTTACTCCATACCTATTTATTAATTAAGAATAAAACTCCATTATTTTTAAAAAAATAAAATATTTGGTGAACTTGACTTAATTCAAATTTTGTAGAAAACCCCTAGAAATCCTAGGGTAGATTATCTCAATTTTTTTTCCATAATTTATTTATTTTTCATATATTTTAAAATTATAATTCTAAAAATTAATTGAAAAATTATCTTATATTTTATAAAAACCCTAGTTTTCACATATTAGGTCCTTTTTGCATACAAACACATTCCAAACACTAGGAAAAATATATTTCTAATTTTAGAAATATTTTCTCATTTTTACTAATTTTTTCAAGTAAAATTTTATAAAATTTCTATAATTTCATATAATTTTTTTAAAATTATCATAATAATTTTAAAAATCCATTGAAAAATCCCTAGTTGCATTAACTAGCTCCCAGTTATTTTCTAGTACTTTTCCAATAATTTTATGAATTTTTAGATGCATATAAAACTCATAAAATCAATTTTAAATTCAGAAATTTATAGTATTTTGTATAAATATTTCTAAAAAATCCTTAGTTACATATACTAGCACCTATTTTCTTCTTGCGGTATCACCTTACATGTTTGGGATCTCGGTATCCTTTTTATGCAAATTTGAAATAACTATTTTTATAACTTTATATCTATTATATTAAATAATTTTATTTTATAGCACATCACCTATTAAAACTTATTAAAAAATATTCAAACACATTATAAATTGTTTTCCTACTTTCACAATGGCCCAATATACTAGTTTTGATGAAACTGATAAAAAAGAACTTCAATAACTCTTAAAAAATCATCTATATATGCAAGATAACATGATTAGAATTATAAATTTGGAAAAAAAAGTTAAAAAATGGTCAATCCTCTCAAACCATAGAATAACTAGTTGAAAATGAGACTACGGGGGCAACTATGTCTCAACAACCCCCTATAGCAACCCAACTTACCTTTATACCACCAATTAAAGCTAGTACATCCCTCTCTCTTAATGTGTAATACCTTGTAAAATAGATACGATATATTCAATCTAAGATGATACATCTTGAGTAAGGTTCCACTAGACCTACATAGGATTTGGATTCTTTTGCTCTTCTGCATACACCATTGGCATGTCGTATTACTTACCATAAGATTTTATTCAACCAAATATTACTCTTTATAATGGCAAGGGTGATATAGAGGCACACTTGAGATCATTTCACATAGCATTCTTTGACTATGTACGTAATGAATAGCTAATTACCAAGCTATTTCCATGGAGCCTCAAGGATCATGTTTTACAATGGTTCTATAGTCTACTGAATTAGTCAGTTCATGCATTCAAGCCTTTGACTGATATGTTCTTATCATAATTCATCATTAACATTGGTGATAAGGTTTCATATGCTCAAATTTCTCAATATAAATAATGACCAAATGAGCATCTCATAGACTATTTTCTTTGATATAAGACCATCTTGGCTAGGATGTCTAGTCCCATGGCAGATTAGGAGTTATAAGAACTCTTTAAATAGAATATTCGACCATCACTTCATGAATTAATTATGTTAAATTTATTATCTTCCTTCACTAAACTGTGTCATACACTAAAGGAAGGAGAATTGAAACTCATTTCAATGGGCAAACTCAAGTATACAAGCATTCCAGACACAACTAATAAGAGTAACAATAAAGTCCCATACAAGGTCAATTTCAACTAAACAAAAGGGTAGAATCAACCTATAGTAAATGTAGTTTTAAAGCCTCCTTAGAATATAGTTTAATAATCACCCCCTTAATTTACTTTCTCTCATCTTTCAGTTCCTCTAGCCAATGTTTTATAGTAGATGTTGGATTATAATATCATATATCTCCCTCTTATTTGGGAAGTTGATCCAACCAAACCTCTTTCCAAAGGGATATGATCAGTAGGCATTTCGTGATTACCATATGGCACCAAGAAACACTAAAAATAGATATTTCACTTTGAAACATAAGATATAAGACTTGATAGATGAAAACCTACTTGATCTTAGCACTTTAATTGAGCCTCTAAAGACAAAACCAACACAAGATAAAGCTTTGAAAATCTTCTCAAATCCATTTCCATAGAATTTAAAATAGGATACAGGGGACACATTAGGGTTTCAACATTCATATCATGCACATCCACCACTAGTTACATACTAAGTACCTTTAGTTGAGTCACATACTTTGAGTGGTATGATTAGTGTGTACGAGTCTAGAGTTCTAGCTAGACATTTGATATCCTTCTCAAATCAAGAGATTGTAGAGGATAATTCACATTATAATGCACTCTTTATTATATCACATATTCATAATCAAGAAATTCATATTAATCTCATTGATAATGGTTCTAGTAATAACATGTGCACCATTACATTATTATAGCATTTGGGCTATTTAGAGTAGGGTATCACCTTGACAAATACAATTATCAATGGATTTAGTGGGTAAATAGAGAGTTCATTGGGTGAGATTGTACTTCCTTTATAGATTGGTCTAATACATGTGAACACACATTTCACTATAATTCCTAGTGTAAAGGTTTTTGATATGTTACTTGGTCACCCATGGATTCAAATAATTTGAGCAGTACCATCTACAGTTCATAGACATGTAAAATTCATTCATGCTAACCAAGTTATTTTAGTTGGTGGATTTCTATATGAGTTACCACTACCCACTTTAAATCCATCTAATTTTTAGTCACCAATTTTATCTTCTCCACCTATTTCAATTTCCCCAATAGTTATAGTTCTTCCTCTAGTATAGATTCAAACACAATTGACACATCCATCACTAGTATAGAGGGTTCATACACTACAAAATATTTGGGATTTTAGATAGCTTCTAGCTATAGTTTTCACACCTAGAGAAATTTCATTGAGATCTTATGGGTCTACACATAAAACACATGTTCAAAGAGAATATCCTACTTCCAAATGGGTCCCTAAGAGCCTTACAGTTACATCCACTTCACAAAATTATAGTGGCACCCCATAGTCTATTTCTAAATTAGATATTTCAAAGCATCCACAACATATATATCTTTCAAAGTCATAGTCTCAACATTTTCATCATGCTTTACATTCACACATGATTCCACTCTTTGATATAACACACAATAATAAGGAGTCTCCCATGAGACTCATCTATTAGTGTTATCCTATCCTAACCTACTTGTAGATAATTTATTTTTCTTGATTGTACATAGATTATATAAAAATAACAAAATAATACAATTTTTTTTCAAAATATAAAAACATTCAAATTTACCATAATACCAAAAACATTTTGATTACATGAATCATCCATGCTTTACATTACTACTATCATGCTAAGACTTACATTTTCTATTTCATGCTATTAAATGGAATTTTATCTACATTACCATTCTTCACTTGATCTCCTTTGAGTGTGTACAGTGACAACCAATTGCTTGATTTCTTCACTCTACCTATTGAGGGGGCATTCCTACTTCTACATTCAAGACAAACATTGATATGCATACCCATTAGGGGCATATTCTACATGGAAACACCATCCAGGTTATGTCAATCCTACACTACACACTCTAATTCATCATACTGATGTACATTACTTACTAGATTACACATATTACTATATCAACATTTCACTAGTATCTAACACTTGTGTATCTCTTAGCATATACCTAGTCTTGTACTAACATGTCTTGCATAATTTCACTCTAGCTTTGATTATTTATATGTGATTGCACCTTTCTAGTTTTTACATTCTTTCCTTTATTTCTTTATGTATGTATATGAGAATACATTTATAGTTCTAGTTTTGTTTCTTGTGTGTGCCTTAGGACATATACCAACATCCTTTAATTTTATTACTATGTGTGTACTTTTGGACATTTGCCAATTTCCCTTGTTTGTATTCTTCTTTGTGCCTATGTCTCTCATGAAAATCTTTGCTTATTTCAAATTATATTTGTATGTCATTTAATCATGCCTTGTATGATTTCTTTCTAGTTTGAGTGACATATGCCCATGTCCATTATTTGCATGGCCACTTGGCTAACCTTGTATGCTTCTTGCTTCTAGCTTTTTATTCTTCCTTTGTATGTTTGGTGCTTGATTACTTGTACTTGTTTGTAATGTCATGATCCATATCATGCATTTACCTTACATTCTCAAATACTATGATGGACATCATAATCCATCCCTCCTTGACAACTAACAACTAACATCTAACATTCATAGTTCTATTTCAGTACATTCCATATGCTTTTACATTGCCATGTATATCTAGGCATACCCCTATTGATCTAAAAAATATCTCAATACAAACATGTATATATATAAAGATATCTTGTCAAATATCATTGCTATTTCATGTATCTATGCAACATAACACACTTTTAAGACTCTTTTATTTTAAGGGTAGTCATTATAGGTTCATCATTCCTACCCTTAAAAGATGGGGAAAAAAACAAGGGTTTTTTCATAGAGATCAAAGATCCTAGTTATCAAAACAGTAGCATTCAGATCACCCAATTCAAAATCTAGAGGTTAAACCAATCAAAATAGAACAAAAATAGTGATAATTCCATAACAACAACCAATTTTAGCATAGGATAATAGTGATAAAAAATGAAAATAATGCCAAAGACAAGGGTTTCCTCATTTTATCACTCTTTTATATGTAGAAAAATACCCAAGTTTTCTATTAATATGCAAAAAAAATTTAGCTCAGCTATAGTTTTTTCACATCTAGATTAGTCAGAATCAATAGTTTCAATACAATTTTCTTAGGGAATCTATATGTAGGGGGTATCATGTATAACTTAATGGATCTCACTTAAAATTTTACATTAGGTATTTGACATAACTTCTAAATTGAAATCCATGTTCCAAACACCATTGATTGGGGGCAATGTGCATGACATATTGGAATTCTTTTGTTTTTGAGTTTAGTTTATTACCTAGGCATTCTCAATAGTTGCATGCCTTACTCCATCTATAGATGGTTAGCATCATTCTCAAGTTTAAATATAATATATTTTTAACTTCTTGAGTACCTAAGTTGGATTTCACATAAGCATATTGCATTAGTTTCAAAGTGGCTTTCATATAAGACTAACTTCCATCTTTCAAAATGTCCAAGAGTGGCCTAATTTCCAACATACATTTGGCTATCTGTGTCACATTGTAATATTTTTAGAGTATCCATGATTTCCATGAGACATCTCATATGACATCTATTCTATACCAATATCACTTCATAGCTTTGATTTATTGGGTAATGATGGAGCTAAAGGGATAACCTTTGTATTCTTAATACACCTATTTAGAGGGATTGGGCCCACAATCTAGACATCAATTATCACATCCATGATAATTTAACTTTAATTAGTAGGTAATGATGGATCCAAAGGGAAAAAAATTATTTTTGAGCCACCTATTCAGAGGGATTGGACATATAGTCTAGACATTGATTATCACATACATGATCATCGAGCTTCACTCAATAGGTAACAATAGAGCCAAAGGGCCAACATTTGTATTTTTGTGTTAACTATTTAGAGGAATTGGACACATAGTCCAAACATCAATTATGACATGCATGATCATTCAGCTTCACTCAGTAGGCAATAATGGATCCAAAGGGACAACCTTTGTATTATTAAGCCACCTATTTAGAGGGATTAGACACACTGTCTAGACATTGATTATCACATGCATGATCATTTAGCTTCTCAGTAGGCAATGATGGAGCTAAAGGGCCAACATTTGTATTCTTGAGCCACTTTATAGGGAATTGAGCACTCGTCTTTGTTCATGATATAACTTTTGGTACATCGTCATCTAGCATAGTCCAACATTACTCAGCCTTACTCAAGATCATTATAGGTTTTGTATTGGTTTAGGTACCTAATAAGGTGTATTCATTCCTTTGTCTTCCTTTTTATTTTACTCAAATTTTATATGTTTTTGTTTTATACCACATATAATAAGAAATGATCCAATATTTGTTTAATTTTAAAGATTCACACTTGCATATTGTGTTTTTTATGCACTATCACATAAGTTTTATGGGCTTCACCTTTGTAGGTATGTTTAGGTATGCTTTCTATTTTTTCCTTTATCCTAATATTTCACTTTGTTACATCACTAGAATAAAGTGGGGGTAAAAGAAATCATGTAAAATGTGAAATTTGGTTACTTGAATATGGCTAATGACACCCAATCCATAGGTCTTACTTGCTTGCACAACCCTCATAAGCTTTTCTTTCATCAATTCCCAATCATCCACAGCTTTCTAGACTTAACCCTTATAGAAATAGGTAGCTCTTTCAAGCCTAGATCCATATCCCTAAGTCTCATTCCCTCTAGATAATAGCAACTAACTTGGATAGGAGCACTAAAACCTAAGGTGTCCTATTTCTGGCATTATTATCCAAGTACAAATTTGGTTCAAATGGTCATATTTTCCTAAATCCTTATCTTAATTCATGTTAGCCTAACATGAATTCATTTAACCCATGATCATTAATTTTTCTATAAATGGTCATTTAAAGTCTATTTAAAAGGGTCAACACCCATTTACAATAGGAAGTAAAAAATACAATAAAGTACACTCAAGTACTTTTCCCTATTCTCTACATACAAACTTTTAATATTATTCCAAACCTATACAAACCCTTACACTAATCCTTAGCCATCTGAAGAATACCTAGTTTCGCATCGATTTAAATTTTCATACATAATTGAACTAAATATTTCAATGGGAGAACTATATTATCTTGATCCCTCCTCAAAGTATTGGTATGTAGGTAGCGTGCCCACACACATGGTGTGAATTACATCAAGCATATCCTTTACACCCTAACCCATTCTATCTCTTTCCCAAGTTACAATTCAATTTTAATCATAAGGAGATACTAGGGATTTGAAGATAAAAATAGATTCATAGTGATCTTTGAATACTCCCAAGATTTGATATTTCACTAATAGGATAACATAGACCTACCGAGTAGAACCTAGAAAACTTAGATCACCTAGACAACAACATCAGAAAAGGACTACAACACTAAATAGTAGGGTGTCCCATTTTTATCACTCCTATCCAATCAAAAAATGAAGTTCAAAAACTTATTTTTGATAATCTCCCAATCTTGTACCTAAATTCTTAGACCCTATCTCAGACTAGATAGCTCATAATAAGTTAAGTCATATTTTCTCTTATTTATTACTATTTTTAGAAAAGACAAGAATACAATTAGTTTACATAAATTAGTGGCTTAATTATAGTAAATTATTTATTAATTTACTTTACTCTAGACCTGATTATTGATTAGGAATAAAACTCCATTATCTTGAAAAACAATAAAATAGTTAGGTTAACCCTAGGTTGGGTCAAAGTAATTATGAAGGATTGACAACTCCTAGAAGTTATTTATTGCATCATAGAAGATATTTATGAGGTTTTAACTCACCTTTTCTTGAATTTTAAGAATAAATAAAACATTTTATTAACTCCCTTGACTAAGAAAATGCAATTCTATAAATTAACTTGGAATTTTTACTTAAGCAGATAATTGAAATTTGTTTTTTAGTTAATCTTGCTTAAGGTTTGTAGAGTAAAAAATACTCTACATTTCATTCTAATTTTCAGTTGTGCACTACAAATTTTTTTTCCCACATACTTTCATTCATGACGGCAGAGTTTTGAAATAGAGCATGGGCTTGATTTCCCTTTGATTCATTTTTGTCTAAGTGTTGAAGTCAAGCAGAAGCTGCCAAGTGTAATTTTCTGAGGCACTTTTCATAATTTCAATAAGGCTATGGAACATGCCACATATCTCATAGAAAATCAATGGAACACAACAAGTGTTAGTATCTGTGTTTCATATTGGCATCAACATTTCAAATCTCTTTTTAGTAGAAGGTTTCAACAAGCTAAGTATCAAGATAAAGTGGAAAGTGCCAAGTGGTAATCACGGAGGGTCTCAACTTGCTTTTCTTAAAGTGACAGAAGATGCCACATATTCTAGATGAAGAGAGCAGAAGCCACCACATGTCGAGATCCAAATTATCTTCATTTTGTTTCATCGATATAGTAAAGACTATGGTGGGTCTCAGGTTTTGTTTCTAAAGCAAGTGGAAGCTACCAAGTGTCATGGTCTAGGTAAATATGAAACAAGGCCCGATTGTTTCTATAATATAAATAGAGTAAAGCAGAGACTAGCACATGTCACCTTCCACAAGTTTCTCAAAAGGTAGCTAAAGTAGTAGAGATCACCACATATCCCCAGTTAAGTAAAGTGGAGTTTTCCACGTGTCCTTTATTGAAGCAAGCAAAGATTACCGCCTGTCCCTATGCCTTTCAAAGTTACTCAGGTGAGAAAAATTGTGGGTCTTATTTTATATTAAGTTTTTAAAGCTTTGAAGAAGTGGATTGTGACAGGTGTCAAAGGGAAAACACTCTTGAGCAAAGATATAGTAAGAGTATAGCTAAAGCAGAGAGCACCACGTGTCTTCACTAAGTGTTGCGAAACATGCCAAGTGTCATCCTCCAGTGTATCCTAAATAAAGAGAAGGTTTTTAAGAGGAAGAGGGGAATCAGCTAAGTGTCCTCTTTTGTTTAATATAAGGGAGCATCCTATGATGTGTTTTAGCTAATGAACTACCAAAAGATAGAGTGTTTCACAATCTATGAAATATTTTCTGTTAGACACTTCCAATTTGGTTATTTTTTAGTTGGGCCATTAGATTAGGAACATAAAAACAATACAGAGTGAATCCAAGGCTATAAATATATGTGTAGAGATCATCATAAGAAGGAGAATAATGAGATACTTAGAGAGAATTATTTGAGAGAATTATTGTCAAGAGTTTAGACTTTTTAGAGTTGTGACTAGGAATATCATTTGCCTTTGTTATATCTTCTTAAGTTGGAAACTTTATGTAACTATCCATGTTTATGTGCCTCTTATGTGACTGGAGAATTAATGATAAGATTTAATCCTATGCCTTTGTTGATATTTTTTGTGTCATTGCAAAAGTAGTCTAGGCTGTGTTGTCAAGAGTTTTAGACTTTCTAGAGCTGTGATTAGGAATGTCATTTGCCTTTGTTCCATTTTATTGAATTGGAAATTTTATATAACTATGTGTGTTTCTATTCCTCTTATGTGACTAGAGAATTCAAATAAGAATATTGAACCTTGTGCCTTTGTTGATATTTTTTTGTATCACTGCAAAAGCAGTCTATGCTGTGAGCCTCTGTTTTTATTAATTCCATCTTTTACATTGATCGTGCACTTGTTTTCTCTTAAATGTAATTGAATCTTACATATAGTCTCACTATGCTCAAGATTAAGGTCAATTTACATTCAAGAGCATTACCATAGTTATATTTTCTTTCTTGCATTTGTGTTTCTGTTAAAATTCCTATCCCTTTTCCTAGTATACACTTGATATAAAGAAGAGACCAGCTTCTTAAAAATATGGAGGTTGTTTCAAGTCACAAGTCCCACATCTTGAAACTTCCCATTGTTGGTGTTAGAAATAGAGTGCAATTTTAACCATCAACAGGGTTTTCAACATTTTGTAATTATTTTTAATGTTTTGTATTAATAGATTAATAGGCCAATTTTTTAGGTTATAATTTTAACATGGTTGAATATAAGATAGGTTATTGGTAAATATAGGGTAATACACTAAATAATTAATCCTCAACACATTTATCAATAATTATATCGATTATGTGGATGAAATTAGGAAACCCAATGGATTTTAGGCTTAAGTTATGTCATTTTCAAGAAATCAATCTAGTCTGTAGTTTAAACATGAAAATGGCAAAAAATGAGTGTCTACAGTTTTCCCCTATTTGAGAAGGTGTTTCAAGACACACACAATAAAATATTTTCAAATAATGAAAAAATATTTAAGAAGAAAAATAAGATAATGATTGAGTAATGGTACTTCAAACAAAGTTTGGGAAGGCTATGATGCCCCCTCGAGGGAGTGGCCAACACATATGATTGATGGACACTCCCCCAAAAATAACAAAAAAAATTAAATAAATCAACCCATGCATGAGATTAATACATTTGATTTAATGCTTGCACATAATGATTAAAATATTTATTTAACTAAAGGTGTTTATAATTGTAGACACTTAAAATGACCAATTAGGGGCCTTCGATTGAACTTCAGACCGATTCTTACCAACCATTACAAATTAGGCCTAAGAATCACTAAATGTCCCAAATTTTCTTGTGAATCATTAATAAAAACTAAAAATCCCATTAATACATCCCTAATATGGGTATCCTTCTGTAAGCGTCAAAAACCTCTCATGGATTCAACTCTAAGCATCTTATGGCATAATAACATGCAATTTGGCCTATGGACCTATTAAGTGGGGCCCATGGACATAAAATCAAATCATTAAAATGCTTAAAATCCTAAATATAATTAATTAAAATCCTAAACCAAATTAAATGCCTATTTGAATTATCCATTAGCAATTAATGAAATTCTAAAAAAGGAAATTCAAAAATGTAAATATCATATCTTTTCATGATTACATTTTATGAGTTGTCAAGCCTTTGTAAATATATAAAAATATCTCACTCATGTTTATTCATTTCAAATCATGAGATTTTGAAACCTTTTAACTCTATTGGGTTTAATTAACTCACTTAGGTTAGGTTTGAACCCATTTCATGGTTAAACTACACTTTAACTCACCTTAAATTAGAGTTAATTCCTCAACCTATAAATACAAGCCATTGCCTATTGAATTATAAGATTAGATAGAGTAAAATTATAATTAAATTTAAATATTGAGATCAAAATTAAATAGTGTTATAATTCCAAAATCATAATCCAAGTCATAAAGAAAGCATAAGCCACAAGCCATAATAGTGCCAAGGAGAGAAGGAGATATCCAAACTCCATTGCCAAATACTCTTTGAGCACAAGCCAAATAAGCCATGAACAAATCACTTGGATATCTTAAAAAAAGTAATGTGTTTGTCATTCTTTTCATTTTTGTTATGCTTTCATATCTATTTTTTTCACTATGCTCCCCCTACGATCAAGGCTTAGATATGTTAACCATGTTAGTGTGTTGATTTTATTGTTTTATGGAACTGACACTTGATCTAACCTCATCTCTATTTTAAAATTCCTATAATCACAAATGGCATGCCTAGTGGGAATTAAATGCATACCATATACCAAGGATACCAAGATTCAATTCATAAATCTTCAAATTAATGTTTGCATGTCTTCAAAATTGGAGTTTTGTCTTTGTTTTTACAATATTTTTAATTATGTTAATTAAGATCTATATAGAGACCAACATCAATTAGGCATAAATAACATCAGTTATGGCTAACCATCATCAATTTTTCCTAACTGAGCTCAGTTATAAGTGACTACCATTACTCAGGTTATAAGGGAATACATAGTTGACAAAACTTGCATTTTTAATCTTTATATCATTCATATTATATATTTGTTGGTTTTATTGACCTTTATACTCTTTTTTTTAATCATTGTTTTGTAGGTTTTGAGAAATTTTTATGCTAATCTTGGCTAAATAATTTTTTTTATATCATGTTGGTTTTGCTTTCAGTTTCATAGACAACCGATCTCAGTTTTTATCGACCAATATCGGTTATTACTAATTAGCATCGATCATAGTTAACCAATATCAGTCTCTCTATTTTTAAAATAGGAAACCTGATAGCTATATTCCCAAATATTATTTTATCATCATTTAAATTGACTCAATATATGATGAAACTCTCTAACCCTTTCAAGTCAAAGGTGGGAATAGAACATGAATGTGCAAGTTTAGACTCATGAACATTTAATTTTGGGTGTTTAAAATGAATTTATCTAAGTATTGAACCCTTTTTTTTGGTGCTTAAAAGAATTGATAAGTCTTGAACACTCTATTTTTGTACCTAAAAATAATGTTTAAGTCTTTCATATTTGGTTTTAGTGTTTAAAATGAACATAGGTGTTTTTGCTTAACTTTTTTTATGCAAATTCTTACAAGTTTTTCAAATAAGCTAAGGAGCCTAAAAATTTAACACACATCTCAATTTGGTGCCTAAAATAAACATTCACTTAGATTTTAGTTTCTTGAAAGTGTTTTTTACTTGTGTGTTTTTTGTGAAAAATGAGAGTGTGTGTATGCTCTCCCCTTATACCCTACAGGGAACTTGGGTGACCAAAAGAAAATTTTCACTTAAAATTTATGCTTAGTCGAAGGTGTGGAAAGAATTTTGTATAGGTTCTCCTTAAAACTCAATTGGTTTGGGTGATATAGAAGCAACCTATAAATTCTTTCTACTTAGTCATTTATTTCATGAAATTTGGCTTATGAAGGGGAGTTCATAACTTCTTCACAAGTTCTTTAGGGAAGTTTTGACCTAGGTTTTAATCTTTTGGTAGTGTTTCAACCCTATTTTATGGTGGGGTATATAAATTAGGGCAAACATACTATGAGAGACCTGGGGTTGAGAGACTAACCTCTCCTTTGGTAATGAAGGCACAAGTAAGGTCTAGTTAACTAGGGGATTCCACTAGGTAGCCCATAGCTGGAATCACTATGCAAAGGAATAAACCCTTGTATAATAAGTCAATTAGTATGAACTCAATTAATGTGATGCATATCTATTGTTAATAATACTTAGGACTAATATATATGTTTGAAAACTATAGTTATAGTCAACCCTATTTGACCAACCTTGTCAGTTTAGGGCTTAGGATGATTTACTTAGTTGTATTCAGTCTTTTTCTATTATTATTTGGTAGTTTGAGTTTAAATAAACTTTTTTAATATTCCCACATCAAAATGAGTCTTTTGTCCACATTACTCCATTATTTGAGAAGGTGTTATGTCATATATTTGACACCTTATTTGTGCCTTAGACTTTTTGTGTCAAAACATTATGTGTGTCACATGATTGAAATGGGTAACATTACGCTGCCCAAATCATTTCAGGTTTTATATTTTGGTGTCTTTGAAATATACCATTGTTTAAATTTTTAGAGAGTAATAATACCATTACGCTATTAAAATCATTTCATAGACTCATCTTATCTTATGTTTACATTTTAAATTTGAAACCAATCCATGTATGCCTTTTGTGTTCTTTATCTAGTACCATTATGTCATTCAATTTTGTCTAGCTTGCTTGTTCAAAAATATTAGTTTTCCTAAGTTGAGTTTTTAATTAACCTTACCAAGTTTGAATTTAAAAATTTATTTATTTATTTTTAGGCCTTTTATAATTAGGGAATAGATACTGATAGTTATAGTTTGGGTTGCATAAATTAGGTTAATTCTTTACCCAAATTCAAAAACTATTTTTTTTAATGATTACTTGGGATAAAAATTATATCCTTAAGTAACTTGTATTTAGTGCCTTGTAATAATTTGATCGAGTTCATGTCTAAAATTAAGTTCCTAGTCTATGTCAAAGTGTTCCAAGTTTGTTAGGTTAAACACCATTTTGTTTTAACTCTAGTTTTTGACATCATACTTGGCTAATAATTCTAGAACATGCCTTTCTTTGAGCCTATCTTTTGACACAACATTTGGCCAAAATACTTAGCAACCTTTATTTTTCTTATGTTAGACCTATTTTGAACACTTTGTCCCTAGAGTTTGGCATTTTTTTTTAGTTCATCCACTTGACCTTATTTGTGTGAGACATTTAATGTTAGACATTTGACATTATATTATTTTATACTAGATTTTGTCATAAACCATTTTGGATATATAGTTCCATCCCTTTGACCAAGTTAGATAGATTTTGAAACTTTTGTATTTTAGACATTATTTTTTAGAGTTTGTATAACTCTAATCCATTTATTGAGAATCATTCACCATTGATTTAATAAAGTCTCACTATACATGTAGTGGTGTCATGTATAATGTAGGGTATGGAAATGTGGTCACATAAGAGGACTTTGTTCAAGACCCCTATGGCACTGATGTCATTTGTGAGATGGATCCTTATCCACATTACAACATGAAAATAGGGCAAAAAATCCATGACCCTTTGGCCCATTATTTGGTCAACACAACTCCATACTCAAAGTAGGACCAAAAACAAATGACATAATACTTGGCTAACTTACCTTTTATTATATAACAAGTCCAAGAACAACCTTAAAACATTACAATGCCATGGAATTATGATCCTTACTTATTTTATCATCACTTACTTGTGAACAAGGACACAAATTTAATTAGATCCATATAGGTAGGGGCTAAAATTTTGACAAAACTTCCCCATGAAAACTTACCAAGTCTAGTAAGAGGGATTTATTACATGCCTTATGCTCAAAATAATAAACATGCCTCTTCTATCAATCCTCATATTATTATGTCGATGCCTTATCATGATCATCATATGATTATCATAATAAAAGGACTCTTCAAGGACCACTTCATCTAGATGTAGATAATATACCAGACATATATAAATTTAACATGCAACTTTAACAATATGACCAGGTCAAGTAATCCTGTCATTGAGATAGCTCTTTCAAAAGGAGACTTAATTGAATTGATAGACCAAGATAATCATGGTATAAATCCATTCATACAAATTACTTTAGTTGAAGACATGTTTAATTCCCCAACTCTCAAATAAGTGTCTTCTAATTCTACATAGAAAAATGAGTTAAACATAGTGGTTGATGTGCAAGTAACATCTAATCTAGACCAAAGTGGTGTTAATGCATAAATAATCAGCCCACAAAAAAATGTGCCTATAATTAATAGTATGAGTGGTTCACAAATATGGGGGTAGGAACTTCTACCTCCCAACTGCAAACAACTACCTCTAATCCTTAACCAACTACTTCTTTGAGCATGAAACCTCAAGGATTAAGTATATAATAAATAACCAGATCCATGCCTCAACAAAGTATGATGAATGTTATTCCACCATAATAGGTGATGCCTAAAATTCAACAAAAAAAGGCACCATATAATGTACCCATACACCAAAGTCTAAACATATTTCCACCTCAATAGGGGGTAACCAATGTTCCACCTCATTAGGTAGTAGTGAACATACCTCTTTAGTTGTATACCAACATACCAATATAATCACAAACAATGTCTAATCAATAATGTACAAGTATTAGTCAGTGATAAATGGCAAATCTCTAGCATGCATCTACTTCACAACAAGGGTTTGCATAGCTAATAGGCTTCAATTTTCCATAAGTACTAATTAGGCAATAATTTCCTTTCATTCCAAATGTGCCATAATTTCAATAATAGGGTCTTGTTTCACAAGTTCCCCTCAATCAACAAAGTTTGACTAGTTGACAACATGTCCCTATTCAACTTCAATAGGCACAATACAACCATATCCCTCCATCTCAACCACAAATTCCAAAAAACCAAGCCCATATAACTAATCCTAACTATAATATTGCAAAATAACACATAAATTTTGAAAAATCACACCCTAATCCATGTATGTATACTCTTGGTCCATTTCCAAACCAAACCAATATTCCATAACTAACCCAGACTCCACCTCAAGCCAATATTCACACTAGTTTCTTCACATAATAAATACAAAAAATTAAGGATGCAATTTACTCCATCTAAATAGGTAAATATACTAAAGAGTTTAAGTTATATAACATTTGTTCCTACCCATTCAACATGGAGTATCTATAATTACCATTTCCTCTAAGGTATGAACCACTAAAATTTGACAAATACAAGGGGAAAGGTGACCCCAAGGCCTATTTTATAGAATTATTAGTTTCTTGACAACCAATTTCCTATAGATATATATACTTTTTACTATTGTTTTTAAGAATCCTAGCAAGATAATCATTGGAATGGTTCATAGAATTATTAAAGAATTTAGTTTATGATTTTGATGAACTTTCTGACAAGTTTATACAACACTTCTACTACAATATTAAACATGATATTTTGTTGTTAAATTTATCACAGACCAAGTATAAGGCTAGTGATTTTTTTGAAGTTATTTATATTGATGGAGAGCCTTTGAAAGTTTATTCACCCAAAGTCTACCAGAAAAGAAACTAGCCATCATGTTTACCAAGAATTTACATAATGTGATATCCTACCATCTGGAGCTTCACTACGTGCACACTTTCAAGGAAATAATTGACAAAAGTTTTTTTCTCAATATCCCTTATTAACAAAGGGATCATTAAACTTACATCATCAAGTTAGAGTTAGAATCAAAACTAGAACAATGGCCAAAATCAAAACCAAGTCATAGTACAAGCATCGTAACTGGACCAAGCCAATAATTATGATAAACCCAAGCCATTTAATCATAACAATATGTTGTGGAAAATAGAGTAACTAAGTCATGATATGTCCAAATTTTTTAAACACCATCTACTCAGCCTATGTCACATATGAAAATTTCTCATAGCCAATAACCCATTCAATACATACATCAAGCATAATAGCTTAGACCCACACAAAAAATGCAATAACATATGCTTTTTAAATCCTCTCATCCAAGGAGAATTTTTCCTACTTTTGATTTATTTAGTGACCTTGAAAACCCCATTGAATCCATGTTTCACAATCTTGTCTCAACTAATTTGATTAACTAGCCTATTTTGAAACACCCTCCTAAGGGCATTGACTATCTATACTAGTACATGTAAAATGAATTCTATGAGTATCATAGGGTTAGCAGCCATAATTTGTGTTGTTGTGTGAGAAATAAACATTTAATTTATAATATTCTAGAAAATGGAGAGATCGCATTAAATTGTGGAGATTCCACATCCAATCAGAACCTTGGTATCTATCATAATCCCTTTCCACAACATAACAATAAATAACATAGTGGACATGATAACAACAAAAAAAATATCAATATCCAAGATAAAACCAATAAAATCATTATAAAAACCAACAATGTCAATCTAATGGATTGAACTAAGGCCAAAATTATGCTTACAACCAACAGACCTAACATGCAATTGCACATGACTACAACAAGGTTGTAGGCCATATTGTTAGAGGTCACATTTCCACCATCATCAGTCTAAGACCAAATACCAATCAAACAAGACCATTTTTAATCATTCTCAATTAACCAACCTAGTTTGGTATTCCCTCCTTAACTTGGGATCGCATACAGGTATACCAAAAACTAGGGATTCCCACTTTTAGACCTTATACCAATAACTCATCCTTGACCCATGACCATGTACAAGTGAACTAATAATTGAGACTTATCCTATATAGTCCCCTCCACCATCATTTTTTATAAATAATGGTCCTATATCTAATCTCAATTATGTAATCATAACTCAGTGCTCAAAGATTACCATACTAGGCCCACAACCATCTGCCACTTAGCTCATCTAACCAACCATTATTGCTAATAAATAGCCATTTTTTATGTCTAATAAAATCCATTCAATATTTTGGAATAATTAAATAAGATGCCAACATAAATATCCATTTTAGATATATTACATATATCCACCATCTAAAGAAACACTTTGACTAAGTTCCTTGGCCAATACCAAGTTACGAATGGCATATCCTCTGACAAATTTTAAGTTTTGGTTGGACACTTAGCTCTAGGCTAATAATTAATCTTATACCAAAGTGACATTTCATCGCTTGGCCTTCTACATAACAATCCATTATACATTTAAGTTTTCATAATTTGGTACAAAGTGAAGTATATCCTCATAGATGATGGATCAAGTTTTAATATCATGTCTCTAAATCTCATCAATATTGTTTGGTACACTAAAATAGATCTCTAGCCAAAAATGATCATGATCAAGGCATATGCCAATGAAGAACATGAATCATAGGGCACTATCAGCTCACCAATTATCATTGGGACTTTAACCCATGATACCTTATTTCATGTGTTTGACCTCAAATTGTCATATAATATTCTTTTGGGTAGTCTTTGATGCATTATATTCATGTAATGTCTTTAACATTACACCAGTGTATCAAGTTCTCCCACTTAGGTATAGAGGTTACTATTTATAGATATTTATAACCATATAAACATTAAAAGCTTTTAGAGGCCAAGTACCAAAGTTATAAATACCATTTTGGTTTTAATATATTTGTCAAGAAGGACAAGGGAAAGGAAATACTTATTGATTCATTAGTGCCCAACTGTATTGACCCTACTACCCTTGATTCAATTTTTTGCATGCCTCCTCCTAAAATATCTAATAATTATACCATATTGACTAGTTACCTAGGAGAATATTTTAACCATGATACATTTCACATTTCCAAGCTTTCACAAAACCCCAAGTCCTTTGGAAGACCTAAATCTAAATCACCTTATATGAAATGGCAAAGAAATGGAAAAGGCTAGTTACATAGTTTGACACCTATCATTATCATACCAAAAACTATCAAATAATAATAGCCTCTTGTAGATTATTAATCATGGTTGTATAATGATAAATTGGTCAACTATTACATTAATTAAAAATATCTTATTTTAGAATCATGGAGAGGCATGCATATTAAGGAGGAGGCCTCTAGCTAAACCAACAAGGACTGCTTGAGCTAATTTCTACCACTCGATACAAAGGAACATATGGAATTGGATTTAAATCTCTTGTGGGTAACACAACATACTTTATGTTATGATATACACTTATAATATTTAGAAATAATTTATAATACCCTTAAGGTAGAGAAACACCAACAATACTCCTTTAGGAACTAATAACTCCACAATGTCTCTTCGAGGGGACAACCTCTAATATTATCTTACAATAGAAGACTCAATGCTTACCTAATATATTTACAATGATAACCATATCCTTTATATAGACCTATAATGGATGGGTAACCTCATAATCCCAATGTAGGTTGATCATTACCCAATGCACTAATTCCACAAGTTACTCCATTACTAATATATTAGACCCATATAACTACTAAGGGGGATGTCTATTGCATGTCTGCATCTCCATCAACTCATATACAATAATATATCATATCCTTAGGTAAATAGCATTACCTCCCTCTTTGACATGTTTTGTCCTTGAAACATAGGAATAAACTAAAAAATGATTACGCTTCAAATTATTACACACTTGTCTCCAATCAGGATCTTCAAGCCACCCATATGTGATATTAGCAGGTGATATTTTTCCACATATGCTCCTTTGATTCTATTCATAATCATAACTATACTACTTTGGTCTCCATGCATAATGATTCCTCTTTTGATTCCATGTATCGTATTTCATTGTACTACTCTAATTTCATCCATGACCATAGTAGGGGTTCTTCCATGCATAATTAGAGTGATTTCCCCATTCATTCCATATTCCATATGCCACTACATTCTTCTGATTCCAATATTGATCATAATAATTCTTCTTTGGCTTCCATGCATAACGATTATGATTATAAATCTCATTTCTTACATAACAAAAATGATTATTGTTATGACACTCCATCTGATTCTATGATTTCATCCTCTCATGATGATGTGGGTGTCTATATACCTCAAATTTTTCCACCTTATCTTCTACCACTTCCACTTTGTCCATCTTTATTTCTTGAGTTGATGAAGTGTTCATTTTTTATTATAGTATGCCTTTATCTAAATCTTCCTCATGCTCTTCATCACTTATTTCAATCTCATCCTCATGATCTTCCTTGCCTATACCAAAACTTCATGAATTTTTTTGAACATTAATATTTATTATTCCCAAAGTCTCTAGCCATGGATATCTAAGAACTATATCCATATCATCCATATCCCAAGCATAAAAATATGAATACAAAACATATTTTTACATAATGAGCTTCAAATATTCAAACATTGAAATATTCTTACCATCTACTTGAACCTCCTTGATATTCTTTGGTTGACCATGTAGATGCTTGGCCAAATTCATGTTGATGAAGTTATACTTACTGGTAGGGTTTATGTACAAAACAACCTCCTTTTAAATGCATCCATGACATTGAAAAATTGACTTAGATTTCTTTGAATCCAAATTATTTTAACCATCATCATCATCATCATCTTCTTCTTCTTCTTCTTCTTCTTCTTCTTCTTCTTCTTATTCTACTATTTCTTCTGTTTCTTCTTCTTCTTCTTCTTCTTCTTCTTCTTCTTCTTATTCTTTTTCTTCTTCTTCTTCTTTTTCTACTTCTTCTTCTACTACTGCTTCTTCTACTTCTTCTTTTTCTACTTCTTCTTTTATAGCCTAACAATCTAGGATGATCCATTCCATTTATTTCCATGAAAAAAACCTTTCTATACAACTTAAATGATCAAACCAATGTATTGTAGGCCTATACAAAAAAATAAATATTCATCTTTCCCAAAAAAAAAAAAAAAAATCTCTAAAAGGAGCCACCATTCTCTAGCATCAATATCATCTTCCCCTAAATAATTTTGCAACTTCATGATTCACAAATAAAAACTAGGGTTTGTGAAACCCTAAAATGTTAATAAATCATTAAAATAATATCAAAAATATCCCAAATTTTTACTACAGATTATTCCTATTATATTGTATATTTAGAAATAAATTTGTGAAAAAATTACACATATTGTGACCTTTAGAGTGAATATACAAAAAATACTAAGCTCATAATAATTCACTCAAACCAATTCAAAAAATATTGAAATTTTTATTTTGTTTCTACTATATTTTATTATAGCTTCAATAAAATATTTGAAGAGAAACTATTTATATTTCTAAAGATATAGCCAAATTAGTAAAAAACCTAAAATAGCAATAACTCCCACAAAACTAATAAAAAAAAATTGTTGTGCCTTCTTTAAAATATTATCTATATCTAGTAAAACAATTATGCATAAATTTGAATCCAATCAAAATATATTTATTATTCCACAAAAATAGGCTTTCACCACCCACAAATTACCCAAATCAAAGCTCTGATACCACTTGTTATGATCCACACTTATAATATTTAGAAATAATGTAGAATACCCTTAATGTAGGGAAAAACCAGTAATACTCATTTTGGAATGAATAACTCCATAATGTCTCTTCGAGGTGATAACTGCCAATATCCTCTTACACTATAAGACTCAATGCTTACTTGATAGCTTTACAATGATAATCATCTCCTTTATATAGACCTATAATGGATGGGTAACCTCCTAATCCTAATGTAGTTTGATCATTACCCAATGCACTAGTTTCACAAGTTACTCCATTACTAATATATTGGACCCATATAGCTACTAAGGGGGATGTGTACCACATGTTTGCATCTCCATCAACCCATATACAATAATATATCATATCCCTAGGTAGATAGCATTACCTCCCTCTTTGACACGTTTTGTCCTTGAAACATATGAATAAACTAAATAATGAGTATGCTTCAAATTATTGCACACTTTTCTCCAATCATGATCTTCGAGCCACCCATATGTGATATAAGTAGGTGATAGCTCTCCAAGTATGCTCCTTTGATTCTATTCATAATCAGAACTATACTACTTTGGTGTCCATGCATAATGATTCATATTTTAATTCCATGTACCATATTTCATTGCACTACTCTAATTTCATCCATGACCATAGTAGGTGTTCTTCTATGCATAATCATAGTGATTTCCCCATTCATTTCATATTCCATAGGCCACTACATTCTTATAATTCCATACTTGATCATAAAAATTCTTCTTTGGCTTCCATGCATAACCATTATGATTAGAAATATAATTTCTTACATAACCAAAATGATTATTGTTATGACACTCCTTCATTTGATTCCATGATTTTTTCCTCTCATGATGATGCAGGTGTCTATATACCTCAAATTTTTCCACCTTATCTTCTATCACTTCCACTTTGTCCATCTTTATCTCTTGAGTAGACGAAGTTTTCATTTTTTATTGTAGTATGCCTTTATCTAAATCTTCCTCATGCTCTTCATCACTTTTAACTGCATCCTCATGATCTTCCTTACCTATTATTCATACCTTTCTTAATATGATATCCTATAAAGGGACCTTTTTTTCCTATACCAAAACTTCATGAACTTTTTTTGAACATTAATATTGATTGCTCCCAAAGTCTCTAAATATGGATATCTAATAACTATATCCATATCATCCATATCCCAAGCATAAAAATATGAATGCAAAACATATTTTTCCATAATGCACTTCAAATCTTCAAACATTGTAATATTCTTACCATCTACTTGAACCTCCTTGATATTCTTTGCTTGAACATGTAGATGCTTGGCCACATTCATGTTGATGAAGTTATACTTATTGGTAGGGTTTATGGACACAACAACCTCCTTATTTTGAATGCATTCATGAAATTGAAAAATTGGGTTAGGTTTCTTTGAAGCCAAATTATTTGAACCATCATCATCAAATTCTTATTTTTTTCTTCTTCTTCTTCATCTGCTTATTCTTCTTCTATTGTTTCTTCTTCTTCTTCTGATTATTCTACTTCTTATTGTTGTTCTTTTTCTACTTCTTCTTCTTCTAATGATTCTTCTACTTCTTTTTCTGCTTCTTCTTTTATAACCCAACAATCTAAGAAGATCTGTTCCATTTCTTGCTATGAAGAAAACCTTTCTGTATAACTTAATTTATCAAACCAATGTACTGTAGGCCTAGACAAAAAATGAAATATTCATCTTTCACCAAAATTTTTTAAAAATGATTCTCCAAAAAGAGCCGCCATTCTCTAGCATCAATATCATCTTCCCCTAAAAAATTTTACAACTTCATGATTCACAAATAAAAACTAGGGTTTGTGAAACCCTAAAATGTCAATAACTCATTAAAATAATATCAAAACTATCACAAATTTTTACTACAGCTTAATCCTATTATATTGTAACTTTAGAAACAAATTTGTGAAAAAATTATAGAAATTGTGACCTTTAGAGTGAATATACAAAAATACTAAAATCATAATAATTCACTTAAACCAATTCAAAAAAAATTGAAATTTTTATTGTGTTTCTACTATATTTTATTATAGCTTCAGTAAAAATTTCAAATAGAAACTATATAAGTTTATAAAGATATAGTCGAATTAGTAAAAAACCTAAAATAGCAATAACTCCCACAAAAATAATATAAAAACAACAATTTTTTTTGCTGTGCCTTATTTAAAATATTTACTATATCCAGTAAAACAATTATGCATAAATTTGAAACCAATCAAAATATATTGATGATTCCATAAAACTAGGCTTTCACCACCCACAAATTGCCCAAATCGAAGCTCTGATACTACTTGTTATGATCCACACATATAATATTTAGAAATAATGTAGAATACCTTTAATGTAGGGAAAAACCAATAATACTCCTTTAGGAAGGAATAACTCCATAATGTCTCTTCAAGGGTACAACCTCAAATATCCTCTTATAATAGAAGACTCAATGCTTACTTGATATCTTTACAATGATAATCATCTCCTTTATATATACCTATAATATATGGGTAACCTCCTAATCCCAATGTAGGCTGACCATTACCTAATGCAAAAATTCCACAAGTTACTCCATTACTAATATATTGGACCCATATAACTACTAAGGGGGATGTGTGCAACATTTTTGCATCTCCATCAACCCATATATACTAATATATCATATCCCTAGGTACATAGTTATCATATAATATGATTTTAGGTAGACCTTGGATATATTAGATTCATGAAATCACTTCAACATTGCACTAGTGTATCAAGTTCTCCCACTTAGGTATGGAAGTTACTATTCATATATATTTACAACCATACAAACATTAAAATTATTTAGAGGCCAAGTACCAAAGTTATATCTACCATTTTGGTTTGAATCTAATTCTCAAGAAGGATAAGGGAAAGGAAATACTTATTGATTCACCAGTGCCCAATTGCATTGACCCTAGTACCCTTTATTCACTTTTCACATGACTCCTAATATATCTAATCATTATACCATATTGACTAATGACCTAGGAGAATATTTAACCCATGATACATTTTACATTACCAAGCTTTCATGGAACCTGAAGTCCTTTTAAATACCTAAATCCAAACCACCTTATATGAAATGACAAAGAAATGGAAAAGGATAATTGCATAGTCTAACACCTATCATTTTCATACTAGCCACTGTCCATGAACAATACCCTCTTGTAGATGATGAATCATGGTTGTATAATGACAAATTGGTTGACTATTACATCAATTCCAGATATCTTATTTCAAAAAAAATCATCGAGAGGTATTCCTATGAAGGAGGAGGCCTCAGGCTAAACTAAGAAAGATAGCTTGAGCCAATTTCTACCACTTGATACAAAGGAACATATGGAATTAGATTTAAATCTCCTATGGGTAACCCCACATAACTTATTTATGTTCTAATGCCAAAGACTAGTGATGATGATGCTGATAGTGAATTAGAATCTAATCATAGCCCCTTTGATGACCTATCCACCAATTCATTTGACACTAATGTTATTTATACCCTTTAGCTAGTTATCTACCATAATCCACTTCCATTATATTATCCTTAACTAATAGACTGGGAAAAACAAGAATCAATAGTTTTGGTTGATGAGTTTTATAATGATGAGGTCTTTTTTGATTTACTTAGCCTTTATGACAATGTTCCATTGGGAGACCACAAACAAGGGTACTTAATCAAATTAGTTCTTGTAGCCTATTTTGGATAATAGGTGAACACCCTTATCTACAAAAAATTAAATAAAACATTGATGTCCCTAAGTGAAAACCTCTTTTAGGTGATTTTAGACTAAGTAAATATTAAATATAAAATCCATTATAGTGGTGAAAACCTATTTCAAGTGCCATTATATGGGGGTGTTCAACCTTCCCCAAACATAGCTCAAGAGATAACCAATAATGAACTTGCTTATGGGTCTAAGTTATGTCTTGAAGAAAAATAATCTTTTTATCAAATCATCCAAGAGTTTCCAACAGTATTTCTCACTTGGCCATCCCTACCCTTAGGGGATTATAATTCATCATGCCTAAGATAAATTGAAAAGCTAGTACTATTAGAGGACTTTACTAGTGCAAGCCAATTTAAATCTTTCCTAACCATTCTAGAAGATGGTTCAACCCTTCTAGTGGGAGACATGACTGAAGTTAACATCAGGACTCCCAATGACCTTAAATGGATCAAATTAGGTGTATCCCTCACTAAAGATAAATTTGAAATCTTTATATCCCTTTTAGGAAATTTGATGATATATTTTCCTAAGCCTACTTTGACATGCCTATTTTGGATTCCACCTTGGTTTTGCACCACCTTGTGGTATATCCTGATGCCAAACCTATTAAATAATTTTTTTGAAAGATGCATCCTCACATTACTATATTATTAAATAAAGAGATGGAAAATCTCTTGGAAGCAAGATGTATTTGACTGAACAACTATGAAGATTAGATCTCCAATGTTATACCCATCAACAAAAATTGAGAAGGAATAATAATCTACACTAATTTCAAAGACATAAACAAGGCCTTCCCCAAAGATGACTTTCTTCTACCAAACATTGACATGATTGTCAACTATGTATTAGATTATGAAATGTTTTCACTCATGGATGGATTATAAGGCTATAACCAAATCTAGAATGCACCTTAATACTAACACAAAATAGAGTTCACCACACCATGGGAAACATTCTATATCAGGTTATGCCATTTGGTCTTAAAAAATAGGGGCCACTTATAAAAAAGCCATGAACATCATATTTCATGATATGGTGTATGTCATTATTAAATACTACATCAACAACATACTATGTAAATCAAAGACTAAGGCCAATCATCTAGTAACACTAAGGAGGATATTTGAGAGACTTCATAAATACAAACTCAAGCTTAACCCTAAAAAGTGTATTTTTAGAGTTACTTTATGAAAATTTCTTGGCTTCATTGTGTCTTTTAGAGGCATAAAATTCAATCCAACCAAATTACATGCCATAATAGAGATGTTCCAATCTAAATTAGCTCCATAGTTTTCAAGGAAAAATAAAATCTATTAGATGCTTCATTTCTAAGTTGGTAGATAAGTGGCACCCATTTACACATCTACTAAAGAAGGGTGTTACATTTAATTTGGATGATAAATGGTATAATGTTTTCCAATAGTTTAAGGACTATCTTACAAATCTACCAATTTTCTTGCCTCCAATGTGAGGAAAGTAATTCCTCATATACCTATCATCTACCGATAAAGCCCTAGGGGAACTCCTAGCTCAACATGATGATAATGAAAATGAGCATATTGTGTACTATTTGAACCATACACTAGTCATGTATGAGCATAATTATATTCCCATTGAAAAATCCTATTTATCTATGGTCTTCATAGCTTAGAAATTGTGCCATTATATATTAAACAATAATACTGTGGTCATTTCCAAATTAGATCCACTCGAGTATCTACTATCTAAAATAGATTTATAAGGCCACATGGTCGAATGGATCATGATTCTCAGTGAATTTAAGATATAATGTGTTAATAAAAAATCCACTAAGGGATAATTTATTGTAGATCAGATTGATGAAGCACCCATTTCTGATACAGAGACACTAACATTCTAATTCTTAGATGAATACATTACAACCATCATTGAAACACCTCTTGAGGAGAAACATTGAAATCTATATTTTGATGGATAATTCATAGCACATGGATTATGTGTAGGCATTTTTATTCATTACAACACAGGGGGATATATTTCTTAAGTCATCAGGATCAACTTTCCTTATACTAACAACATGGTTGAATATGAAGCACTTGTTATAGGGATTCGATAGGTAGTAAAATGGAACATACATCATCAAAAGGTTTAGGGTGATTCTTATTTAATCATCAATCAAGTTAAAAACCATTTTTAGACCAAATATGACAAGATGGTACTATACAAGGCCATGGTTGACACTCTCAAGCAACAAACTATCAATTCCTAGTTTGAACATATACCAATAGCTAGTAATATAAAAAAATACAATGGCCACCATTATATATTTAATTTGACATACATATACAAATAAAGAACACCAGTGCCTCATTAAAAATCTATTAGTACTATATCGTGAACCTTCAATTATCACAATGATTTATGTTATTGTTCATCCTAGCTCAATTTGGTATTCAGACTTATATGCATATCTTCATGACCAAATAATGCCACCAGACCTATCCTACAAATAATCCAAATCCTTTATCCACCATGTTTCACCATTATACCTTACTCATAGTAACCCTATACTACCATAAATTTTGATAGAACTCTAATTCATTATTTAACTTTCATAGAATCTACATTAGTGTTATGATAAGCTCATGAAGGAGTTTGTGAAACCCACACCAATGGGGAGATCATCTTGAAAAATATATTATGTACCAAGTATTATTGGCCAATGATGGATGCAAATGCAGATGCATATATAAAAAGGTGAAATAAATGTCAATGGAATTCCAATCTGATTTAATCCCTAGACAAGACTCTAAAACTAATGCTGACACCATGGTCATTTACTCCATGGGGCCTTAATCTCATTGGGAAGATAAACCCTACCTCATCTGATGACCATAAACATATCCTTACCTCCATAGAATACTTCACTAAGTGGGTTAAGGCTATACCCCCCACTTATATGACTACAAAGCAAATTTCCAAATTCATCTTTAACCATCTCATTTTTCATTATTGTATCCCATTTGAAATTATATATAATAATAGTGGATCATTCAAGAACAAGGACGTCATATCACTATGTGCCAAGTAAAAAATTAAACAAATTTTTCCATGGCATATTACCCAAAAGGTAACTTCTATGTAGAATCATTTAGCAAAACCATTGCCAACATCCTTAAAAATATTATCAATGATGTCAGTCACAATTGGCACCTTCAAATATTTTATTCCCTATGGGCATACCATACCAATCACAACACTCTAATAAGAGCCACTCCATATTCACTTATTTATGGAACTGAGGCCATTCTTCCCATTAAGGTTGAATTGCCTTCTTTATTCATCTCTTTGAAGCATGACCTAGATGATCAAGACTATTGTGTAACTCACCAATAAGAGCTAGAGTTACGTGATGAGAAATGCTTGGACGTAGTTAACAACCTAAAAGAATACCAAATTGACTCCATGACCACTAAAATTGGTATGTCAAACAAAGATATTTTGATCTTAGTTTTCTTGTTCTTAAATAAAACCAAAAGAATACCATGGACAAGAAGAAACGTAAAGGCAAATTCAAGCCTAACTAGATAGGTCATTTCATCGTTGTTGAAAACTATGGTACTAGATCATATAGGCTCGCTACACCAGATGGGGACAAAATTAATGAGTTGATGAACATTATACACCTCAAGCATTACTCCACTTAAGAGACAAGGTGTATTTTTTATGAGGACCATTTTTGTTATACCATATTATCAACATTCTTCTTTGTACCATACCATTATATCACTTTGTCATTCTACCATATCATTTTACCATACGTTTTCTATCAACTTAGTTGTTTTAAATTCCATAATAAGATGATTTTACCTTAGTTCTATTGCATTGGTTACAAGGCCAATTTCATTACAAACAATCATATCAAGTTTTAATAGTTGTTTCACGTATTCTAGATAGAGGCTATATTTGGAGAAGTATAATAGTGGTTTAACAGTTGAATCCTTCATTTCTTGTTCCATTATATACCAAGTGTGCTTGATTATAACTACCTTTGGACAAATTAGTGTCCCACCATCTTAATACTAATTATAACCACCTATGAGCAAAATCAGTGTCATTGACTTATGTCATTATTTCCTAATTATAACCACCTATGTGTAACCTAGGGGTAACACTTGGTTGTCATGAATTTAAGTACCACTTTGTCATGATTATTCCATATTATGCCATTTACCACCTTTTCCTATTTTTTTTAAATTGGCTACTACACTAGTTAGATTCCTCTATTATAAGGTGAAACTATAGTGACTTGAGGTCCCATCCCTGGACTATGTAGGTAGTGCTCAATTTAAATTGAGGTCATCTCAATTACCCCTTTGCCATGATATCACCATTTTTAAATCAACTCTTTAATTTTAAACTCCCTTGACATTTTGTGAGCCGTAACCATGTAGTATCTCATCATTCTCAATCAAGTTGAGGTACATAAAAAATTCCAAAAACATTTGAAAACCAATTTAGACAATCAAAAAAATTGACCACTTCTTTACATTAAGGATTTTGGTAACCCTCACTACATAACAAGAAACCACTTGTCATTTAGTTTCCCCATCCTTATTGGCTTGATATTTGATGCTCTAACCATTTTATAAACCCATTCTTCTACAACATACATTGTGTTTTTATTCTCATCATTTTATTCTATCCCATTTCCTGGGAGAACTATATTTGGCCTAAAGTTTTGTTGGATCTTATGCCCATATAACTATGTAGGTAGCATCCACTTGCCTAGTGCATCTAGAGACAACTCAAACACCCCATTCCTTTTCTTTTATTACCGTATTTTGTTTATTTTTTAAGTTGTCTCCTATTTTTTATGGTTAATGTTCATCATCTTGTTTGTATCATGTTATTTTTACTAACATTATAATTAACCATTATTTATTTGTGGTTTTTCTTTGTTTTTTTTTTTTTAATTCTTTGAGTGTTTTTTTGTTTGTTTGTTTGTTTGCCTATTTATTATCTTTTTTGTTGTGCCTTGCTTTAGTATACATGCATTAATTGGGTAATTCCTTTCACATGATTATTGAATCCATCTATATTCATACGTCAACATTATCATCATGGTTTTTATCATTGGTGCATTATTTTCAATTAAGAATTGGATCATGTATCAGTCCTTATACATATTTCATCCAAGTTATCATGGTGTTCTATCATGATGCCTACCATCATGTGCTATAACAAAAATTAGATCTAAGAGTCTACATGATATTGAAATAATGATATATCTCCTTGACACCAACAATAGACACTTTCCTGATCTAATCTAGATCATATCACAAATAGAGTAATTAAACAATGAAATACTTTTCCTCCTCATGAGTTTAGAGCACCATCTCCCTACAAGTAGGTTTCCTAAATTCATCTTTATCCTCTTTACCAATTTTACATCATCTTCCATATAATGTTTTCCACTATCAGGGTATAATGATTATAACCACCTTTGGGTAAATCATTGTATACCATCCCATTTACATTACCAATTATTCTAATCATCTTTGGATAAATCATTTTTTTCCTTCCATTTGAAGGTTGATGATTATAACTACCTTTGGGCAAATAATTCTCTTTCTTCTACCCAATAAGGGCACATTTTCATTGTGATAATGCTTATAACCACCATTGGACAAACCATTGTCTTTACCTACCCAATCGGGGCATGTTTTTATCTTACCAATAATTATAACCTTATTTAGGTAAATCATTATTTTCCCTTTTACTGGTTATAAACACCTTTGGGAAATTTAGTCTCTTTTAACCCTAATCCTTTTTCAATGATTATATTCACCTTTGGGAAAATAATTACCTTTTTTATCCCACTTATTTTGATGATTATAACTTCTTATGTATAAATCATCCTATTTATTTGTCCTAACTCGGGTAGTTCCAAATGACATTGATTATAACTACATGTGGGTAAAATAGTTCCTTCCACCCCATCTCATCATTTTGGTCCAATCTATTCTTCCTTTTGAGGGACCAATAACGTAACCCTTTGCCAATCATTCCCTCGAGAGGGCACCTAAAATTCATCCATTTCCATTAAATTCATAAGCATACATGACCTTTTCATTCTTTTAGAAGACATTATTATACTTATAGCTTGTAATGCCTTCCTAAAGAGGGGAAAACTAGAGACACCTAAAATTGGCCACCAAGGACCTTCAACCAAACATCAAATTGATTCTTATCAACCATTAAAAATTAATCCTAAGAATCACTAAATGTCCCAAATTTTCTTATGAATTATTTGTTAAAACTCAAAATCCCATTAAAACATCCCTAATTTTGGTTTCCTATCATAAGTAATAAAAACCTCTCATAGATTCATCTCTAAGCATCCTATGGAATCATAGCATGCTATTTGGCCTATGGACATATTAAGTGGGGCACATGGACATAAAATCAAATCTTGAAAATTCTAAGAAGACTAAATAGAATTAATTAAATTTATAAACCAAATTAAATTCCTAATTGAATTATCCTTGAATAATTAATAAAATAAAAAAATAGAAAATTTAAAAATGTAAATATTTTAGATTTTCATGATTACCTTTTATGAGTTATCAAGCCTTTACAAATATCTCAAAATATATCAACCATGCTTATTCATTACAAATCATGATATTTTAACACATTTTAAATCTAATTGGGTTAATTAATTCACTTGGATTAGGTTTTAACCCATTCCATGTTTAAAATACAATTTAACTCACCTTAAGTTGGGGTAAGTTATTAAGCCTATAAATACAAGCCATTGCCTATTAAATTTATGAGCTTGGATAGAGTAAAGTTATAATGAAAGTTTTATATCAATATTTAAAGTAAATAGTTTTATAATGCTAAAATAATAAGCCAAGCCATCAAGTAAACATAATCCACAATGGTTCTAAGGAGAGAAGGAGATAGCCAAACTCTATTGTTAAAGACTCTTTGAGCACAAGTTGTGTAAGCCATGAGCAAATCACTTGGATCTCTTAAGGAAGGTAAGGTATTTGTCATTATTTTCATTTTATTTGTGCTTTCATATGTATTTATTTCACTATGCTCCCCTTATTATCTAGGCTTAGAGATGTTAAGCATGTTAGTGTGTTGATTTCATTATTTTGTGGAACTAACACTTGATCTAACCTCTTTTCTATTGTCAAATTCATATGGTCACAATAATTAGTAATGGAGGTGTTGGAAAAAATTGGATTGAATATGAAAAGTTTTCCTAGATGGATCAAGCCACTCTCCTAAGACCATTCAGTGACATTTTGCCTCCATGACTAGTCTCTTTTTAGTCCTAACTTGATGATGTAGTACAGTATCCTGGAAGGTCTTGGTGTGGTATGAGGAGTTGCACAGGGTCCTAGTGTAGTGTATTTTATAATGGTGGAAAGAGAAGACAAAATTCATATCCCTATCTCATGCTCCTTACACTCTTTTGAAACACTTTAAGCAAGTTTTAAGGTGAATTTGGAGATTTTAAGGAAAAGGCCTAGAAATGAGTCTTGAACTACAAATGAAGGATCTAACTAGTTTCCATCATGTCTAAGAATTCAAGATCATGAATGAGGTTTGTAAAAAGTATCATAGTTTCTAAAAAGTAAAAAATAATGTCTAGAGAAGCTAATTTTCCCAAAAGACCCTCAAAAGTGCACTAAATGACTTGAGGGGATTCCAAATAGAAATTATAAGGAAAAAGTGACTTTTTGGAGAAATAAAATTGGTTTTGACTTATTTATACCTCCTTATGGCATTTTTTCCCTATTTATACATGTTTAAGGCCATTTCAAGTCATTTGGAGGGGAGGAGAGGAGTTTGAGAGTTAAAAAATGCATTTTTAGCCTTTTGGACCCTTGGCTGAATAGGTTTTTAAAGATTTTTATTAATATCAGAGCTCATATATCATATTAAGTCATCAATTTTTCCCATAATATCCCCAATCAGGCCTCTAAAATCAGATCCAAACACAAGAACTAATAGAGGTAAGGAAAACCTATTGGCTACAAACTAGGCATGAAATAGGTTTTCTATAAATAGATTCAAAAACATCAGAAGGTTTTCATAAATAATGAAAGGTCATTTAAATCATTAAAATTTTTTCCCAAGTGTTTTATCTCATATACAATATTTTGGTTCTTTGTGCTAAGGAAAAACCATTTTGGTGCAGTCTTGGATAGTTCGATGATGGCCTCAGGTTTTCTCTCATTATGGTCAAGAGAAAGTGACTTGAGATAGAATAATTTAGGAAGTGATTTTCACCCTAGTGGCATTATAATTTGTGTCATTATTTTTCTTATTCATCTCTCCATCTGTATGAATAATTACTAATAGTATGAAGGTGTCTAGATGGTCAAGATAGGGTTCATGTTTTCTTCTATTTCTTTGCTTCAAAATTCAATGAGGAAGAATGGTTTTAGTGGATTTATTTTAGGGTAAAATAATACCTACTACACTTTTTTCATCAAGTAACTCATTTCAATAAGGTACTTATTACATAAAACTTGTTTCTTATGTTGTCTTTGTGAAAGGTTCATTTGATCAGTTTTAAAGTAGAGATTGGGTTGTCAAGAATGTAAATTCATATTCAAGGGTTATTAATCTAAAAATTAAGTAAATTTAATCTTAATTAATTCAATAGGATATTCCGAATCCTTCAAATTTGAAAACAACCTCCTTTGGGATATTTTGGTAGGTTATTCTTCACTTCAAGGTGATAGAGGTCTGAGTATTATTTTGATGCATCTTAGGAAGGTCATTTCAAGATCATAGACACTCAAAATCCTTATTTCAAATTAAACTCCTCAATTTAAAATTTATCATGAATCCTTATTAGTTCATCAAAGCCTTGACAAGACAAATGAGAACTAGTCTTATATGGCAATCACCATCTTTAATAGATTTATCCCTATATCAAAATGAAAGAAGGTAATTAATGGTTTAAGATTTAATTTAAGTATAATTAATTAACACCATGTGAATATAACATCATCCATTTTAAATTACCAAATAAAGTGGAGATATCAAATCATTAAAAACTTGTCTTGATCAAGAAGCAACATTATAAAACCCTTATTAGCAGCGATTACAGTATTTTTGAGTTGTTTAAGGTAATTATATGTGTCTTGAATACATGGATATTAATACCTATTTATGGTGGTTTTATGATTCCTCAAGTTAATTATAGGTATTAAAGAATCAATCAAGGTCTCAATAAATATTTATTTTTATGACTGACTTCTCACTTCTTAGTAGTTTATACACAGGGATACATGGATGACCTACAAAAAACACTCACAAGATTATCACAAGGTGATGGAGGAGTCTATTTAAGATAAAAAATTATGTGAGAAATATTCTTGAAACATTAAAAACAAGGTACATGTTTAATGGAAATCATGAACCTTTCTTCAAGGCATAAACTTTGTGTACCATACATGGATTATCTCAGTCCATAAAATAGGGTCTACAAGCTTCTTAAGAGCCGAGTTATTGAATGAGGATCATGGTTTTCACTTTAAATGAGTATGGAGAGTGTAAATGATGTAATTAAGTTAGAAATACTTTTATGTTGAGTCATTATAAATCTACTCCACATTCCCATCAAACCACTATCTCATACTTTCTCAACTCACTACCTACAACCATCCTTCGTTGGCTTAGACACTGGTATGAAGTGGAAGAAAGTCTTGGTACAAGAATGAGAAAATAAAGTGGTGGATTTTAAGGAATAATTAATACAAGGTTTCAATAATAGTTATTTATATCATGTGTTCCCCTAGGTTATCACCTTCACACACTCTAGCATGATGATCTCAGACTGTACACACAACTAGCCCTCACTTATAGCTATCTTATTTGTCACTTCAATCACTAGATCTAGTTATTAATGAGGATTCAAGGTAGAGTTTATGTTTATAATTATCCTATACTCTTTCAAGACATAAAGACTACTCCAAAAGGTTTGAAGATATATTTAGAGAATCTTACATTGCAAGGTGACAGTCCTTAAGCCCAAATGATTACTCATAACCATCATTGTTTGTCTTAGATAGTGCTGAAAGATCAAGGTTAGAAGTGGTTAAATAATTTAAGAACAAAATTTAAGGTGAATGAAACAACTTCAAAATAAGTATAGTGATCATATTCTATTCACTTTTAATTCTTAGACTAGTATATACTCCATAATGTTGTACTCAGTTCATACAAGGTAGAGTGTTAACCCATACCCACCATGGCTTGACACTAACAAGTGAAGTTAAATATTGTTCTCATGAGAGATAGAGTTTTATAGGATTATTTTTAATATTTTTAATAATTTTAGGCACTTTATATATCTATATAAGACTCCATACTTCAATATTTCAGTCTTGAAGGTCTAAGATCAACACCTATAACCATACTAAAGAGAGGTGAGACCAAGGTTAGCCTTCAAGGATAAGTTTGGGTGTTTGAGGGAAGGTTGAGATAACTAAGAGTTTAAAGAATGGGTAATATAATTATATTGGTCTAGGAGGTCTATTTATATCAAGTTCAAGACTTAAAACTCTCTCATTCATCTAACATTATAGTCATGTTAAGGTACAATCAAACTACCTTTTCCAAGAGGGTTACGTGTTTTGAGATTTAAGATAAGATAAAAAATATGTATTTTGGCATTTTTATCAAGGTAAATACAAAATACTATATATGGGAAACCAATATGGGATTTATTTTACACCTATAATAGTTTTTAACTCTCTCTTTATAAGTTCAAACCTAGTCAAATAATAAACTACAACCATCTTTTTTTATTCTTTAACAATGATGTGAAGGTGATATTGGTGATAGGTAGTTAATAGGCATATGAAAATTTTGAAGAAGATGATATTCATATCCACAAAAATATGTAGCATTTAGAGATTATTAATTATTCATAACATGTAAGGAACCCTTAATAAACAACTAAAACTAAAGGCATGAGGGTATGTCCAAGGTGGTATTAAGACGTTTATTTTAGATAAATAAAAGTAAAAGATTAGTCAATATTTATATGATGAATGAAGTGAAAATAAATTACTAAATGGATAACATTAGACCTTTATAAAATCAACTCACCATACTTTTTTCCTTACCATAATCTGTAGAAGGTATAGTGAACTATCAACTATAATCATATCAAGATGCAGTCAAGCTATCTCTCTAAGGTTTTAACATAAAAATTAGATATAGTTTGTGTGTCATAAGGTCTATGAGCCATTAAAGAGTCAAATCAATTTCAAGGATGTGATTATAATATCCTAAATCATGTCTATTAAATAGATAGCTACAACCATTTAATGACTTTGTACAACTAAGAAGGAGCAAAACTCAGTTTTGACTAAGGTAGAAAGTGTATTTGAGATTATATATCATAATGTAATGTTTGGACCAATTAGAGGCTCAAATTATGTTTCAAACCTTTGAATATAATTGAGTTTTTATATACCTAAAGCATAGAGACACTTCAAAAGACAAACTAAGGCAAGTTATTTTGCTGGTAACCTAAGACAACCTATATATAACCTAAATCATATTGAAAATTACTATGAGTATCCTAATGAACATATGAGTGAACCTTAAAACATGAATACACACAGTTAAAAGAGCTATAGTCTATGTTCCAAAGAGCTATCTTTTACAATGTAAATGAAGAGGGGATTGTTGATTGGTTATGAGAGTGAATTTAATTAAAATATTATGCATAGGATCTTTAAACCATTAATGTACAACACACCTATTTCCAAGCATAAAAAGGGTCTAAACATAGTCAAATAGGCATCTACAACTAGCCAAGAGGACAAAATTCTTATTTAGGGCATGAAGATTTAAGATCAATGAGGGTATATTAAAGAACATGTGGGTTGAAAGTTATAAAGAGAATTATAAAAATAATTAAGGAAGACCTAATACATAGATCTCAAAGGTATCCTCTAATAACTCAGTCAAAAGACCCAAAAATGATCACCTACATCTAATAAAGGTAGATTTAGCAATGGCTATGAGTTCATTGAAAACTAGTTGATGGAGTCCAAATAGGAGTTATTCAAGGGTTTTGATCAAGGTAAATACTATATGGAAAACTAATAAATAATTGGTTTTACATTAATAAGATCTCATATTTACTCCAAATTCAAACTTTAAACAAGCACCTCTATTGATAGTGTAGATTAAATCATGATTTAAATGGCTTAATCCAATAAAAATGATCAAAGATATTTTAGAGGCTTAAATAATTGTATTATATAGGTGAAAAATTGATAAGTTATTCTCCATTTGAGATCAATCTCAAAACCTAGACAGTGAAGTCTAGTGTAAATTAAGAGGCTTGTGCTCAACGTATGGAGGAAAGATTGTATGAAGAAGAGAAGATGGGTTTGGAATGTTTATACAAAGTTCCAAAGAGTTTTTTATGTCTTTTTATACCTAATCCAAACTCTCATTACATAAAATAACATTTTAAAACCATTGAAACATCAAATAACACCTATATCTTCTAAGGCATCCTATATGACTAGTGAGGCAAATGATGCTTGAGAGACATAAAGGGTCATTTAATGACCATTTCAACTTGTAAATGGATTAGGGATAATTTTTAATGATAATGGAGATTTTTTTATCTTTGATCAAGTGTTTTTTTATAGGCAAAAGTGAAAATATTCAAGGTTAGTGTCAATTTAGACTTGTGAGCCATGAACCCTAGGCACGAGAAATGGAAGTTGTAGAGGACCTTAAGGCTAAGAACACTAAGTAAAAATCATGGAGAAGGTCATGATGGGTTTTTTAGACATCAATAAGGAATATAAAATTATAATCAAATGTTAAAATTCTAATTCTAGCTCAATTTATCTCTTATACCTCATAGAATGATTTGTTTCTACCCAAGGAGCTCAGGTTTTTTGATTGGATATCCCTCAACATGATGCATGGTATAAAATGATATTAAGGGTGGTTATAAAGGTCTATTCCATCAAATATCCAAGAATTAGTTCTTTATTTAAGGTCATAAACTTTATAAATCATCATTAAGATGATAAAGCACTCACAATAAACTAGTCAAGAGAGATTGATCTCTAAAGCACTCCAAATGAATTGAAATGACCTTGAAACCTACCAAACATTGTTATAGAATATATGGAGATTTTATTTACTTTAAAATTCACCCCTAACTTTCATATATCTCACAAATGTCCATCATAAGTTTCATGTACGTGTGAGGTCTCAAGCATTCTAGGCAAAATGTGCTTAGGCATCCCTTATCTATACCTATGCCCAAGACATTCAAATGTATGTCTATGCTACAAAAATATGATGAGTCACACCAACTAGGATTATTAGATACATCCTAGTGCATAGGATGATTTACAAGGGTGAAAAAATTAAAGTGTATAGGGCCACAAATTCCTAATGACAAAGTAAACAAAGTGCAAAAAGTTATTACAAATTAGGAAGGATGCACCTAAGATATTTAGGATTCATGTAAACTCTTATGAAAAGGTTGTCCCATGCCAATATAATATAGTTATGTGCCCATGTATGGGATCATAAATCTAAACCTTTGAGCATCATAAGGTGTGATCTAAAGCCATACATTGCCCACTTCCATGAATTCATGGTTTTCTAATTCTCTACCATGCACTTTGGCATGTGAATAATTTCAAAATAATGGTGGATGCATAATTTATTGTGCAAAAATTATGAAAATAAATAATTGCAGACCAAGTATTTTACCACACATAGAAATTTTGTGTCAATTTGAAAAGGAAACTTGCACAGTGACTTCTAAGTGGTAATAAGGTATAAAGAGGAAGTTGGAGAAGTTGTTGAGTGAAGACTGAGGCCCTATCAGAGAAAGTAAATGTATAAATTATCATCAGACATCAAGAAATGAATCCAGGCCACCCTCTAACCATTTCAAGGAAAATTTACATATTTTGATACAATCATGTTTTCGAAGAGATCTTCATTGTCAACTGCTAGATATGAATCATTAGGCAGAATTCAAGAAGCATGGACATGACACCACAAAATAAATGAAATATTCACCTGTTACTCCATGTGCAATACTAATTTTAAAATGTGTTTTTCATTATAAAATCTTATTTTTCCATTTTAAAAAGGGTTGAAACATTTTTAGTAACCTCATAATGCTGAAATTTACTCTCTAAGAGCACTTTTATTGGTTGAATCTTGCAAGTTAATGATAATTAAGTTCACCTTCCTCTTTTCTTCATATACCCTATGTGTTATTTAAATTTTATGATATTTTACTATGGGTAATATTTTCCCCTCTCATTTTATTCCATCCCCAACACCTATGTATGGAATTTGGAACTCATTTACAAGTTGCATCTTATGCACATTTAGGTCTGTGCTGATACTATCTATGGTGTTAGATTAATTAAGCTATATTATGAAATAATGTAACATTATGTTTTACATAAATTTTTTGCATAGGTTAGTAAAATTTTTAGTTTTTTATAGGTTTTATTTATTCCTTTGTTTATGCTTATTATATGTAGGCTTGTCTTTAGCCTTGTATAAAGTATCAGTTATAGAGGTTACTATTCTATAGGGAACTTGTTGCAACTATGATTGTGCCTATTTAATAGGATTTCACATTATAATAAACATTTTATTATGGCTTCTCAATATGTCTAATATGGTATCAAAGCTAATTATGGGTAAATATTGGGAGAGAAGCTTATAAAGGAGGAGGTCTATTTCAGGGAGGAAGCATGAGGATTATAGGTACCCAGTGTGAAGATCATCTAATAAGAGTGAAGTAAAAAAGAATAAATTATTTTTTTGTGCATCATTACTTTGTGTAATTATTAAAATTAAAAGAAAAATAATAAAGGTAAAGTTGTGGTAAGTTGATCCAATATCAATGAGAAGCGTAGTAGTTGTGGGAGTGAAATGTTTCTGGTTTAAAAAGGAGGAGGATAGAGCACCTTTTAGGAAGAGTGCTTATAGTGTGAGTACATAGGCTGTACAGAGCCCAAAAGTGTGTAAAATTATTTTTTCCCCTATTTTAGTTATTTTTTGGACCTATAAATTTATATTTCTTGAGAGAATCATGTAGGCATAAATGAAATTGAATTTGGATGAGTATTTTACCTAGAAATTGCATTTGATGTTTTTGGTTGGTTAATTTCATACAGATTGGGGAAGAGAATAGATTTTAATTCAGTCACTATTTTTGGTGTTTTAGGGATCTAAAAATTTCTATTTTTTGGGAACAGACTGGTAGATCAAATGGTTTTGAATTTGGTAGAGAATTGCATCTAGAATCAGTCTCTAAAGTTTTCTAGGCACTCTATTTCACTTTAAATGCATAGGGGTTTTTCTATTGGTTGATTTATTTCATGTAAATTTTCATTCTATGTTTTAATCAAACTAATTATAAATAATGTGTAATTGGAAAAATCAATTTATTTTTCAAACTTTGGAACATTTGATTTTTGTCAGATATTTGTCTAGAAGAACATAATTAATTATGTTGAAAGATAACCATAAAGCCAAATTGGTTGAAAATTTCACTATTTTCTAAGTTTTGTATCTAGATATTGATAGATAAGTAATTTTTAAAATCAGAGTTATAGATCTCCCAAGGTAATTATTTTTGTCCTTTTTTGGTGTTTTTAGAGATAAAGTTTAAAATCTCCTAAACCATGTTGATTTTTTTGATAAAAACTGGAGGTATTGACCAATTTATGATTTGAATCAGTGGGTATGAGGAATTTTGTTTAAATTCATTATATTTTTTTGGCATTTGTATTTTTGGAAAAACTAGGTCAAAATGGCTACTTTACAACACTTCTTGTTGTCAGATTCACAAAAATTAACATGAAATTATTTTAGTATGTGGAGTTACAAGGTTTTGATGATATGTGAATATCAGAATCTTGATCAAATAGTGATTGATAAAGAGAAAAGGATTCCACTAATAATGATGACTATGATACATGTTATCATGAGGCTCTTATATTTTTAAAATTATTTGTAGTAAAAAATCTAATCTCAGAGGTCAAAAATGCGACCACTACATCAGCTTTATGGACTAATCTTACTTCTAAGTATCAGCCTTCTAAAGCTAGAAGGGTATTTTTTTTCAATTTTTTTTTATTTTCCACTAAGATACAAGAAGGTGGCTCCATTTCTAAGTTTTTGTTATAGATCAAGGACATCAATGATTATTTGAAGGCTATGCAATAGCCTATTGATGAGCAAGACTTCATTTCTCTAGTTATATAAAACCTCCCACCTTTATTTGAGTCATTTATGGGGTCCTTGCAGATGATTGTTTAGATGCAGACTTAGGACTTTGAAAAATTTTCCACATTGTTATTGTAGATGAATGAGGAAGATAATATAGTGTTATTAATTTATCTATTGATGAAGCCTTTATAAGTAGTTAGAATAAATCATAATGGAAATGCCACTATTTTAATAAACCTAGTCATTTCAAAAAAGATTGTCATAATCAACAATATGATTTGATAAAGTAGTCACAATATATAAATATGGTTGAAGAAGATAAACATAGTTTGGTGGGTGAATTTACATATGTGGCATCACATAACTAGTCATAGGAGTCAAGAACATGGTACTTTGACTTAAAGGCTTCATGACATTGCATGTGTTAGAGAGACTGTTATGTAAATTTTGTTAAAGATACTAGTTGTAGTGAAACCATTTCCTTAGGTTATGGTTTGGTTCATGATGTGAAAGGTTATGGAGATTTTCAAATTTCATTGAATTCTATTATGTACACTTTTTAGAATGTTCAATTTTTCCCTAACATGAATAGAAATCTTCTTTCCATCATTGAAATAACTATGAAACCTAACCTTTATGTATAATTTAAAGGAAACAATTACATGGTTTGAAGTCTCTATGATAAGTAGGTCATTACTACATGGATTTGTGTTAAGGGTCTTTATAGACTAGTTGATCCCAAAAAAGGTAATGAGGATTCACTAGCAGTGGTGGATAAATCTAGTGAACTATGGCACAAGAGGTATGGTCACCTTGATTATGATCACTTACATAGATTAAGTTAGGCTAATATGGTGAATGGAATGGTTTCTATTCTAAATAGTCATAGTGAATGTTTAGGATGTCAAATCGATAAGAATGTTTTAGTTTCATTTGACATTGATAAGTAGGAGAAAACTCATAATGCATTGTATTTGGTACACGTGGGTTTGAATGGTCTAATGAAAACACCATCTATTTCTAGAGCTTTGTAATACTTATTATTAATTGATGAATTTTTTAGGAAAATGTAGGTTTTTTTCCTACATATAAAGTTAGAATGCTTCTCTAGCATTGTTTCTTGGAAAGTTATAGTAGAAAAATTGGGAGGGAAATAGATAAAGGTTTTGAGATTATTTAAAGGACATGCATTTATCTCTGGTAAACTTAAAGAGTTATATAAGGAAGGAGGAATACACATACAAAGTTATTCACAAAAAAATTAAGTCGTGGCAAGGAAAAATAGGATAGTCATGGAGATGGCATAATGTATGGTGCATATCTAGAATATACCATATCAGTATTGGGTAGAAGCTATCAACACTACATTGTTCATATTGAATAGAAGTCCCTATAAATTTATGCGTAATGTAACACCAAAAGAAGCATGGTCAAGAAAAACACTATATGTAAGTAATTTTCATGTTTTTGGATCTGCTACTTCTATATTGGGCAAAGAGTACATATTTGTTGGCTATTGTGAATAGAGGAATGCATACAGGTTAATAAATGTCTCTCTATATATAATTATGGTGAGTAGGGATGTACTTGTGGATGATAAAGTACCATTATTTTTTAATAATGGTAAATCTACTGAAATTAATGGAGTGGTTTATGTTGACAATGTTTCTAGAACAAGTTTTGGTACTAAAGTTGAATATGGTTCAAAGATGGAAAAACTAGAGGATTCAAGTCTAGTGATAAAAAGAGTGTTTCTAACTCTTCATAGTCAAATAAAAAATACTAACACAAAATGCCTAAGTGGTTCCATACCACTATGTAGGATGCTCAAAAGGATGAATTGCCTTATTTGAAAGAAGGGTAATACTCAAGGTCAAGGAAAAGGGAAGTGCAAGGTGAAGAGCAAGTTATTTTTGATCTTACTACTATTTCACAAATAGTTAAACTGAGGCCAAGTTTAAACACCAAATTCAAACCCAAATGGAAGTGTTCCATGAAGGTTGGTAAAAAAAGAAGTGACATAAATAGAGAACACAACAGTGTTGTGCACAATAAATGTCCCAAAATTATACAAGAATGGAGACCAATAGGCATTAATTTATCAATAACTCTTCACATGAATATCCCCTAGGGTATTTTATATGTTTTTTAGTCTTGATTTATATTATAAAAAAATTATCAGACTTGATCATTCTAATAAATAGGTAAAGCATTATACATCCAAGACATGATAATAATTCAAGGAATAATAGAATTTAGTGAACCCAATATTCAATACCATTTCCTACACTACTTGGTAGTTGTAGTGTCACATTACCCATGTACTCTGGTAAGATGGATTGGAAACAATAGGGACATTTGGATACATCAATACAAAGGCAACAATAATATACCTCGATTGAGTTTTGTATAGAATTAATCATACTACTGTAATAATGACTAAAATAGTTGGTTTAGTTATTAAGAGAGGTGTTATATCAATTAAGGTATATTATGCAATAATGTAACATTATCTTTTACATAATGTTGTTACGTATGCTAGTAAACTTGTTAGTTTGTTAAAGTCTATATTTATGCCTTTGTTTATGCTTGTTATACGTAGGCTTGTATTTAGCCTTATATAAAGTATAAGTTATATAGGTTCCTGTTCTATAGGGAACTTGTTGTAACTATGATTATGCCTATTTAATAAGCTTTCACAATGTAATGAACAATTGTTTATGGATTCTCAATATATCTAAAGTGTGGACCATTTGTCATCCCTCCTAGTGTTGCACTACATTCTCATGATTTTTTGTGAAATACTAATGCATTTATAGTGTCATTTATAGAGTCTACATGAATATGTCTTGTTCTCAAAGGATTGTAGTGTGTTTATGGTATTATGAGTGATTTCTCTATTCTTAGTGTATCACCTCTTCATTTTCATTACTCTCTTACCTTTTCCCTCCCTTTCCCTCAAAATTGAAGGTTTAGTCTAGTGGTAGATTTACCTTTCTACTTTCATGTTGGTCTTAAACTAGGTTCACTTACAATAGAAAGAATATGGTCTACTATGGAGGTATGTCCCAAGGATTGTAAGGGTCCCACACCTTCAAGACATTCCCATCATTACAATGAGAAAATTGATGCTCAGTGTGTGTAGATGAGTTACAATACTTTCATGCATAGTGCTAATCACTTTCATACCCTGCATAAGGAATTTGTGCTTAGTGTCTCACCATAAAACACATGTATGCAATATAATATAAATGGATGCACATTTTTAATGATAATAGTTTCTTGCATGCCCAATGAGACTAATTTAAAAAAAGAGCTAAGGAATTTGTGATACCCTTATCTATTAAGTTTTGAAGACACTCCATATAGCACCTGACAATTCTAAATGTCCAATCTACTAGTTTAAGTAGTCTGAGTGCTTAAAAATATGTCTTTCCACCAACCATTCCATGAAAATGTTATTTCCATGCCTTCCTATTTTTCATACCAATCTCATGAGAGTGCTTGTAACCTTCCCATAATTCAACCATTGACAACCTGTTTATGCTTTGAATCATCCTTTCATAAGCTATATTATTCCTAATTAGAATTTATACCCTACTAATTAGCCTTAAAAGAGAATCAATGAGATATGTATGGATTTCTAAATATATCTAAGGAAGATTGAAAGAGAAAGTATAGTAGGTATCAAGAATAGCTTATTCATCAAGATTACACTCGGTAGCAAGAGATGATGGAGCATGTAGATTTTAATAGGAATGCTTATCTAGTAGATGGTATCCAAAGAAAATAAGATGCATTAGTTACTTGTATAGATGTAGATAATTTAATAGTATCTAACAACCTCTACTCCTTCATTTATTATCTCTAAGCAGGCTCCCCCTAATCTTGCAATCTAGCTTACAATATAAAAAGCTTATGTACCTAAAGTCCCTAGCTTTAAGCAAGGTAAATCACCTAACTTTAAAATACCATGCTTTAGAGGTCCCACTCCTTTACAATATCCTACACCTGTGCCAACTTTAGAGTCTATCTTTCCTTAAGAGTGTCAAACACAATTATGGAAACATTATTGGGCCATGTAACCTGAATTCATAATGCCCAATCTTTTGAAATCTCATTCTAATTGAATTTAAAACTTCTTACCTCCCACCATCTCCTTATTCAAAGGAGGATTAGTTGTGTGGAGTAGAGATGAAGTCTATGTAGAAGAATAAGAAAGTGTCTCAAGTGAAGAAGAGATAATCATTGACAGTCCCCTTTATGCATCCACACCATAAGTATCAACCCTATTATGAGAATAAGGTAGATGCAATTAGATAGGGAGCCATGTTGATTAGTGAACGTATAAATTTATGGTAGAAGGGGAGGATCTTGATGAGGAAAAGTTAGCCCATTCCACTATAGAATACATCGAAAATCTCGGGTGAGACTTGTTTTTGGTAAATGAGTTATCATTTATGTTATAGAAGAAGACCTCAAAGAAGAATTAAACCTTCAAGAGGAGTGTATACCTAATGAAAATAAATTTGATCACCTTAAGGTTAGCTCATCGGTACAATCACAAGCATAATAAAAAGTCTCTTTTTGGGATAATCTATAAGAATTCTACTTGAGTCTAGATGATAAACCAATGTCTCCTTAGGATCAAAACCATGCCCATTTCTATACTAGTTTCTAGTTTCAATCACATATCATATAAATGTAGGATGTGCACATAGAGGAGGTCAAAAACTCATAAATGAGGGAGGCCCACATGGATATAGGAACACATCTAAGAATGATAGATTCATTAAAAGGCTCATTGAAACTAAGGGAGCAATGCTAACCAAACAAGACTAAAAAGAAACATAAAAATGATGAAGAAGTTATGGCAATGAGTGTTATGAATCCTTGTGTACCTAGGCACGTCATAGATGGGTTTAAAAAGACATGTTGGACTTGGAGAAATAGTTGTGAGATAAGTGTGGGTAACTTACTAAGTTCATAAGCATCTAGAGCATTAGACATAGGCCTCTCAATCTCCAGAACAGTCAGTCTAAATAGAGAGCATATCCAACCACCAAGAAATATGGGAGGAATTGGATTAATTTTGAATATATCAATCATTTAGGAGGAAAGATTGTGCATATCTTAATGGATTCATTAATTGAAAGGATTCTTAGGAAAACTACCTTCCTCAAGCACTTTTTAAAGGTAACCAAGGCATGCCTCCTTCATAATAAATAGGTGTGCATTCACCTAAGACCATCATATATCTATAATAGGATGGTGCATAATGCAAAGGATCTAAGAGGTTTTTTTTTGACCTAGGAAGGTGAAGTCTCATGTTTATAGGATGCATACAATAGATTAGATTAGTTTTTATTGTATTTCCCTAAGTGCCTATAGGCACATTGTGTAGTCTTAATTTATATTTTTTCCTCTAAGTACATTACACATATTTATTTTGTGTTATTCTCCCTTTGCTTTGTTGAGGTCATGACTCAATTCAATTTATTTAGGCATAGGCAAAGTAGGTTATAACTTTAATGACTTTTTTCCTAATGGATCTCTTCAAAGGCTACTAGATTCTTGCTTAGTAGGCAATTGACTTGTATAGGTCACTAGAAGTGTTGACTTTATAAGTCATCCCCAACTTTCAAAAATCTCACAAATGTATAAATAAAGTGTCATGTACCTATGAGGTCTTAGGTGTTCCAAGATAAATATGCGTAGGCATCCCCTATGTATACCTACACCCAAGATAGTCAAGCACAAGTCTATATAACAATAAGATGATGAATCACACCCATTAGAAGTTTTTGATGCACACTAGTGCATGGGATCATTTAATACACAATTCAAGGGGTGAACAAGTTCAAGTGCATAGGGACAAAATATTGATGGCCAAGTAAACAAAGTATACAAAAAGTAGTTACAAGTTAGGAAGGATGTTCTTAAGACATTTAGTATTCATGTACACTCTTATGTAAAGATTACCCCATGCCTATCTAATTCATTTCCACAACTTTACATAGGATCCTACATCTATGCCCTTAAACATCACCTAGGTGTGATCTAAAGCTAAGTGCTACCCTCCTTCCATGAATTCATAGTTTTCTAATACTCTTACATAAAATTTGGTATCAAAGTACTACCAAAACAAGGATGAATGCATAGTTTAGCATTCATGAAGTATGGAAAGAAAAATGTGCACACCAAGTCTTATACAACACATAGTAATGATGTGATAATTTAAAAATAAAACTTGTGTAGTGACTACCAAGTGGAAATAAGGTATAAAGAGGTAGTTATAAAAGTATTTTAGTGATTTTCAAGGTCCTATAAAAGCAAGTAAATGTAGAAGAAATTGTTAGACATTGGGATATCAATACACACCACCCTCTGACCATTCTAGGTAAATCTTCTATCCTTTGATACACACATGTATTATAAGAGATCTCTATTGTCAACCCCTAGATCTGAATCATCAAATAAAATAAAATAAGAATGGATGTGATGATATAAAATAATTGAAAGATTTGTATGCAATCATAAATTAATCATGTCTATAAATCAATCTTAGCTAAAAAAATAGAGCATACCTACACTTCCAATTGGGGATGCACTTGTTAAGCAAGAGCATGACCAATATGGGGATCTATTATACCCAATTAGGGGATCACTTGTCACAACATATTATGATAGAAAGGGTTCCAAAGCCTATAATATAACATAATCTCACAAAAACCCTAATGGAGTCTTAAGGTTTAAAGTATTCTCTTATTCTAATAAAAATAAAGGAAATCTAATCTAGTGCACACCAAATCTTGTGATACAAAGTGGGGGTTAAAAATAACAAAATAACTAAACTAAACATGTATTAGAAGACATATACTCACTTGAATGTATATATAATCCTAATACATGGGAGAAGAATAAAAAAGCACAATTTATCTACTATTACAAGGAGAAATAATGTTAAGAATACTTACCTTTGAAGATGAACCCATAGAACCTCAATCTCTCCCTTGGCCAAGGTACTTTGTAAGAGATTGTTGTAGTATGTAAGGATAATGAAGATAAATCATCTCTAGCCTACACAACCTATCGAAGCATCCAAAAGACTTATCCACAAGATAAGATCCATATCTCCAGAGAAAGTACGGAACCCTAAGATTTATTACTCAAGTAGAAAGGTCAATAAGTAGATGTTCATTAACACTTATTCACTATTAATCCTTCTCTTATGAAATGGTGGGAAATGAACTTATATATATTGGTGGATCTTTCCCTAAATCTTCCTAAAAACATCAATTGTACAAAGTTGACCCAATCGACACAGTCTGTTTTCAGGGATAATTCACTAGGTATGATCTAGCTCAATCAAAAGGCTAACAAGATAAGAAAGTGAGAAATACCCCTAAACTGTACTGGGTCAACCTAGTTGACCTAGTATATATGATAGACCAAAAGTTGATTAAGGAAATAAAATGATGGATAAGGAATGATAATTGAGAGAACTAGGTAGGACTAAGAATAATAATTTTAGGGTAAATGGTTTAAGGATACAAGTGTGTATATGGCAAGTGGAAAAGGGGAAAATAATCTTATGAAGCATCAATGGTCTACCCACCCCTTTCTTGGTGCACCCCTTAAGGCATGCACTCAAAGAGATTGAGACTTGATAAGTTCTTGATAGATACAAAGTGTTAGTAATCAATACAAGTTTGACAATATTGTGTACACATATAATACACTCAAATATCATCACATGTCATGTAAGTGTAACATGGGATGCTGATTTAGGATAAAACATGATAACACACAACACTGATGCTAAGTAAAGTACATTAATTAAAAAATAAGATAAATGAAAGGATAAAATTTATAAACGCATACTGTTTCTATACTAAATTTGCTTTCTACATTCAAAGAAGAAATAAGAAACTAAAAGAAATGGTCAAGGCTAGAAGATACCTAATTGTAGTCATGCGCACCGAAATCAGACGTTGGAAGGTTCTCCTCTTTGGCTGTGGAGGAATGACACCTGTAAATAAAAATAGACTAAACACAAAAAAACGTTAGACAAGGAGGCAGTGGTTTGTCAAGCAAATCCCTGATCTCGAAAGTACGAAGACTTCCTAGAAGGATATCAACCCATTAAATAAAAAATAGAAATATTTGACAGGAATGGAAATAATAGAAAGACAGAATGAAAGTAAATAAAAAGATGAAAACACAAATGCATACCTGATATCCAGCAAACTATTTTGCACAGACACCGATGTCGGTCTCTATGGTGCCAGCATCGGTCAGGGGAAGGTGCCGACGTCGGTTAAAGTGCCGGTGTCAGTCAGGGTAGTGATCGGCGTCGATCGGGGCAAGTTCTGGATAGAGTCTGGGCGAATTGCAGAAGGTCTAGTAGAGTTGGGATAGGGTTTGGTCAGGGTCGGGACAGGGTCTGGACAGGGTCTAGTCAAGGTAAGGTCGAGTCTAGACAGGGTCTAGGGGTTTTGGTCGAGTCTAGACAGAGTTATAGATTGGGATAGTGGGTAGAGATGTAAAGAAGGGACTCAGAGCTCGGGTCTATGGTCTAAAGATCCAGGGTGATAGAAATAACAAACAAATAATAACCAGAAAGAAATAAAAACAAAAAAAGGAAATACTTACCTGTTATATGCTTGAAGATGAAGTTGGAGACGTGATTGACATTGTCGTTGTGCTGCCAAATGACCGAAGTAGGATACCTGTGCTAGAGAGAGTGAATGCAGATTGGTTGAATGTCGGGGTTGGTTGATCGCCAAAATTGATTGTAAGAGTCTGTGAATGAATCATACCTTGGTTGATCGAATGAAGAGGTTACGGATGAAGGCCATGAATGGTTTGATAACTGATCGAAAAATTGATTAGGAACCGAATGGGTAATGGATAACAAAATAATGGTTCCTACATTCAGATTGAGAACACAGTGCTAAGGAGAACCAACGTCGGTAGGACTGCCGACGTCAGCCGATAAGTGACTGACATCGGCGATGTCAATCAGATGGCAACCATGGTTGGCAAGTGTAAAATGGGGGCAGAGACTAACTTTAGTCTTTTGCTCATTTTGACAAGCTGCCAGGGTCAAGGCTAATGAGAAAAATGGTCGACAGGGGTTAAATAGGCAAAGAAGAATAACACGGGTGATGACCAGGGGAGTTGACATGATTTCGGTGTCTACATTTGCCCCTCTTTGTCTTGTTGGTTGTTCTGGATGAACTGCAACACAAAAATAGGAGTGATTGCCCCAGGTGAGGGATAAGGTTGATTTCGTCTTGTTGGTTGTTCGAATGAACTGCAAGACAAAAATAGGTAGAAGATTACCCCAATTATGGATAAGGTATTCCCCCTCAAAGTAGGAGTCGAGGGAAGGGAACCGAGAATCGAGTGCTGATTTGACAAAGAGTGGATGAAAAAGGGGTGAGGGTAAACACTGCAAAATTCATGATTGTGCGCATACCACTGTACGAGATGGTTAGGTTAAAGTGTCACAGGTCAAGGGTCGAGGAGTGCAAAAATTGAAATAACTGGGCCCCAACATTTAGTCATCTGCTGATCGAGTTATTCAATCGAAGCTGAAGCTCCAATGGGTCATCGCGTTCTAGGTATCCTAGGCTCAGGAAGTGCTCCTAGAAACATGAAAAAGTCACAAGTAGTGCGGATCAACCAGCTTGCAATCCTATACTTGTGAGGGTCCAAAAAGGTCTACGCACAATTCTGCTAACTAGTCATGAGGTAGCATACATGCAAAAACAACCAAGGCAATATTGTCTTGGAAGTGGTCGAGGTCGGAGGAGATGGGCATGATCGCCAATGGTTTTTGGTCAAGGGGGAGGAATGGATGAAAGGATGTGGCCGAGCTAACCCCAAAAGACCCCATGTCAACTGAGTGCTACCTACATAGCCCCTATGGAAGGGCCTCAGGCCAATGTAGTTCTCCCTAGAAGGGAAGAAGGGTCAAAGGGATGGCATTGGTCCTGGTCAAGGGTAAGGTTATGGTTAAAAGGAGGAAAGAAGGTTTGTCCATCAGAGAGATGAACAAATGAGGGTGGTCGAGCTAACCCTAGAAGACAGTCATGTCATCTGAGTGCTGCCTACATAGCCCTGGTGATAGGGCCTTAGACCAATGTAGTTCAGACAAAGGGTCCAAGTAGTAGATAGGTGGTCAAAATGGTCGATAGATTGGTCTTGGTTATGATGAAATGATGAGGAGAAGAGATGTTGCAGCCTTTTCTAAATGGTGTATTCTGCAACATTGGTCAAGAGGTCTTTCATCCCTAGCAATATTCCATATTCGTGATGGATGTATGCTAAAAATGAATTGAGGTTTATTTATGCTTCAGCAAGTATTGGTTTATGCTTAACATAAATTGCGCCTGGTCGATAGTTTCCATGTGTATTGGTGTCCATAGAAACTAGTGTGGATAGGCTATGGGGAGTGGTCTGAAAAGAGAGTTGAGCTGAGTTGATTAACAAGTGATGAAGGTGAATGTGACCAAAGTGCAGAAGAAGTGAAAAGCATATGGCTCTTTCATTGACAAGGAACAAAAAGATAGTATAGATAAGGGTGATTAGAATCAAGAGGCCCATTCATGCGTGACATCATTGACTAGAGTTATGTTAGAGCGGTAATCGAATCACTTTGACATTAAAATGAGCTCAAAGTCCCTTGAGCAGGTGATAGGAGGAGGAAAAAGGGTAACCCATTTTAAGAGCAGAGATAACTTTGCCCCTTTTTATAGGAGACCCTGAGACAACTACAAGTCAAGTCCATGACTCTTTTTTTTTTTTTTTTTTTTAAATTTTTTTTTTGAGGTGCAGACTGATCAATGCGGGAAGCCTACATAGAGATGTCATTTGCTTGGTGGTCAGTTGTGAAGTTGATCAATGTGGGAAGCTTCTAAAATAGTGCTATTTATTGCCAGATTTGTCATAGCCATCCTTTGAGGGAGTGGTCTAGATTTTTGTTTAATATAAGGGCTTTTAAATAGCTGTCCTTCGAGGGAGCAGTCTATTAATTATAGCAATGATAGTACAGCTATCCTTCAAGGGAGCAGTCTACCTTTTGATTTGATATTGATATAGTGACCATGGATATTGTGACATCTAGATTTGTTTTTATAGAAATGTGAGTCATAGACAAGATTATAGAAGGTCAAGGGCTCCCTTTCATTAGTAAAAAGCATCCATACATCATAAAAGGGTTATAGGAATTGTTAAGAGGAATAGGGTTGAAAGGAAGTAGGATTAAGAGGATGGGGATTGCTCAAGGGATGAGCTCAAGTTAAGTGTCAAGTGGACGAGTACTCGACTAGCAGTAGAACGGTCCCAGATGCAACGCATTAAGAGGCTCAGGTTCTGGTCGTCCATCAAGAGAAGATAGACGATAAGTCCCTGATCCATACTTGTGCATGATAATAAAAGGTCAAAGCCAATTAGGAGCAAACTTGCCTCATTTACTTCACTCCATATTAGTCACGTGTTGATTCTCTTTGAGGACAAGGTCTCCGATGTTAAAATCTCATTCTTGCAGATTTTTGTCATAGGCGCGCTTGATGCGATGTTGATAGACATGGAGATGATTAAGGGCAGCTAGACGGCATTCGTCAAGTAACTCAAGTTGAGCTAAGCAATCTTGATGAAATTCATCATTGGAAATGATGTCATGTAGAGAAATGCGGAGAGATGGGATCTGTACTTTGAGAGGTAGGACAACCTCTATTCCATACACGAGAGAAAAAGGGGTAGCACCCGTAGAGGTTCAGATGCTAGTGCAGTAGGCCCACAAAGTGAAGGGAATGTGAATGTGCCAATCCCTACCTGTGTCACTGACTACCTTCATGAGAATTTTAGTGAGAATTTTGTTGGAAGCCTCGGCCTACCCATTTGCTTGTGGGTAGTAAGGCAAAGAGAAACTAAGTTTGATGCCGAATGAGTCGCATAGCTTTTGGACAGTCTTGTTTTTGAAGGACTTGCCATTATCGGTGATGATTTTATGAGGGACACCGAAACAAAAGATGATATGGGTGCTGATGAAGTCGATGATCTTGTCAGCTTTTGTGGAGACGAGAGGAACGGCTTCCACCCACTTGGTGAAATATTTAGTGGCTGTGATGATGGATTGATGATGAAGAGACGAATGAGGGTTAATCTCACTGACGAGATCTAAACCCCACTGAGAAAAAGGCCAAAAATCTTGAGCGATTTGTAAGGCGTGACTAGGAAGATGAAGCAAGTTAGAGTGCTGCTAACACTTGATGCAATGCCGAACATAATCGCTACAGTCTTGATGAAGGGTAGGCCAATAATACCCTAGACGAAGGATGCGCTTGGAAACCAAATTCCCACTGAAATGTCTACCACAAATCCCATCGTGGACTTGCTGAAGGGCTTGAGATGCTTCAGTGGAGGTGAGACAGCAAAGAAGGAGGCCGTCGAAGCCTCACTTATAGAGAAGACCCCCTAGCATGGTATAGCGAGTGGTACGCTTGATAAAAGCTCATCGTGAATTAATAGAGAGGTTGGGAGGAATGACAGAGAAAGATAATAAGTCTAAAAGTTGCTTATACCAAGCATCTCGTGCGCTAGGGTATATAGTGTTGACATGATGAATGTGAGAAGAGATATATGAAGGCAATGGCACACGACGCACCGTGACAAAAAGTCTGGATGCAGATGAGGAAGATGGGATATGCGAAGCGATAGAAGCCATGGTGTCAGCAAACTTATTCATGGATCGAGGAATAGTCTGCAGGAGGAAATGGTTGAAAGATGCAAGGAGAATGTCAGCACGGTTTTTGTACCTTTGCAAAATTTCATTTTTATAGAGGTATGAACCGTTGACCTGATTGATGACGAGTTACGAGTCACCAAAGATGTTGATGGACTTGATGTTGAGAGAGAGGGCTATCTGAAGTCCCAAAATTAAGGCCTCGTATTTGGCCATATTATTGGTACAATCAAAGTCAAGTTTAAAAGACAGAGGCATGGGTCCCCTTTGAGTGGGATGAGAATGACCCCAGCACCCCCACCTAGTTGACATTTGGAGCCGTCAAAGAACATAGTCATCTGATAGGTGGTGCTATCGGAGGAAAGCACAACGATAGATTCATCAGGAAAATCACACTATGAAGGTTGATTGTCAGGAAGAGGGGCATCTGCTAGTTGATCAGTGATGGTTTTCCCCTTGATATATTTCTGCTGGATGAATTCGAGGTCAAACTCAGCAAGTAACATGAGCCACCGAGCCATACATTGATTGTGATATGGCTTGGAGTGCATATACTTGAGAGGGTCAGTGTGGGTGATGACAAAGGTTTTGTGATTAAGAAGATAGTGGCGAAGCTTGGTAGTGGTAAAGACCAACACCAAACAGAGTTTCTCAATATGGGTATACCGAGTTTCATAGTTGACCAGTGTTCGGCTGATATAATAGACCGCTTGTTCACAGTGATGCTTGTCTCGGTGCATGATCATGGCACCTAACTAATGATTAGTGGCTGAGATATAAAGGTAGAAGGGTTGGTCATCTTTAGGTGGAATGAGGACTGGTGGAGAGACCAGATAGCATTTTAGGGCTTCAAAAGCCTCTTGACAGTCCTTATCCCATGTAAAGGAGATGTCCTTCTTAAGGAGATGATGAAAAGGTTGGCAGCGGTCAGAAAGCTGTGAGATGAAACGATGAATGGACTGGAGCTTGCCTTGCAAACTACGAAGCTGCTTGAGATTGGTCGGGGGCGGCATTTCGAGGATAGCGCGAATCTTGGCGGGATCTATCTCGATGCCACGGAAGGAAATGATGAAGCCGAGAAGCTTGCCAGAGAGGACCCCAAAGACACATTTCTTGGGGTTAAGACGAAAATTGTACTGAAGAAGATGAGAGAAGATGATCTTGAGAATGGTTAGATGGTCACGGTGAAGCTTGGACTTGCCAAGCAGGTCATCCACATAGTCCTCCATGATTTTGTGAAGGAGATCGTGGAAAATGTAGGTCATGGCATGCTGATAAGTGGCACCTATGTTTTTCAAGCCAAAAGGCATGACTCGATAGCAAAAAGTCCCCCATGGGATAATGAAAGTGGTCTTGTGCTGATCTTCTGAAGCAATTAGGATTTGATTGTATCCTAAAAACCCATCCATAAGAGATAGCATCTCATGGACGGCCGTAAGATCAATAAGCTGGTCAATGTTAGGAAGAGGAAAGTCATCTTTAGGATAGGCTAGATTAAGGTCGCAATAGTCTGTGCAGATCCAAATCCCACTAGTTGCCTTGGTGACTGGGACGATGTTAGAGACCCACTGTGGATAATCGATGGGCTGGATGAAGGAGACAGAAAGGAGGCACTGAAGCTCCTCTTTGACAAGGAGGGAAACATGAGGATGCATCTTCCAAAGCTTTTGCCTGATAGGCTTAGCCTCTGGTTTGGTGACAATGTTATGGGTAACGATGGTGGGGTCGATGCCAGGCATATCACTGTAAGTCCAAGCAAAGGCCTTGCTATGGTCAGAGAGGAACTGGGTATAGTCAAGCTGCTCCTAAGCATCTAAAGATTGTCCAATCTTTAAGACATAAGGAACATCAGAGGAAGGAAGGTTGATGTCAATGGTTGATTCATTTAACATAACTTGGGTCTCAGAAGGGAGGGAGCACTGGATGAAAGAATCATCAGCACCCATGTAAGAAAGAATGGCATCATTGTCAACGCAGTGGATAGTGTGAATGGTTGCTGACTCATCTTTGATCATGCTGGGAAAAATGAGAGGGAGAGACTTAGACACCCCATTGAGCTGATAAGTCAAGGGTTCTAGGCAGATGGTGTTTATGCAAAAAAAAAACTAGGAGGAATGGAAATCACCGACTCCGTAGGTGAAGGGGGCAGAACAAGCGAGTGTGGATGAGATTGGTCAATGATTGGTTCAAGACAAAGGTCTACAGGGTCTTGAGTGGGGTCATGATATCCCAAGCCATACTATTTCTTGGCATCATCATCGTTGAGTGACTGGATAGGCTGATGGGAGCCCTGATCATAACATCTGAAACCAAAACCCTTCCATGCACACCTGTAAAGGTAAGTGTGTGCAAAGGTGGGGTTGCCAAGAAATGAGAAGTATGATGTGAAAGGTTGAGGTGAAGAAAGAGGATTATCATCAGTAGGAGCTTGATTGAGCCCCCCATAGATGAGGTTGTTTCAGAGGTGAGGAGGACCATAAGGTATGATCATCCCTATCCGATGGTCATAGCTGGGGCTGTGATGAAGGTGTCCATACTCTTGTGGAGTTTGGAACATGTCTAAATTCAGAAAGCGATACTCTCCCAATGAAAGTCTTTGGAAGATGTCTTCCATAGGGTCTGTGGTTGTCACTTGAAGGGGAGGTGTAAGGGAGACTGCCTGTTTTGAACTGGTCGAAGCTTCTATGGATGGAGGTGGTGCCAGGATTGATGGCTTGATAGGAATGAGGACATCATTTGGACGATAGGTAGTGTTGCAAGTTTTGAAGGGCAAAGGGTCAGTGGGAATGGTGTGGACTTGTCTTTCATGCTCAAATTTCACACAACGGTGTAGGGTAGAGGGGACACAGGCCATGGCGTAGATCCAGGGTCAGCCCAGCAAGATTTTGTATTGAAACTCTCCTTCGATGATGTAGAAGAGCTTTGGGACTGTGCATGGACCAATGCGAATATGAAGGATGACTGTTCCAATGGTCATGGCAGTAGTGCCATTAAAAGAGTGCAAGATTGCATCAGTTTTGGAGATGCAATTCTTGGGAAGAGCCAACTGATCAAAGGCATGGGTGGAGATGATGCTGATGCTGGTACTTCCATCGATCATAATGCATTTAATGCATGTTTGATCGATATAGGTAGTGATAAAAAGGGTGGCATCCTGATCTTCCATGTTGGATGTGGGAATCTCAGAATCGTTGAATGTGATGGAGGCAATAGGGGCTAAGGAGTGGACAAGGGCATCAAGTGGCTGGGGATCCTTGGGTTGGACCTCCGCTGCTTGTAGGGCTTGGATGAGGGCCTGACGATGCTGGGGCGAGGTTTGGATGAGGTCATAGAGGGACATCGTCATAGGCATCTGGTGAAGCTGTTTCAACATGGAGTCGTGGATTGGTCTGGAAGAAGAAGAAGAAGAGGAGGGTTGAGGTGCGCCAAGGATAGAAATTTTAGGCTTAGGCGGTTGAGGTGGATTGACAAAAGGGTAGGTCCAAGGAATGGTAGCTTTTTCTTTTGCCTTGTCCTTTTGTGACCTAGTGGTGATGTGGATGGCATTGATTTCAAAGATGGGAGGTGAAGGTGATAAAGGGGTTGTAACCGGTTGATGAGATGTGGATGGGTTTGACGAGGTTGAAGGGTTATGAGAAGGAGTCAAGGGTCGGTCAAAAGTGTCCTAAAAAAGAAGAGTGTCTTTCTCCAGATATTGGTGAATGACAGCCTTGAGGGCACAGCAAGTCTCGATGTTGTGTCCTGGCATACGATGATATAAACAAATCTTCATGTCATCGAACCAGGAGGGTTTAGACCCGAGAGGTTGAAAGGGATTGATGGGTGGAAGAGTTATGCTGGAAGTTTGCAAAAGTCGTTGCAAGATCAAAGAGTATGAGCCCACTAAAGGGTCTGTGCTCATCGATGTATGCAATGCCGATGACTTTTGCTTGGGCGATGTTAGAGGAGGCTTTCGTACCACCTTCTGGGTTGATGGTGCAGTGATAGGCGGAGATAGTACATTCTTCATAAGAGGTACCGCCCTTTTGGGAGAGGGTAGGCTAGCAGTAGGCAAAGGAAGCAAAGGAGGCAATCAGTTTTGATTAGAGGTTGAAGTGGGAAGGACTCTGGTTAGGGTTGAAGGATGGGGGCCCAAAATGGAGGGCAATGGTGATGAAAGAGGAGGCATTCACCTCTGTGGTTTGGCAGTCTTTTGTGATTTGGGTTAAAGACTACTATTGGTTGAAGTCTGGTTTAAGTCCACCTTCACTTGTGGATGAGTGACGTTGGAGACGGGGCGAATGCCAAGTGACTTGATAGGTTTAGGCAGAGTAGATGAGGGTTTTGGTTTTGATGAGGTTGATGGAGATGTAGACGGTTTAGAGGTGGAAATCTAATTTTTGTTGATAGTCTTGGGAGGTTCTGCCATGGGAGGATTAGCAGCATGAGATGAGAGGGCACGGGCTTGTTGAAGAGCTGTGAGACAGTCCCACAATCCCTGATGCTCCACTTTCCTAGAAGGGAGAAGTTTGAGTCTCTCCACTAGTCGAGAAAATGGCTGAGAAGATGCGGGATGAGGTTTGGGTTCTTGAGAAGACATCGATGGTTGTGGGACCGAAGGTATAGTAGTTTCGGCCCCAAAGCATGGTGAAGTCATGACAGGTTCATCCTTGGTTGGAGATGAAGGAGAGATAGGTTCTTCCCTAGGTGGAGAAGAAATTAGAGAATGAAGCTCCTCAAGCGGGTAAAGGGTAGGGATGATAGTGCCCTCCACTTGCGGTCGAGGAGTAGGAAAGGTTGGGTCTTCCATGGGCAGTAAGAAGGAAGATGGTAAAACCGACAGTGCTGGTAAGGTCGAGGCATCCTCCAAAATGAGAGAGGTTGAGGGAGAACTAACCAGAGAAAGAGGTTCGTCCACATGTGATGGACTGATGGATGAACTCACCTCTTGAGGTTGGTTAGAAATGAAGGGCGAGACCGTATTGACTGTTTGAATATTATGTTCATGAGAGTTTTCAATCAAGGTCTGGACATTGTTTTGGGTTGGTGGATGATTGGGGAACGGTTGTTTGAAGATATCGATACCCTGATTAGGAGGGGCATTGGGATTGTTGAGGATGAGGTCACCCTTTTCCAACATGTCTTGGATTATGTTTTTAAGGGTTTTACAATTGCCCGTGTCATGACCTTTAACACGGTGGTAGTGGCAGAAGTCATTTTACCTATACCATGCAGGGATGGCGCGTGAGGGATCAAATTGTGGCGGTGGTCGAATTTGAGGGAGATTGAGGGCCCCTTGTTTGATGAGTTTTTCTAGCATAGACGCGTATGATTCTCTAAGTGGAGTAAACTATCGTTGTATGTATCTCTACTAAAATTGACAAGTGGCACTCATAGATGTGGATGGTTCAGGTTGATTAGTTGAAGGCGAAGAGAAAGATGAAAGATCCCAAACTAGGATTAAAAGCAAATAAAATTGATTTCCACTAATTATAGCATTCAATCAATTGGACAAAGATATAAAACTGAATGTAACTGATACTATAGCCTAGATGTTATAAAATTATTACAGATTGGTCTCAAAACCCAATTATTATAATATCTACTAAACTGGAAATTAAAAAAAACCTGGGATTGCGTACATCTCGGCTTGTTGTGTCCAAAAAACATAGTCACCAATGTCGATCGCTGAGGATGTCGATGTCGGTCGATATCCTACCGCCGTCGGTCGTCTGAGGGCAACCTCTGCCTGCCTGTCTGACTACCTGATTACCAGCGTTGGTAGATAATTGGCCGATGTCGGTCTATATGCCGATGCCGGTCTCTGTATAACCCTGCAGCCAAACTGTGCCCTTTCCTTTCTCTGACCCTACTGGTATGGCCTGGTGCTGATCTGTCTATCCGTATGGATTCTGTACTCAAACTTGATATGCAAATAAAATATATAAATCTGGAACCTAAACCATGAATAAATACTTGGAACCCATTTACATAGGTTGAACCTTGGTATACTCCGTGAATGGCCTCTGAAGCTCCCGATCTGACCAATATGCACAATCTGGATTCCGTCTCGAATCCATCTCTGACAAAGGGCTGGGTTTTCATCCAACTCTTCGCTAATCTACTAAAGGGTTTCATCCTCAGAGATTCCAGCTGAATCACCGATTCAAGCTTCTCAGAATAATATTTTGCAAAAGAAGATATTAGATAATGCAAATGCTTTGCTTTCCCCTTCTTTTAAAGCTTTCCAAGGAAACTTCTAGAAGAAGTCGATTTTATTTTCATAATAATTTAATTAATTAATTAAACCATTTTAATAGAAAATTGGGGACATTACAGAAGAAGATCTAACAACCATAGCATTTGCTGAAGCTTTAGATTTAGGATTGGATGAGGAAGGCTTAGAAGAGGGGTCATTGGTTTTGGAGTTGGGATTCTTGCTCCGCAACTTGACTTTATTCTCCTCGACGACACGTAACTCAAGTTTACAAGCCATCGTGAAGGCTTCGTCAAAAGTGTGGAAGGTCTGAACCCTCAAGGTAGAAGAAATATGTCTAGCACAGGCTTGAGAGAAAAGTTCAATAAGCTCAGGCTGGGGTAAGGAGAATGAGAGTTGATTGATAAGGCCCCTCCATCGAGTGACAAAATTAGCAATGGATTCATCCTCAAACTGGCGGATAGAATAGAGGTCTGTGATGGAGACCTTCTTGGTGATATTGATAGAGAAATGATCAAGGAAGAGCTGGGCTAGCTGAGTGAACGTGAAGAGGGAATGGCTGGCAAGGGAGCTATACCATTCAAGCGCAGCACCCAAGAGAGACATGGGAAACGTGCATAAGAGCAACGCATCATTGTGGGCGATAAGGTAACAGGCACATCTAAATGCCTGTAAGTGTTGTTTTGGGTCTTCCTTGCTTTGAAAATGAGAAAACTTAGGAAGTTCCCACTGGCTGGGATATGGTCTGATGGGGACAGAAGGATGGATGGGCTTGTTGTAAATTTGTTCGTACGAGAGAGTGTTACGTGAGCCAAAAACAGAGGTCTCTAGGTTGGACATTTTATCCATCAGAATTTTGATGATATCTACTGATAAATTAGCGGGTGGAGCACCTCCTAGATTGTAAGGCACTTGAAAGAGGCTAGAAAAGGTATACGACGTAGTCGGTTGTACCAGTAAGGGTGCAACATACGGATGACTAGTTGTAAGGATAGAAGAGGTGACTAAGGATGGTTGGGTAAAAGGCATGGCTAGGTTTGATGTTGTCATGGGAGGTTGGTTAGAGGTAACATGGGCCAATGGATAGGTAGCCACCCTAGTGTTGATAGGAGCAAGGGTAGGTGGAATAGAGACAACCAGATTTTGAAAGGGGGTAGAAAGTGGTTGAGTGGGCTGAGATTGATAGGGGGCCGAAACCTCGGTGGAAGTGGGTCCAATGATGGAGGGAGAGGCCACACTTGGATGGTTGGTAAAAGGTTGGTCATTGGTTGAGGCAACAGCCTAGGTGTCTAGGGGTTGGACTACGGACGCTGTTGATACGGCCGCAGTCTCGAGAAAAGAGGTCGGCATTTTGTAAATTGGATTGCCCAAGGGGTCTCACATTCGGCTATTCGCAAGATAGTGTTGCAAGGCTTTTATGTTGAGGTCCAAGAATCGAGCAAAATCTTGGTCCCCTTCTGGGATAATAGGCGTTTGGGTCAGAGATGGTCTGGTAGGAGTTCTTTTAGTTTCTGAGTTGAACTCCATTATAGGGCTGGTTATAGGCGAGGTAGACGGAAGAGGATGATGCCTCGCGTGATCGACTAGAGCCTTGGCTTGGCTACGAGTCAGAACCATTCAAGGCAAGGAATAACATCCTCACAAGCTCAAACAAGTAGATAAGAACTAAAAAAGATGAAGACACAAGCAAATCCTAAAACCCTAGAAGTAAATTATTAGGATTATAGTGGCTTATGCCTTAGAATGTGTGTAGAGGAATATTGGCTTTTGAGTCAGGTCCTAGAAGAAGCAGTCTATGGATGGTTTCGGGTTTTGTTATGGTGCTCAAGAAGTTTGTGTTAGGTTTCGTACAAGGCCTAGTGCTAAGGAGCAAGCTCCCCTCACTTCATGATTCCAGTGGTTAGCTAGTTTCACTTAGCCAAAATATACTTCCCCTAGAGATTAGGCTCCGCTAGAGAACGGAGTGGGCTTTCTCCTTGGTGATGAAATCCAAGTAAGATCACCGAGATGGGTAAGGTATCTGCTGGGGGATGAAATCCCAGTCGGGCCTTGTTTTAGGTAAGTTAAAATGTTTGTTTTGTGCAAGTGGTTTGGTCGTGTAACATCAAGTGATCTAGATTAATTCAATATGCATTTAATTACTATGTGTGGTCTAAGAGATGTAGGCAAACAGAAATGAATGCAAAGTGTTTTAATGCCCAAGTTGAAATGTTTGTTCGTATGAAGACGAATGGAGAAAGAGTCAAAGAATATGAGTTTTGACTAGTGTAGGAGTGCAAGAAAGAAAAGAAAAGTTCTTTTTAGTCCTGCTTATGATGTCGTTTAAGAAGAGACAAAAGGAGGTGAAAAGGAAGGAACCTAATGCACCTATATGAACGAAAAAAAGAAAGAACCCAAGGGAGTCCCTAGGGTCCCACCGGGCGTGCCATAATGTTTCTATGCTAAATTTTCTTTCTACATTCAAAGAAGAAATAAGAAACTAAAAGAAATGGTCAAGGCTAGAAAATACCTGATTGTAGTCGTGCGCACCGAAATCAGACGTTGGAAGGTTCTCCTCTTTGGCTATGGAGGAATGACACCTGCAAAGAAAAATAGACTAAACACAAAAAAATGTTAGACAAGGAGGTAGTGGGTTGTCAAGCAAACGCCTGATCCCAGAAGTACGAAGACTTCCTAGAAGGATATCAACCCACTAAATAAAAAACAAAAATATTTGACAAGAATGGAAATAATAGAAAGACAGAATGAAAGTAAATAAAAAGATGAAAACACAAATGCGTACCTGATATCCAGCAAACTATTCTACACAGTCACTGATGTTGGTCTCTGTGGTGCCGGTGTCGGTCAGGGGAAGGTGCCGACGTCGGTTAAAGTGCCGGCATCAGTTGGGGTAGTGACCGGCGTCGGTCGGGACAAGTTCTGGACAGAGTCTGGGTGAATTACAGAAGGTCTGGTAGAGTTGGGATAGGGTTTGGTCAGGGTCGGGATAGGGTGTGGATAGGGTCTAGTCAAGGTAAGGTTGAGTCTGGACAGGGTCTGGGGGTTTTGGTCGAGTTTGGACAGAGTTATAGATTGGGATAGTGGGTAGAGATGTAAAGAAGGGACTCAGGGCTCGGGTCTACGATCTCAAGATCTGGGGTGATAGAAATAACAAACAAATAATAACCAAAAAGAAATAAAAACAAATAGAGGAAATACTTACCTATTATACGCTTGAAGATGAAGTTAGAGACGTGATTGACGTTGTCGCTATGATGCCAAATGACCAAAGTAGGATACCTGTGCTGGAGAGAGCAAATGCAGATTGGTTGAATGCCAGGGTTGGTTGATCACCAGAATTGATTACAAGAGTCTGTGAATGAATCATACCTTGGTTGATCGAATGAAGAGGTTACGGATGAAGGCCAGGAATGGTTTGATAACCGATCGGAAAAATTATTGGGAACTGAATGGGTAACGGATAATGGAATAACGGTTCCTATGTTCGGATTGAGAACACAGTGCTAAGGAGAACCGATGTCGGAAGGACCGCCGACGTCGGCCGATAAGTGACCGACATCGGTGACGTCGATCGGATGGCAACCGTGGTCGGTAGGTGTAAAATGGGGGCAGAGACTAACTTTAGTCTTTTTCTCATTTTGACAAGCTGCCAGGGTCAAGGCTAATGAGAAAAATGGTTGACAGGGGTTAAATAGGCGAAGAAGAATAACACGGGGGATGACCAGGGGAGTCGACATGATTTCGGTGTCTACACATACCTTTAACTTACCTTAGTGTGGTAGATAAATAAGTAGACTGTAAGAAGTGTGAAGGCATCTAGTGTGAATAACACTAAGCAAACCTATAGGAGTTAGTGCAAAAAATAGCCAAAAAAACATTTTTTTAAGAAAATAGGCATGTAGTAGTTAGGAATGACAAAGAAGATACTTGGAAATTTAGGATTGTTAAATTAAGGTTTTTATAATATTGAAGACAAATAAATTATAAAAGAATGGAAAATTAATGACAAATGGTAAGAAATAAATGACAACTGTTATTGAATAAATGAAAAATGATATTAGAAAGCATGTAAAGCATAAATGGAAAAAAGGAATTTCAATAAAAGAAAACTATAACAAATATATGTAATAAAGTCAATTGTAAGCTCATGTAAGATAGACAAAAAATAAAATAATGAAAGACTAAAAATGTAACATAATTAAAGATGCGAGATAAACATGAAGAAGGAATACATAAATAGGAACATGTACTAATATCAAATGTCATATGTAAAATAAGGAAAGTTCACAAAAATCAAATAAGAACATGATGGAGAAATGAAATTTAAAATCTCTAAATATGAAGACTCAAACTTAGTGCTTGGTCAAAGATACAATATAATAAAACACAACCACCCAATGTCAGGACTAGTATGACAATGAGATGGTGTGGTAAATAAATGGTTTAAAGGATGTAATACATAGTTACCCAAATGTATTGTTTTTATATAAGGATAGATAAGACTAAAATAAAGTAATGTTTTCATTTTTTAAGAGGTGAAGTAGAATTAATAATAGAAGAGGGAAAACAAATTTGGAATCATAATTTTTCTATCAAGGGAGGAAAATGAAATGAGTAGAGGGTAGAATGAAGTAACAATAAATGTAGATAACTCTTTATAAAATTCAAGATACTCGAATTAATTTTATCAAAATAAGAGGACTATCGACCTTAAGGACTCTAAAGAACTTCTCTTAGCTACACAAGTCTTAGGTCAATAAATGCAATTTATATATAATCCCATGAAGTCTATATGCATGAAAATTAAAATGGACCTACCTCCCCATGACATGTTCCCCATTATTTTGGACCCCTTATAGAGTCATCAATCTACTATGAATATTGGGTACTTACATGATAAAGTAAGTAGCACCATAGATTTTGTTAAATTACCCTATTCCAATCTACTAGCCTATTACACCCCAAAGGACCTCGGCTCTATGTAAGGCCAAATATGGAGTTTGAGCTTCAATTAGATATAAGATATGTGATTGAAATCATGTCTTTTGGTGTGATTTTGAATTTTAAGATTTGAATGTTGTCTTTTAGATATCATTGACTTTTGTTTCAAATGATTTAGATTTTAACTTTCTTGATGGCTTTTTTGATTCCTCCTCCATATAGATTTGGGAAACCAAACATGGGTGCTAAAGATGACTTTAATTTGAATAATTTGGGACAAGGTTTCTAAGAGAGAGAACTTAAAATATCATGGGGTTTAATATTCTTGTAAATATAGGTGAAATAAAAGTGATATCTTGACTTTGACCTTGTTTTATCCAATGTGGAGATGAAAGGAAGGGGAAATCAAGAGGAGTGACACATGAAACAATTTGAATTACTTTAATTTGAAAAAAATGTGACAAAGGGAGAAAAATGGATATATTGATAGTAAAGTGTGATTCCTTATCATGAGCATGATGTAAATGGAGGAAAACATGCTAACAAAAAATTATTGTGCAGATTTCATCTAGCAAAAGAATAAAATGCTAAAGTTTGAGAAAAAGGATCAAGGACATGAAAATATGGTAAGGTGGTAATTTTATGAGGAGGACTAGATACTATCCATGGTACTACACTAAAAATTCATAAAATAGAGACCCAAGAGGTTCCAATAAGTAAGATGAAAGATAAATAAAAAAGAGATAACCAAAAAGATGGTAATTTTATGAGGGATACCAGGTCCTATCCATGGTTTTACAAAGCAACTCACAAAATAAAAACCTAAGGGATTCGAAAATAACATTGGAAAGAAAAAAAGTATGTGAAAAATAAGGAAAATATGGTGGTTTTGTGAGGAATTATGGGTCCTATCCATGGTATTACAAAGAAACTCACAAAAGAAAAACCCAAGGGATGCCAAAACAACATTGGCAAGCAAAAATTATGTGAAAAATAAGTAAAAGATGGTCATTTTGTGAGGAATGTTAGGTAATATCCTTAGTCTTAAAAATAAACTCACAAAAGAGAAACCCAAGGGGGTGAATGCTAAACAAGGGGATAAATAAATAATCATAAAACTACTAAGGAAAAGAATAACATAAAAAAATAAAAAAAATATATGAGGACAAAAATGAAAGCAAATGCCAAAGGTAATGTGTAATAAAACCAAAGAATGTAAAGGAAAACAATGATGCTAGTAAAATTTAAATTATAGGAAATTAAGTTCACAAAAACAAAGAAACTTGTGATAAAAAGAATAAGTAATATATATGCTAATGTCTATATTAAAGATGAGCATGTGAGATAAAAGTTTGTAAGTCTCATAAGGTTTCTTGAAGCTGGATTAGGTTGTTATTATGGATTTTAGAATAAGAGTGGGAATTTTAAGATTACCCAAAGGGTAAGCTGATTTAGGTATGGGCATCACAAGATGCCCTAAAGTTTTAAGGGGCATGTGGATGGGCATCACAAGATGCCCCAACATGTGAGTTGGATTGAAGTAACATTGAACCATTAAAATGATTTGCATTGGGTTGGTAGGTGAATTCAAAGATATGTAAATGTGTTGGTTTGGTAGATTTTAAGGATGTTAAATATGATATATGATGTGCAGGAGAGGTATGATGAAATAAAAGAGGTATATGAGGACCATGGATGCTATTATTTGGAATAGGCATTTGAAATAGATAATATTTTAGTTCATGTGACTTACGAGATTGAGGTTTAGTAGATGCAACAATATGTTTAAAGTTTTTCATGTTAGCTATCCTTTCCTTATTAGTGTAGGAAGAAGGATCAACTGTGGTTTGAAAAAGTTTAACATGTGAGGTTTCTTCATTAGGTAGTTGATGTTGATGTGATTGTGATTCTTGAGATTGACTTTGGGAATCTTGAAGATAGTCTTGATAACATTTTTTTGTGAGAGTATAAATATTTAAATGTGGACCAAGAAAGAAATAAATAATAAATCAGTGAAAATCATGAAAATATTCATGAGAATGACCCATAGTAGCATTCCACCAACAAAATTTATCTAGATTGTACCATTTGGGAGGAGGTTTGAAAGAATCAAAGTTCATGGTTTTAGAAGGTGGCATTTTATTCTTAAGTTTTTCTAGACTCAAAGGTGGGTGGGTTAGGTTAAAATTGGTTAAATTGGATTATCCATTTTGATGTTGAGGAGGCTTAGATGAATAAATGTTATGATAAAATGATTGAAAATATGTTTTAGTATTTATTTGAGGTGGTTTAAATTGATTCCTAAGAAAGTATTATCTTTTTGCTTTGTCTAAATATTCTTCTAAATTTTTTAGGTGAAAAGATTCGAACTTTGTATTAAAGAGGAGGTTTAAGAGAAGTGAAATAGTTTCAAAAGAGTGTCATCATTCATTTTATGGTTAAATTTATTATCATGATACTTTTATCATTTTATGAAATTATGATTAGATTCATTAGGAAGTTTTTTTAACTGATGAAATGACTAAGGTAGTTTCTAGGAAGGTCATCATGTTGGAATTCCTTCACTGGAACACTAACTAAATCCTCTAGTTATGAGATGGAATGTATAGGAAGTTGGTTGTACCATTCAAGTTCATCACCATAAATTTTTTTGGGTAAGATATTGGTGGTATCGAAGGTGTTAGTTTGGACTCATTCCTTATAAATATTTCCAAAATAATTAAGAAAGATAGTAGGGTCCTTAGTCCCATTATATGTGATAGTTGGAGAAATGTTTCCAATATGTATGAATGAAATGAATGGGAACAAAGGTTAATTTTGTAGATGTTAAATCATTTTTTTATTCATTGGAGGTTGAGGGATGATATTCCCATTGGTATCTCTAAGATGAGGAGGGACAAAATTTGGATTTGGTTGAGACATGATGACATAAGGTGGTTGACTAGTCATTTGTAGTAAATGTTGTTGCATGTTCATTATTTCATATTGATTGGTTATTCACATGATGTTAATTTATTATATGAATTCCGTAATAAGTATATTTTTATCACTACGTGAGTTTGAAGGTAGGGTATTAGTGTTGATAGGAGGGGTATTATATGTAAGTGGAGGATTGCCAACATTAGTGTTAGTTGACTTAAGTGTGGTAGAAGAAGAAGGAAGCTTGGTAAAGCCACCATTATGTTGAGGAGTGTAAATAGTATTATCATAAAGGTTTTTGAATAATTAGGAACCATCTATATTATCAATTTGAGTGGTTTTAACCATGTTACTTTAGGAATTGATAAGACTTGGTGATCTTGTTAAGGGTGTAAGAAGAGGATTGTGAACATTGGTTGTAAGGGTATGAGTGTTGATAGAAGATGGATTAGTTGGTGGAAGATTCCCAAAATTGGTATTGAGAAGAGGATTAGGATGAATGAAATCAACTAAATTACATTGTGTAGTGATTGGTTTTGGTTTAGGAGAAGAGGAAAGAAGAAATTAGATAGTTTCATCTGAAGTAATAAAATAAGTGAGGTTATTATCCAGATCCTTGATTATGCAATGTTCTTGAATAAAAGAAGGATGAAAATATGTCATCATGATTAAACAAGAATAGATAAGAATTCAAGGGGAATGAAAAGTGACAAAAAATACTATAGGGTCAATTGGGTTGATCTTGTATACCAAACAGGGGCTAAAAGGGTCTATAAATAGTATAGGGTCGAATGGGTCGATCTTATACAACAAAAAAAGACTAAAAAAACTATGTAAATAGTACAATGTTTATTGGATATATCTTTTATAGTTGATATAGGTATAAAATGGTATATATATAGTACATTATCAATTGGGATGATCTTATATAGTGAACATGGGCTAGAAATAGGTAGATTCTTTATTTTACCTATATCTTTGTTTCTACTCATCCATTTTGCAAACCATAAAATGCATTAGATTCATGATGACCTAAGTAGTGAAAACAAAGAATATGATAAAGTTGATAGAAATTTATGTATTGAAACAATACAAAATTTTCAATTAATTTAAAGAAATAAAAACAAAAAGGAAATAAATAGTCAATTAGACTAATGTTAGCCAATTCAATTGAGGGACACAAAACAAAACCTTGGAATAATGTTGGATAATGCAAGTTTTTCAACCATAATTGAATAAAGAGAAAGCAATCAATTTTAAAAGTAAATATATAGCTAATTATTCAATCTAAATGTTTATTAGATTATTAAGAATATGATTTAAAATGTGATGGGAAGTTTTCTATAAGCAAGGTACTAGATAGTAATCTAAGGATGGTTTCACTAATGTTGTATAATGCAAGTTTTTTCAAACATAATTGAATACAGAGAAAGAAATAAATTTGAAAATTAAATAGAACACTAATTGGTCAACCTAAATGTTTATTAGATTATTAAGATTATGATTTTAAATGTGATGGGGAGTTGGCTATAAGCAAGGTACTAGATAGTAATCTAAAGATGGTTTCAAGTATTTTAGGATGAAAGGGACTATAGTGGCAATGATATATTATTAATATTGGGTCATACCCCATTACTTCACAAACTAAAATGATAAGGATGTTAAGTGCTCATCTATAATATACCATTAACCACACTTTATACTTGACAAGAACATCAAGTCAACTTCCCCCTTGGTGATGAAATCCAAGTAGGTTGGCGTTGGGTAGACAAAATGTTAAAGTGATTATTTATGTTTTTTTTATTTGGTCATATATACATAAAATATAAATAGTGAAACTAGGTGATTTATTAGGAATCCCCTAATTGAACTATGTGATCTATTTTAAGCATCCAAGTAATAGGAAAAGAAAGTGTGAACTGATTATTAGTAGATATGAGGCTACTTAAAAATTTGAAACAAGGTATAGTATTGAAAATATATGAAAAACATATATAATAAGGTAGATAGGATCAAACCTATACTATGGAAGCAAGGTTTGAAAATGTATAGGGTCAGTAGGGTTGACCTAGTATTTTAGATAGCACACATAACACAAAACTGGGTCGACAATGTTGATCCAATTAACTACGTAAGGGTATTTTTAAATATTGAAAACTATAAAAGGAAAGATATAAAATAAATAAATAGAGAGGTATAAAGGAACCTTGGTGGATCAAAGATGCAATGAAGGAATATTACTAATGAATAACCTTGAATTATGTTGGAAAACCCTATAAACTGGGTTGACAAAATTAATCAAATTGTGTAAAAACTTAATGTAGAGTAATGAAAACATATAGGATTAACCGGGTCAACCTAGTAGGCTGAATTAGTGTCTAAATGGCTATAAACCTATATTGGGTTGATCTAGTTTCCTATTCCTAGAAACTCATGCATAGAATTCAAAAAATTGGGTCGATAGAGTTGATCTAATATGATAAAAATAATGAATAAAAGGATGAAAGTAAGTGTGATAAATACTAAAAGGGTTAGTTTCACATTGAGTTCACTAAAATATATAAAATCATAAATTTATCATGGTTATAAATTAATCTTGGCTAGGAGAAGATTGAGCATACCTACACTTTTGATTAGGGATACACTTGTTAAATGAGAGCATGACCAATATGGGGATCCATTAGACCCGATTAAGGGATCACTTCACCATATCATGATAAAAAGGGTTCCAAAGCCTAAAATATAATAAAATCACACAACAACCATAATGGAGTCCTAAAGTTTAAAGCATTCACTTATTCTAATAACAAGAAAGTAAATCTAATATGGTGTAAACCAAATCTTGTGATATAAAGTGAGGGTTAGAAATAATAAAACAACTAAACTAAACATGTATTAAAATACATATACTCACATCAATGGATATATAATCATAATACATGGGAGAGGAATAAAAATGTATTATTTATCTACTCTTACAAAGGAGAAATAACATTAAGAACACTTGCCTTTGAAGATGAACCTATCAAGCCTCAATCTCTCCCTTGGCCAAGGTGCCTCACAAAATATTGTTGTGGTATGTAAGGATAACAAATATAAATTAGTTATAGGCTACAAAACCTATCTAAACATGAAAAAGACTTCTCCACAAGAAAATATATGTATCCCAAAGAAAGTATGGAACCCTAAGCTTTATTCCTCAAGTAGAATGGTCAATAAGTAGATGTTCATTCACACTTATTTATTATTAATTCTTCTCTTATGAAATGGTGGGAAATGAAACTCTATATATAAGTGGATCTTTCCCTAAATACTCTTAGAAACATTAGATGTATAGGGTCAACCCAATTGACCAAGTGTGTTTTTGGGGACAATTCACTAGGTCTAAGTTAGGTCAGCCAAAAGGCTAACAAGCTAAGAAAGTAAGAAATACCCCTAAATTGTATTGGGTTGACCCAATCAACCTAGTACAGCCGACTAACCAAAAGAGGATTAATAGAAATAAAGGATGGATAAGGCATGATAACTAAGAGGAATGGGTAGGACTGAGAGGAATACCATTAGGGTAAATGATGTAAGGAGACAACTATGTAGATGCCAAGTGGTAAAAGGGACAACAATCTTATGAAGCACTGATGATCTACCCACCCATTTCTTGATGTACCCCTTAAGACATGTACTCAAAGAGATTGAGACTCATTCAGTTCCTACAATATACAAAGTGTTAGTAATCAATAAAAGTTTGAAAATATTATATGTATACAAGCTTCCCCTATTACTCCAAGTGGCACATTAATTATAAAATGCCTTGCTCATTATAAAATCCTAGTTTTCCACTATAAAAAGGGTTGACACATTTTTAATAACCTCACACTACTCAAATTTACTCTAAAAAATAACTTATGTTGGTTGAATCTTACAATTTATTAAGAATTAAGTTTACCTCTCTATGTTATTCATATAACCTATGTGTTATTTGCTTTTTTTTTCTTTATAATTTGGTATTATGAGCCCTTATCATCATTGTCCATCCCTAGCACCTCTATATGAAATGTGGAACTCATTTTTAGGTCACATCATGTGCACATTCAGGTCTATGTTGATACTATCTATGGAACATTTGTTATCCCCCCCCCCCCATTATTAAACTAAGTTCTCACACCTCTATAAAAAAAACTTATGCATTTAGAGTGTCCTTGATAGAGTTTATATGAATATGTCTTGTTCTCAAAGGCTTGTATTGTGTTTTTGGTAGTAAGATGCTTACTCTATTCTCAGCGTATTACCTCTTTATTTTTCAACATTCTCTTCCCTTCTTCATCCCTTTTCCCTTATAATTTTAGGTTTACACTAGTGGTAGATTTACCTTTTTTCTCTTTAGGCTTTTGCATTGGTCTTAAACTAGGTGCGCATAAAATATAATGAATCCAACCTAATCTAAAGGATCATCGTAGGGAGTGCAAGGTTATTATACCTTGGGGACATTCCCATCATTGTGGCAAGACAACTGATGCTTAGTGAATGTAAGTTATAATACTTTTGTGCCTAATGAAAAACACTTTTATGCCCTGCACAAGGAATTTTTGCTTATCACCCAACCTCAAAACACACTAGTGAAGTAAAACATCAACTACTACATGTTTTGAATGACAACAAATCATTTACCTATAATTTGATTGTACCTTCACTTGTGTGGATTTGTACAAAACTATACCTTTTTAAGGTTTTGAGCATAACTAGGGGTGTTAAATATAGTTTTTTGATTCAAATCATTATGAGGGGTGATTTGGGACTTATTTTACTTGCCCAAGCTCAAAAATCTATGAATAATTGCTCAAAAGTGCCCAAACCATTCAAATATTTTAGGCCAGTCTAAAAATGCTTCAAAAAGGTAGGCTTACCAATGATGGTTTCATTGTTTTAATAGTTCCATAGGGTCTCAAGACTCCAAATTTGGTATGTTGTATGGTCCTCGGCTAGGGAAAGTGAATCACTTGCTTTTAGGTTATTTAACATGTGTGGGAGCTCCCAACAACATTTATATTTTTAGGCCTAAGAGGGTTAACTACGCCTATTTTAGAGATTAAAATGAATAAATTAGGTGCTTCCACCTAGAATCTGATCTTGAAAATATGTACATATTTTAAAGGTAATACATGGTACTCAAAAACATGACCATGTTTTCAAGTTTGTCCATCAAATATTCTAGACGAATATATTTGTAGGTCTTAGGGATATAAGGAAGGGGTGCTGAGACAGACAAAATGATAAAAATGATGTATTTTGGACTACTTAATGGCTCCAAATTCCTTTTTTCAAGCATGATGTCATTATTATAATTCATCCATGGTGGAGGATTTCCTAGTCTAATGCAAAACTCTTTTCTCTCTCCTCTTCTTTTTGCTCATAAGGGGGAATTAAGTATTTTTTAGTACTAAATGATGTATGGGAGTTTTCCAAGGAATTTTAAATTATCCTCCTCATATTCAATTCAATTATAAATTTTTAATAAGTCTTTAGTATTTGGAATAAGTTTCAAATGCATACTAACGTTTGAGTAGTCTTAGACAGTCAGTAACTAGAAAAAGGGCAAGGTAAGTAAGAAGGGAGTTATAATTAATTAGTTAATAATATATAAGAAGCATAAAAATATAATATAAATATCCAAGGAATTAAAAATAATTGATAAGGTCTTAATTTTTCTTAGTATGCAAGGAGCCCATGAAAATGCAATACATACCTACAACCACCCTCTTTTGGCTTAGACAATAAGTTTGAAGTGATCTTAGATATAAGGTGTTTGGTAGGCCTATGAAATTTTATGAGATGATATAAGGAGATATGAATATCACTTATTAAATATTTTGATAATTTTTATGGGATAAAAAACCTCACTATGATAAGCATCATCTCTCTGATCATCCCCATAACCCTATAATTAGGCCTAAAATAGAGTTTAGAGGATAAATGCATGGAAGAAAGATGGAATATACAATGAAGATGATTTTAGGGAGGAAAATATATGGGAATAGGTAAAAATAAATGGTGTTTATTATATTAAGGATGACATATAGGTGGTGTTAATAAATAAATTGGTTTCAATTAGTACACAAAGTCCTATCTTGAGGGCAAATTTGGGGAAATTAAAGGTTTGAAGGTTCTAAAAAGGTGGTCTAACCTCAAAAATTGGTACAGAGGGTCATTGTGACCTATTAAATCCCACCATAAATTTAATTTCACACTAAAAATAAGGGATATACCGATGTTTTTATCTCAGACCTAAGGCACTCTCCATGAAAACTCAGGTAACCATTGATAATTTTAGAGAAATTGGTGATTTTGGAGCATCTCCAAGTGGATTTAAGTTCTCAAAATTGGTACATATGGTATCCATGACCATATAAAGATATTAATTTAATCCTTAATACCTAAATATTATTATAATCACTCACTATTTTGTTATATACCTATTAAAGTCATAAGCTGTCATGCATATAGGCAACTCACTGGGTAATTTTGAGAAAAATCATCTACATGTCTCTACATGTGAGATCTAACTATTAAAATTGGTATTAATTATGTTAATGATTGTTTATAATCATAAATAATATTATTTATGCCAAATAATTAGTGTAAATATTAGGTTTTTGTCACAGTCATGTACTTATCTATTGACAACCACCATTGGAGCTCAGAAGGTTTTTGAAAAGTATAGGTGTAATAAAAGTTTTTTGAATTTTTGGTAGAGTACTAAGATTTATAAAGTTTTTTAAAGTCTTAATACACCTTATGAGTTTCCAAAAATAAAATTTTCATAAATAATTCCCTTGAGTGCTAGCTAAGGGAGAAAATCAAATAGGCTTGTGTGCATAATTTGAAACTTTTTCTTGTTTCAAAGTTATTTTGAAGTATCATATGATTTATGGAGATTTTTCAGGTAAAAAAATGTGTTTTAAAGAAACTAAAGGTCAATTTTATGGTTAATTTGGTATCTCAAGATATAATTCAAAGTTTTCAAGTCTTGACACCCAATTCGAGCCCCCTCTTCAAATGATCATATCTTTCACCCCATAAGGAATTGGGAAAAATGATTTTAGTATGTTTTTATTACATATATTTAATTTAAATAAATAAATTATTGTATTTATTTTATCATTTTAGGTTTATGATCTATCTTTAAGACTATAAGTAGGTCTAGAATGCACATAGAACCCCACAAGCAAACTTTTTACATACGTATCTTTTCACACCTTCCTCATGGGAAAATAATATTATAAATAAAATTTAGTGGGTATATGTGATAAATATAAATTTCAATAATTTATGTAATGTAGGTATAGATTTTATAAACAATCATCAAGAAGGTAACCATGTTTGAGTTACCAAAGACCCTGTTTTGACTAGTTTTGAGTTTTTAAACTCATAGGCAAATGAAATGAAATGTAATAACTTTTAAAACACATATAAAATCTATGGGAGTATATAAATATCATATTTTAACTATTTTTTTAGAATAAATTGGCACAAGTGTTTTCCTAGGAGGCCCAAAATGGTCTAAAAATGCTTATTTTTGTAGGTCTCCAAAGAAAGAAATTGTATGAATCCATTAAAGAGGCCGAATAGGACTTGAATCACAATTATATGGAACTATAATCCCTTAAAATGTGTTTATATCATGAATTTTTGAGCTAAATGGCTAAAAACCCAAGTTTTTAAATAATTTATGAATGATTGCATAATTAATGGTGATTTCTACCATTGTTATAGGTCTTGAAGATGGAATATAACTTAATTTTATCACTCATAGGAATTATATGGATTCTTAAAAACCTTATACATGTCTAAAATTAGCTCTCATGTTGAAAAATAGCCATGGGAGTAAGTTCTAAGATATCTAGTTGGAGGTGGCTTGAGCTTGAAGACCTCCATCAATTAAATCCAAGAGATTTTCAGGTTCCATGGTGTCTTTTTCAGGTTTGAGGAGAAAATATGAGTGACAAAAGAATAAAAATTAAAAAATAAAATTTAACCTTCAAGGTCAGTTACAAGCATCAAAAGCTTGAATCACTAACCATGTTGACAAGTAACTTCTAGAAGCCAAGTGGAATGGGGTGTAGAAGTAAAGTGGAGGAGTTTGGGGAGTTTAGGATAAAATTTTATCATTCAATGAGGCTTATATATCCTTGAAGAGTTTTCTCAAATTTAGTGGAGTGTGACATCATCTTAAAAAAATTGTCCATTAATGCCTTTTTGGGTCAATGGGAGAGCTTGAAGACCCTTTTGACCTTTAAGTGTTAATTTACTAAGAGAGGATAAGTGATTTAGTAATTTAAATGTTTTTTAGACTCCATTGAAGGTGGTTGAGTTACATTTATTAAATTTTGAGAGCTTTTTTCTCCTTTCCCTTCCCTTTTCTCCTATATATACATTTTATTCTCTATTTTGTAAGATATAATCTCATTTGACAAGGAAAAACACTATAAAAAATTGTAAAAATATTTTTTTTAAGTAATAAGACAACTTATTTTTCCTATCTCTTGATTATATCTAGTGCTCTAGTTAGCTTGTGCATGATTACTCTATGGAGGGGTGTTTTTCCTTAGTAATTATCCTTCTTTATTGCCTTTTATAGTTATTTCAAGGTATTTGTAGGTCTAAAATTAGGATTTTTGGTCATTTATGATGGTATAGTGTGATTTTTATACTCCTCCATACTTCATCTCCTATTTAGTGGACCTAGTTCTAGAAATATTGATGCAAAATGACTAGTTTAAGGGATTGTGTGACTGAATCTTATCTTTGAGCTACCTTAGTGTTATTTTTATAATATTTGGAGTGTCTTTAAATTTTTTTCATCACGTTTTTTTGTGTTTTTAGTCATCCTTTGAAACCCTTATATCCCTTTTTCAAGAAGAATAAATAGTTTAGGTGAGATGCTAAGAGAAACTATCCTTCTTCAGAGGTTCAACCCCATCATAGGATACCCATAGCCTAGGGTTAATCTAATTTTATAGCTAGGAGTGAGAGAGCCTAAAGAACCCTCTCATAAAGGTGAAATTATATGCTAAAATAGTTATTTTCATGCTCAATGTGACTACAATTAGATAAGATTGATTGAGATTGATGTTGGTCTTGATTCATTTACAATAACTATTGCATCCACACTCTCAACATCTAGAGACTCTAAAGAACACTCAACATTATATAGAAAAATAGTACCTATATTTAATGCCAAAGGTGAATACAAGATCAGATTTTAGAGGTATTCCTTTTGAGTTTGTTTAATTACCTCTTAACTCAATAAAATATTGAGGTGTGCTAACACCTATCCATACTTTGGAAACTTTCTTCCTAGACCAATTTGCAATTCTACCTCTACTAGAAGATTTTTTTTATCTCCTTTCATTTCTATGGATCTCCCTAGATCTTTGTATTTTATATATTTTAATGGTAAAATTACATTTAAACTAAATAATTATGATCTTATCCCAATGGCATCCCTTAAGATTCTAGCTTACTACACTTTAGAAAACTCTACAACTCCTAAACACATTAGAGATATAGCCAAATTTTGCAATTTCTATGAAATCAATGTAGAAAATGTGGGTATTAGGTTTTTGTAAATATTTTTCAAGGTTAATTCCCTATATTGGTATAGTAACCTTACTCGTAACTCCATCATAACATGGGAATAGTTAGGGTATGCTTTGTGTAAGAGGTTTGAAGACAAGAGTGATCACTTGTCACTAGTAGAAAAATTGACTACAATAAAGAGAGCTCCATAAGAGGGTATGTAAGATTTTAATAATAGGTTTTAAAATACATGAGATAGGATTATAATCTCTATCAAGCCTACTCTTAACTATGCTTTCCTCTACTATCAAAAATCTCTCAATAACGATATTGTAGTGATGATATAGTTAATGGGGGAAACACACTACCAGATGCTTATGAAGTGGAAATAAGAGAAAATAATAGCCTAATATAGGATAGAAAGCTCACATCTAGGCCACCAATTCCATTTTTTCTAAAGATTCAACCACCTCCTATCATCATTCCTCCCCTTTCTACCATTCTTCCTTTACCAACAATTACTAACATATTGAAGTCATATAAAATGTCCAAACTAGTGGTTTGAGTGTGGCTTATGACACTCCATCCATAGGTCTTTTTTGCATGCTCTTATAGCCCTTCTAGACACCTTTTATCTTATTATCAGTCATTTGTAACCTTTTAAATCCTAATTCCACCTCAACTAGGCAATATTCCCTATTCCAATCCTATTCCCCCAAGTCCTAAGCATGTAGGCTAGGAATACTCCATTTGGACTATAGTGTTAGGCACCAAAGTGTCCCATTTTTGGTTCTCTTGTATTTTTACACTTTAAGCCCCAATGGTCATTTTCATCTAGTCCTTATACTTAATTAGGTTGGCCTAACATGAATACATCTGACCCATGACAAATTATTCCCTATAAAATCCCACTCAAATCTCATTTACAAGGGGAGGTGACAAACCTGACAAAGAAAGAAAGCATACAAATAAATCACTAAGGCAAACTTCTATATTCTCTACACATAGTCACCCAACATAGTTACAAACATACTCAAATCTTCATACCAATCTCTAGCCACCATGAATACTATAAAATTATTATTTTAATCCACATCAAACTATTTCACAAAGAACATTAGGTTGAAAAACTACATATGGCTTAAACCCTCTTCAGAGTATTGGTATGTAGGGAGAATGCCCACATAAGGGGTGTATATTACACGTTCAGTAGATCTTACACATTAAAACTCCCCTCTTTCTCAAGTGACTCAAATATCATTTTATCAAGCATGATGGAGGAATAGGGTTTCAAGACAAAATCATCTCCATAATGAGTTCTATCAATAACTGACACTTGATTTTTCATAAGCACAACACAACTACACAAAAAGTTTTAGATCTTTGTGATCAGTTTGAACAACAATAACATGAATGGATAATAACACTAGACACCAAAGCATAACTTCTTGGTGATCCTATCCTTTGACCAAATGAAAGCCAAATTTAAGTTTACAACACCTTCCTAGTCCTTCACAACCATTTTCAACATCTGTATCAACTATCTCAGTCTATTTTTAGTTAAGTTATATTTCTTCCTATTTATTGCTATTTTTAGAAAGATGAAAAAGATAAATAATTTCACAAATCAATAATATATTTATTATTATATTTTATACTAATTTATTAATCTAGACCCTTAAATAAAACAAGAATATAGATCCATTATTCCTAAAATAATTAAATCATTTAGTGAACCCGACTTACTTCAAATAAATCTCAAACCCTAGGTATCCCTAGGGTTTTTCCTTCACATTTTTGTGAAAAAATTCAAATTTAAATTTTTTTTATTTTTTTATAATTTTTTGTACATTTTTTTTATTCAAATTTATTTTAGAATTGAAATAATTTAAAAATTCTAGAACTCCAACCCAAAACCCAAGATTTCCAAACTAGGTGCTCAAACCCCAATCCTTCCTCCCTTACACTTTTTAAATAAAAGTTTTGGAAGTTTTAAAAATTATTTGGAGTGTCAAAAATATTTTCAAAATCCCTATATTATTAGTCATTTTTGCATTTATTTTATTAATATTACTTTTACATACTCTCTTTGGTGAAATCAATAAAATGTCCTACTAAGGCACTTCTTCCCTCTCATCCTATCAATAATTTTCTAAAAAAAAATCATAATTATGACAATGAATGGACAAATTTGTAAAATTACACATTAGCCAAAAATGAGAAAAATTATTTCATTAAAATGAATACAATTACTATTATTGTAAAGAGGAATATGATGATTCATATAAAAGTGACAGTGAAGAAAAAGTAGATGAATCTTCTTCCCTCAAACCCATCTCTTTTCTTCCCTCTTCCAAAGAAAATAATTTTGATAAATGGGAAAGTTAATTTTCGCCTCATTCTCCTTTTCAAAATACATCAAATGTACAAATTATTCATGCAATCCCAAGTAAACCTCTCATTGGTGATAATTTTCTTTCATTTAAACCTAGTTTCTCCCTCTCTTTTGCTACTTCTATGTTCAAATTAAAACAATATAAATGCAATAGAATTATATTTCAAATGCATAATTCAAATGATCCATCTCATGTTATTAACTCTACTTTTTAATCTAAAATAATGAAAAAATAATGTCTAAATGATAACTCTCTTACTCTTGTTTCTCATATTGCAAATGAAAATAATGCATGCACTCTATTCCAGGATAACATAGATGCACATAGTATTTTAATTTCACATGAAAAATTATTACATATTATAAATGAATTAACATATTATCTTACCCCTCTCCCTAGTGAGAATAGAAGTAATAATGAGTATGATAGTGAACATGAAAATGAATATGAAAATGAGAGTGAATATTAAAGTGATACTTCTACTTCTCCTCTTTCAAATGAACAAAATTCTGATTGTGATAATGCATGGAATAATGATGAATATTATTCATATAGGGAAGAATAAAATGTATCTAATGCTTCTAAATCTTCTCTCACTCATTATATCAAACATAATGTATTACAAAATGTTAGTTCTACTTATATGTATGATTCTATTTCAAATGATGCACATGTCAATGATAACATCACATCTTTTATTAAATTAGAATAGATTCACTAAATACTAAAGATACCAATGAATCTTCTAAGCCACCCCTACTATAGTAGCACCTATTTCTCACTCTCCACACAAAGAGAATGGTAACTCAAATACCTCTACTAAGGTCTAAGTTACCATTCCTCCAAAGGTTCAAGTGATCACACCTCCTCTCTATGATCCAATTACTAAATGTAACATTCTCATGGCTAAAATAAATGATCAAATGTAATGTTTAAATGAACCATTTCAAGATAATAATATACCATCCTAAAAGATTATTTATTTTATGCATGTAGTTGGTTAATTACAACAATAAGTACATCTCCTTACTTTAGAAAATAAGTATTATAAATATTGGATGGATGTCAATGACTTGCATGATAACCCTCTTCCGAAGACATTTGTGAAAGCTTCATTTCCTATGAATTTACACAAACCATAATTACTTCAATTTGATAGAACTAGAAATCCATTCAAATGCCTTCAAGCCTTTTGAAAGGCTTTGCCATCCCATGTGAGTCCTTTGATTCTACTTAAATTGTTCCAATAGACATTAGTGGTTAATGAATAGAATTGGATCTTTTATCTACTCCTTATTGGTTCCTTACATACATATTATGACTTAAAGGAGGAATTTATTAGATATTACATAGAAAACATAGGCCCTCATATTACATATGAGAAACTTTCCACATTACATCAGAATCCTTCATATCCAGTTATTGATTATATCTTATGATTTAAGACTTGCATGTTATGCTTGATCTATAAATCAATATATTTAGAGGTTAAACATATATTTATTAAGGGTATTTTAAAACCCCTCTTAGGGAATATATTATATCAGATAGAGTGTTCCTTTAGGCACTTATGTTATACAGTTTTAGCCTTGGAGAAGAAATTGGGATTGATTGAGTTAGATTTAGTTGATCAACTTACTCTAGATTTTACAACATTACCTCCATCTATAGCTCCTATCATAAAACATCCACCATGGCCAAAAAAAGATAAGAGACCAAAGCCATAAAATCAACTAGTTAAGAATAGAGAGCTAGTTTTTAGAACACCACCTATAATATGAATAATAGAGAATAGTAGTAGGGCACCACTATAGTCTAGTTTAGATCAGGATAACCCATATGTCATATTATCAAAATTACTAAATATGAGGTTAATCACATTACCTTATACACATCATCAAGATCCACAACTCTTACATAGACAACCACATCAACCATTTTGTAATTATCATCATATCCATGGACATAGAGATAATGATTATTATGGAGTTAGGGAATGTATTAATAGATGTGTTAATAATGGTATCATAAAATTCACACTAATGGAATCAATATCTCCTCCATCATGGATCCATATACCTCATTCCTCTATGACTAAGTCATCCTAGGATATTCCTTCATAATAATCATTGGTTACTCATCATTAAAGTAATGTAGTTTCTAGGATAGAGACTCATAGGAAATGTCCTATCCCACATACTAAGAGGGTTTGGATAATAGTATAGTGATATCAGCCTACATATAATAGTGTAGTCCATGGATTATATAGTGTAGTTATATATACATATCTAGCACAATAACATACACCACAATAGAGTTATCAGGGTCCTATCTCATGTAGCAACCTGCTACGATTAAGATTAGATGAACCAACATCACAAAGTACCACTTTAGATAGATATCCATTATAGTTGAGCATTCAATGTCCTATCTCATCTAGAAAACTACTACAGTTAAGATTATATGAACCCACCTCATAGAGTACTACTCAAGATAGATATTCACTATAGCTATGTTTTTAGGGACCTATTTCATGTAGCAACCCAATATGATTGAGATCAGATGATCCCACATAATAGGTTATATTTCCATGTCAATATATTACTCAATTATATGCATCATAATAGAGGCCACAAGGTGTTATTTCATGTAAAAATCCACTATTATTGAGGACAAATGAGGCTCCTTCACAACACATAGTTTTAGTTACACATCCATTAAGGTTGTGTCTTATAGAATCTCCATGTATAGTTATAGTTAGTGAACTATAGAAAACATCAAATACATGGCATGTTCCTACATATCATGAGTAGTACAACTATTTGTTTAGTTGGCCATTAGGGTTTAGATAGTGATATAATAGACATGGGGTTGATATGCATAGAGTGATATCTTACATACTCTTCTATTAATAACTAACATTCCTAGTTCTAAATAACCATCCTAGTTTTATTCAGAGTGATACTTTAGGTTGTTATAGTTGGTGGAGTTCCATATGAGTTACCACTCACCACATTAGAGCCATCTGCTAGTCTATAGTCACCATTTTTAACTCTTCCTCCAATTATAGTTCTTCCTCCAATTGATATTTAGACACATTCAAGGCTTCCCTCACTATCATAAAGAGTTTATACACTTTCATGGAGGCCTCTCTTAAAAAGACCACTACATCAATGATAGTTTTAGGACTCTAGATAGTTTCTTTCTACAATATTCACACCCATGGTAGTATCACTAAGGTCTCATGCCTCTACACATAGAGCACATTTTTAGAGAGATTCTTCTACTATTAGATGGGTCCATAAGAGCCCCATAATTTCATCCACTTCTCAGAGTTATAGGGAGACCCCATAGATAGTTTCCACTACATAGATTTCAAAACATTTACAACATACATAGCTTTTAGAGACATATTCTCAACCCTTCCATCATGTTTCATGATCATGCATGATCTATCTCCTTGATACAAGACAACATGATAGGGAGTATCTTATGGGACTCATCAATTATTATCATTTCTTTTTATTAACTTGTACATAATTTCTTAGTTGACTTGTACATAGTTTATTTTCACTTTATTGTACATAATTCCCTTATTATTACTTATACATAGCTTATTTCAAAATACCAAAAATAATACAATATTTAAAAATACCAAAAATAATATAATATTTCAAAATATATGTAAAGTAAAAAACTCTACATTTTTCATTTTTTGATTTTTAGTTGTGCACTCCAAGTTTTGTCCCTGCGCATTTCAGTTTCAAGGCAGTAAAGTTTTTGATATAGAGCACATGCATGATTTTATTTTGCCTAATTTTTTTCTAAGTATCAAAGTCAAATGGAAGCTGCCAAGTGTCAGTAGCTGAGACACATTTTATAATTCTTGTAAGTTACTCAGAACGTACCACGTGTCCTATGGTAACTCAATAGAGTGTGACAAGTGTTAGCCTCCATGTTTTAAATTTATTTTGAGTTTGGAAAGATTCTTTCAATAATATTTTCTTAGGATAAAGAAGAATACACCACGTATCCATAGCTAAAGAAATTAGAAGCTGCCATGTGTCAACATCCAAAATATCTCCACTTTCTTTCATCGATAAGTAAAGACTGTGGTGGGACCTGGGTTTTATTCTAAAGTCAGCAAAAGCTACCAAGTGTCACCATCTGTATGAATCTAAAATGAGTCCTGAATGTTTCTACAGTCTAGCTAAAGATTGACAGAAGCTACCACATGTCCCTATCTGAAGAAAATGGAAGCTGCCACATGTCATTTGTTAAAAATATGAAAAAAGTGACACCTATTCCCATTCTCCTTGTTAAAGTTGTTCAAGTGAGAAGTGATGTGGTTCCCATTCTCTATCAATTGTTAATGTTTGAAGAAGCAGACTTTAATAGATGTCAAAGATGGAACACTCTTGAGCAAATACATAGTAAAGAGTATAAGTTATGCAAAAAGTGTCATGTGTCTTCGGTAAGTGCCTCAAAAGATGCCAAGTGTCATTTTTTGGTACCTTTTGAATAATGAGAAAGTTTTTAGTTAGAGTAGGTGAAACACGCTAAGTGTCTTCACCCATTTCACAATGGGAAGCGTCCTGTGTATCTATTTCATCCAATGAACTATAGGGAGATGGAATGTTTCAAATCCAAGAAATATCTTTTGTTAGACACTTCCAGTTTAGTTAGAGTTTAGTTAGACCATTGGATGGGGAATGTGCGGGTAATCTAAAGCTAGTCTGATGATATAAATATGGGTGCAGAGATCACCAAGGGAGGAGTAGGAGAAGATAGAGATAATTTTATGCAGAAAATTATTATAAATAAATTTTAGACATTTTTTTAGTTGTGACTAGGAATATCATTTGCCTTTGTTCTATTTTCTTGAGTTAGAAAGTTTCTATAACTATGCATGTCTGTGTGCCTTTTATGTGACTAGAAAATTAATAAGAAGTCTAAGTTCTATGCCTTTGTTGATATTTTTTGTGTTATTTCAAAATCATCTAAGTTGTGAGCCTTTAATCCTATCTATTTTCATCTTTTACATTGATCATGCCTTGTTTGCGCTTTAATGTAATAGAATCTTAAAGGTAGCTACACTATGCTTGGAATTAAGGGTCAAATTAAATTTAGGCACATCACCATAGTTAGATTTTATTTCATTGCATTTATGTTTCTATTTAATTCTTATCCCTTTCCTCATTATACACTTGAGATAAAGAAGAGCCAGCTTCTTTAAAATTTGGAGGTGGTTTCAGGTTGCAAGTCCCACATTCTTGAAACTTCCCATTGTTGGTGTTGGAAACAATGAAATTTTAAGCATCAAAAGTTTTTTGGCACACTCAATGGGACACCATCTTGAAGTTTCTTTCAAGACCATATGAACTAGAGGGATATAAGGAGTCAGAGCTATGGACCAATAACAAGATCTCAATCTACTATAAATCTAGGTATTCTTTTTCCACCATTGGTAACTAGTCCAAGAAGAAGGGTAAATTAGTTTATAGCAATACCAAGAGTAAATATGGGAGATCCTATACCCCTAAGGAATTATGCAAGTTGGAACACTGGTAGTCCTTTGATCCTCCCAATACCACCAGCCACTTGGGACCCTATTCTAGTAAGTGCCCTGAAAGCTCTACCCAAATTCAGTGGGCATGATTTTAAAACACCTAAAGAACATCTATAGGATGTGTTTGATGTCTATGTTATACATGTGGTCACACAGTAAAATGTGGCCATAAGATTATTAGCATCTTTTTTTAAAGGGAAAGCTCTGGAATGGTATAGATCCTTGACCCCAAATACAATATCTACATGGGATCAACTTGGAGATATTTTCTTTGAAAGATTTGAAGAAAAGGGTGATAAATATTCTTCGTTGCAACAATTGATTACTATCAAAAGGGCACCATAAGAATCAATGGTTGACTTCAATTCAAGATTTCAAAAGACTTGGGAAAGAATCCCTGCTACAATAAGACCATTACTAGGTATGGCTATAGTATTCTATCTTAAAGCTTTAAATTCAGATATATCAGTAATGATTCAGTCACTTGGAGGTCAGACTCTGCTAGAGGCTTATGACTATATAGTCAGAGCTAAAAATAATTTAATAGATGTTGGAAAGTTTCCCCTAAGGCCTCCCATGCCCATGTTTCTAGATATTACCTTACCTTTACCTCAAGAAACCCCTAATTCCATAGCCCCACCTATGTCTATGTACACATATCCTCAACAACCCACTAAATAACTTGTCCCTATCGAGTCATCTGAGATGGATGATATCAAGAACATCTTAAGGACATTTTCAAATGAGTTAATTAACATAAAAAGATAGTAGAATCCTTATCTTAAATCTCAATATAAAGGCTACCAAGGAAATATATTTCCACCATATTCAAACCAGTATCAGGGTCATCAAAGGCAAAATAACCCTCAGCTAGAAAACTAATTAGTTGCAGTCCCTACACCCTCATAGACTATTCCCCCAATCTAAATAGAGAGATTGTTCAAGGGTAGAATAATTGTGTAGATGGCACCAATGCTTGGTGTTTTTCTTGTAATAATGCTCATATTACTAGAGATTCTCCCATGGGTAATCTATAACAAAAGGTAGCAGAGCAAAGAAGAATGGATGGACAATTTGCAAGAACTTCTGACACTCAAGCCTACCAATCTCCTGGTATGTAAAATTCAGTCTTGATGGCTCAAATGCAAGGGATGTCCTTACAACAAGAAGAATAAATAACCCCTAAACATGCTTTATTTTCATGGGTTGAAGATGAAGAGTCAGTATTCTTGAATGAAGATTCCACTTCCAAGAAGCCAGTAGTACAATCAGATTACTACACTAGATCAAAGAGAAGGATGATGGAATAGCCTAAAGTCACAAATAATGAAGTTATGGGACCTCCTCCATTTCAAAGTCATCAAAACACAACTACTAGAAAAGAAGTGCCTTAGCCAGTGTAGAACCAAGTAGCTCTTGGGCAAATTCAAGAAAAAGAAAGGTGCCATTATTTTCCAAGAACCCAAACATTAGGACCGGTGAATGTGGTAGATCAGCTAAAGAGAACCCCAAAACATGTGTCAATGTGGGACATATTAGCTATTCTTGAGAAAAATACATTGTTACATGAAGCTCTATAAGGTCAAGCAGTGCCTAAACATACTAGCACCAAAGAAAGACTTGGTGATAAATAAAAGCTCAAGGACACAGTTCCTCTGAAGACAACCTTTTTAAACAATGCAACAGAGGTAAGTAAATCCAAACCAGAGCCCTTATATTTAACTCTAATAGTTGGAAAGAAAATATTTCATAATGTGATGATAAACTCAAGGGGTATTACTATAGTAATGCCTAAGCAAATAGCTGATGCTTTAAAAATAAAGTATGCACCACTTACTAGAGGAGTCATGCAGTTGGATGGCAAATTAGTGCAAACAATAGGGAGAATTAAATAACTTCCATTGCAATTATATACTTGCCCCAATATAATTGTCAATCAAGATGTAGTAGTCATAAATATACCCCCTGTATTTGGTCTATGTTTATCTAGGGATTTCACAACCAAGATAAGAAGATATATGTCACTTGATTGGTCTCACCTCATCCTAAAAACCAAATATGGTTCAAAGATGAAGATATTATCTGAACCACTATATAAATATCAGATCACCAATGAACCAACCTCAAAATTAGAGATAACTCATGCTATGCTAAATAAGGAAGTAAAGGTCTTTATTGAAGAGTTGGGTGACTGGACTGAACATGACCAAGAAGAGAAAAATAAAGATTTGTTAACTATGATGCATAGTGATCCATATGGAAATTATGACTCTACTGGTCTAGGCACTTATGTCATTTTTTATGAAGACCATGAAATCCCAAATGTTTTAAGGGAAGAAACACCAACTACTCAAGAATCTAAAAAAGATTCAAAAATTTGGACCTTAAATTTTGATGGGGTTAGAAGTAAAAGTGGTGCTGGAGCAGGAATTTGTCTTGTTGCTCCAAATGGGGAGAAAATTTTGAGAGCTATCCATTTCCAATTTGCTTGTACTAATAATGATGCTGAATATAAGTCCTTAGTACATGGGCTCATATTAGCCAAGAACAGGGAGTAAAGAATCTGATAGTAAAAGGAGATTCAGAACTAGTGGTGAAGCAAATTAGGGAAAAGGCAATAGCCAAAAACATAAGGATGAGATCTTATAAACACAAAATTTGGGACTTAATAGAAGATTTTGAAGCTTTCAATATTCAAGTAGTTCTTAGAACCCAAAATTTTGAAGCTAATAAGATGGCACAGATTGGCTCACAATTTGATCCAATAATTAACCTATTAGTTAACAATGAGTCAGTAAAAGTTATAGTAAGGCCAACTATCCCAGACAATGATGAGAATTGGCAAGTATTTGAAAATTATTCTCAGGTACTCTCATTCTTGCAACAATTAGGGGAATTTACTGATCAATTGCAACCAAAAATTAAAGAGCCATATAGAGACCAAGTTATATAATTAAAGAATAATAAGCTTCCCAAAGACTTGATCACTTTGGAAAACCTATTTGATCCAGAAGATGTAGGCCTAGAGAAGAAAAGGTTCCAAGTAAATAAAGTAGATTATTCTAAAATAGAGGTGAGTGAAGGGAGAAAATAAAAAATTGGAAATTCTACAACTCAAGAGGAAAGGGAAAGACTAATTGACTTATGCAAAAGATATGACAGAGTTATAGCCTAGAGCTATGAAAACCTTTATGGATATAATAGAGACATCATTCAGCACACAATAGAACTGACTGAAGGATCTAAGCCAATCAGATAGAAGCAAAGGCCAGTAAATCCAAGGATTGAATCTCTAATGGTGGATGAGTTGTAGAAACTTTTAGATTCTAAAATATTTTTTCCAATCAAACACTCAACCTGGGTATCAAATATAGTACCAGTCAAGAAAAAGAATGGTGACATAAGACTCTGTGTAGATTTTAGAGACCTGAATATAGAATCTCTAAAAGATCACTATCCCTTGCCCTCTATGGAACAAATTCTACATACTGTGGCTAGATCAGAGATATTTTCCTTACTAGATGGTTTCTCTAGATACAATCAGATTTGGTTGGCTGATGAAGACCAGTACAAGACTGCTTTTACTACCAAATGGGGAACATTTGCATATGCTGAGATGCCATTTGGCCTGTCAAATGATGGAGCCACTTTTTAAAGAGCTATGGATGTAGCATTTTGGGAACTTATATATAAAATCATCCTGATTTATCTTGATGATCTTACTATTTTTTCCAAGAATATTGTTGGTCATTTTGATCATTTAGAATCTATTTTTAAGAAATGTCAAGAATTTTGAATATCCATGAATCCTATGAAATATATCTTTGTTGTGCCTCAAGGAAAATTATTGGGACATATAGTATCTAAAGAAGGAGTTTATATAGATCCAGAGAGAGTTGCATCCATAATTAACTTTCCCTTACCAGTAAATAAGAAAGTAATTCAATCTTTTTTGTGGAAGATTAATTTTGTTAGTCGGTTCATATCTAACTTTATAGGCTTAGTAAGACCAGTGACACTCTTATTAAAGAAATACCTAGTTTTCAAGTGGACTATAGAAGGAAGGAAAGCCTTTAAAGAGGTAAAGAAAGTAATTTCAATGGCTCCAGTACTTAGAAACCTAGACTTTTCTAAGCCCTTTGTAATGTATGTCTATGGAGGAGAGCTTAGTATTGCTATTGTTCTAACATATAAAGATGATAGATAGGAGGGAGAGCATCCAATAGCCTTTTTCTCAAGGAATATTAGGGAATATGAAACTAAATACAACTTTTTGGAGAAATAAGCATATGCTATGGTAAAATCCCTCAAAAAATTTAGGCATATAGTATCAGGAAGTAAGATTCTGATACTTGTGGCTCACCCAAGTGTCAGAGAATACATTATGGAGGGTGAAATTAATGAAAAAAGAGCAAATTGGATAACAAAGATCCTTGAATATGATGTAGAGGTCAAACCCACTAAGTTAGTCATAGGTAGGGGGTTGTGCCAATACATGACTCAAGAGCTTGAAAAGATGATACCTAAAGAAATAGATTTAGAAATGGAAAAGGAAATTGTATTGAGGATACAAGAGGTTGATCAGAACTCTTGGGTCACAAACATGATTCATTTTATGAAATATGGGATTTACCCAAGAGAACTCCCTCAAAACAAGAGGAGATACTATAAGATGCAAGGGGTCCATTTTGTTTTAATTGAAAAAGTTCTTTTCAAAATAAATTCTGATGGAAAACTTTTAAGATGCATAGAGAAAGATGAGGCTAAGAAAATAATACATGAAATGCATAACGGAGTCTTAGGTGGACATTTTTCTTCAAAGACCGCAACTATAAAGATAAGTGAGGTGGGTTATTTCTAGCCTACTTTATTTATAGACTTTTATCAACTGGTTAAAAAATGTCAATCTTGTCAATATTATGTGGGGATGAGAAGGAATGAAACAATGCCCCTTGGTACTATAATTATTGATGAACCCTTTGTTAAATGGGGTCTTGACTTCATTGGAATGATAAATCTAGTGTCAAGTATGGGCCAAATAATTTCCCCTACCACCTCTGATGTGCCCATTTCTCATTTTGCCCCATCTATCCATACTCAGGCCATATCATTGCCTCATTTCCCCCCCTCTATCCCAAATAAATTACCTCCTTAGATTACCCCTAGCCAACATTTGGCTATTCCATATGGCTTGCCACAAGGTTATCCTTTTGTGGGTGGGCACATTACCTCTCCTTCTACCTTCCAAACTCAAGCAAATATTGCTAAGAAGGCTAGAGAAGCCAGGATGGAGAAAAAAAGGATGAAAGATAATAAAGCCTTGGCTACACTACATATGAGGTCACAATTTGAACCAATACAATAGAAACTAACGGTGACCCATTTGTCACCTAATATAGTCAAGCCAAATAAGTAGATGCAGCTTGAAGATTACACAATGAACATAGTGGCAATAGATATGTCACTTTTCAGACCCTAAGATAAGATTGAGATGCTAAATGAATCCACTTCTACAGTAGCTAAGGATTATTTGAAAATATCAAAGAAGCTACAAAAGATGGAGGCTGATCTAGCCCAAGAGAAGGCAAACTATAGTAGTTTGACTATAGAAATCAATACCAAGAATAATGAAATAGAGAGTCTCAACAAACAGTTGTAAGATATTGTTTCTCTTCAAACTCACTAGGCTATTCAGGCCCAAAATGATTCTTTAAAATCAAGGATAATGCAGGTGAAAGATGTAGTGAAAACCTTAAGGTGGGAAAAGGCAACATTTAATGAAAAATGTGAGGATAGCTTGCTACAGGTCACACAAATTTAATAGAAGATACTGAATGAGTAGAAAAACACCGCTACTATACAGGCCCAAATTCAAGCCAAGTGACAAATGATAGAACAATTGATACTTGAGTTGGATAATAGGCCAAGGAATGTAAGGGTTTTGAATCTGGTTAAGAAGCTTTATGAATCAATATGGAAAAGAATCTCTGAGGAGATTATTTAGCTCAGACCATCTCTAACCTTTCTACTAAATGCACAAAAATTGTGAAAAAAGGCAGAGACTACAGTTGAAGATACTTTGTCCACTATCTCTTTGAGAGTGTTTAACTCTCAAATGCTGCTACAAAAACTATATGATGTAAATGATGGAATATTATCAGCAATAGGGATTAGTGATAGAATGATCACTACTAAAAGAGTGAATGAAGTTCTTAATTTCAACTCAATAGCAATCAATTGTAGAGAATTTCTAGATGTGGTGAAAGAAGGACTCAAAGACATGAAACAACACATTGAAGATCTGGTGCAATTGGGTCTTCCATCCCCTTTTATTGATAGGAACATTGTGTTGATGATTGATGACATTAAACCTTTGTTGTTAGCTAGGCAAAATGATCAGGCAGTCTTTCAGGGTTTAAGAGATGATTCATCAGTGCCTAAAGTAGAAGATGTTTTGATTCCCATTTTCCAGCTTGAATTTAAATTGAAGACTATAGTTCATATTTTGTAGAATTTTTCACATAAGGATATCATCAATCTTGATTTAGCCTTCCACAAATTACAAAATAAGCAAGGATTATCTGATGATGAGTGGTCTACTTATTAGAGAGCCTTATTAATGTTGTGATTTTTGTCACATTTGATCATGTGGGAGTTTTTGGATTATTATTTTTGAGTAGGCTCAAAATTCCTCAGGGTTGCCAAGAATTGTAGAGTAAAAAACTCTACATTTTTCATTTTATAATTTTCAGTTGTGCACTCCAAGTTTTATCCCTATGCATTTCAGTTTCAAGGAAGTAAAGTTTTTGATACAAAGTGTGGGCATGAGTTTATTTTTCCTAAATTTTGTCTAAGTATCAAAGTCACATTGAAGCTGCCAAGTGTCAACAGCTGAGACACATTTTATAATTCCTATAAGTTGATCGAAATGTACCATGTGTCCCGTGGTTACTCAATGGAGCATAACAAGTGTTGGCCTTTGTGTTTCAAATTTATTTTAAGTTTCAAAAGATTATTTCAATAAGATTTTCTTAGGATCATTCAGAATATGTCACATATCCATAACTGAAGAAAGCAAAAGCCACCACGTGTCAACATCTAAAATATCTTCACTTTGTTTCATCGATAAGTAAAGACTATGGTGGGACCTAGGTTTTGATTCTAAAGTCAGTGGAAGCCACCAAGTGTCACCATCTATATGAATATAAAATGAGTCTTGAATGTTTCTATAGTCTAGCTAAAGATCGATGGAAGCTGCCACGTGTCCCTAGCTAAAGAAAATGGAAGCTGCCATGTGTCATTTGATAAAAATATGTGGAAAGTGACACCTGTTCCTATTCTCCTTTTAAAGATATTTGAGTGAGAAGTGTTATGGGTCCCATTATTCATAAATTTTTAAAGTTTGAAGAAGTAGACTTTGACAAATGTCAAAGATGGAACACTCTTGTGTAAAGATATAGTACAGATTTTAAGTTACGCAGAAAGTGTCGTGTGTCTTCGATAAGTACCTCAAAAGCTGCTAAGTGTCATTTTCACGTACCTTTTGAATAATGAGAAAGTTATCAATTAGAGTAAGTGAAAAATTCCAAGTGTCTTTACCTATTTCACAGTGGGAAGCTTCTTGTGTATCTATTTCATCTAATGAACTGCAGGTAGATGGAACGTTTCAGATCTAAGAATATCTTTTGCTAGACACTTCTAGTTCAGTTAGAGTTCAGTTAGACCATTGGATGGGGAATGTGTGGGTAATTTAGAGCTAGTCTAATGCTATAAATATGGGTGCAGAGATCACCAAGGGAGGAGTAGGATAAGATAGAGAGAATTTTTTGTAAAAGATTATTGTCAAGAAATTTTAGACATTTTTTTTAGTTGTGACCAAGAATATCATTTGCCTTTGTTCTATTTTCTTGAGTTAGAAATTTTTTATAACTATGCATGTCTCTATGCCTTTTATGTGACTGGAAAATTAATAATAAGACTAAGTTTTATGCCTTTATTGATAGTTTTTTTGTTATTGCAAAATCGTCTAAGTTGTGAGCCTTTGATCCTATCTATTTTCATCTTTTACATTGATCATGCCTTGTTTGCTCTTTAATGTGATAGAATCTTAAAGGTAGGTTCACCATACTTGGAATTAAGGGTAAAATTAAATTCAAGTGCATCACCATATTTAAATTTTCTTTCATTGGATTTGTTTTTTTGTTTAATTCCTATCCCTTTCCTCATTATACACTTGAGATAAAGAAGAGCTAGCTTCTTTAGAATATGGAGGTCATTTGAGGTTGTAAGTCCCACATTCCTAAAACTTACCATTTTTGGTGTTGGAAACAATGAAATTTTAAGCATAAACAATACAAAGTCATTCAAATAACTCAAAATACTAAAATGTTTTCAACTATATGCATTATCCATGCTTTACATTTCTACTACTATGCTAGACTCACACTTTTCTATTCTATGCTATTATTTGTCAATTTATCTACATTACCATGATTCACTTGATATTCTTTGAGTGTGTATAGTGACACCCAGATCCTTGATTGCTTCACTCTACCCATTGAGGGGACATCTTACTTTTACATTTGAGACATACATCGACATATCTACCCACTGAGGGAATCTTCTACATGACTACAACATCTAGGTTCTGCCATTCGTACACCACACACTCTAGTTCTCATGTCGATTTACTTTAATTAATATCTTACATATATTATTCTATCAACACTCACTAGTATATATCACTTTTGTATTTCCTTGCATCTACCTAGTTTTGTACTACATGTTTTTTCATACTTTAAATTATTGCTTTGATTAGTTATATAAGACAATATTTCTAGTAGTTACATGTCTTCCTTTATTTATTTGAGTAGCTAGATGTGATAACATTTCTTATTTCCTATTTTTTTACTTGTGTGTTCCTTAGGACATTTTCCAATGTCTTTTACTTATACTCTTGTATGTGCTTGTTGCCCTCATGTCAATTTTACTTATTTAAAATTGTATGTGTATGTGGGCATTTGAACATGACTTGTATACTTGATTTCCCAATTTGAGTGACATGTGCTCATGTCCCTTGTTTGCTTTTCCCCTTTTCCTCTTTTGTACATTTCATACTTCATTCCTTGCGTGCTTATTTTCTTCTCAATTTTTTACAATGGCATGATCCACATCATGAATTATCTTACCTTCTTGGATGCCATGATTGACATCATGCTCCATCCCTCCTTGACAACTAACTCAATTTCTAGTTTTAGTTCAATATATTGCACATGTTATTACATTGTTATATCTATCTAGGAATACCCCTATTGATCTAACAATATCCAACACAATCTTTGTTATATCTCGAGACATTTTTTATCATCATTGCTATATCATGAATTTCATAGCATAACACATTGACATGTCTCTTTCTTTTAATGTCAACCATTAAAGGGTCTTCATTCCTACCCTTAGAAGAGGGGGAAAGAAATAGGGGTTATGTCATAAATATCAAATCAATTTACCGGTAAAAAATTAGTTTTTAGAACACTCAATACAATAATCATAATAAAAAACACACAAAATAGATCAAAAAAATAGTGATGAACATATAATGGTCATAAGAAAATAGTAAAGGACAAGAGATCCATATTTGGACTATAGTGTTAGAGACCAAAGTGTCTACTTTACGGTGCTCCTATCTAAATAATTGAAAACCCAAATTTTTTAGAAATAGACAAAAAGGTAAGGTCAATTATAGTTTTGTTAACTATAATTTTATTTAGATTAGGTAGTTTTAGTATAGTTTTACTTATATTATCTAGATATAAGGGGCATCATGCATGGCATGATAGCTCTCACTTCTAGTTTCAAATTGGGTCATTGGTATAACTTATAAATCAAAATAAATATTATAGACAACAATGATCAAGGGAAATGTACACGGCACATTTGCCTTCTTTTATTTCTAGTTCATTGTATTACCCAGGTATTCTTAGTAGTTTTATACCTTATTCCATTTATAAGTGGTTGGCATCATTTTAGAGTGGCTTTCATATAAGCCTAGTTCTTAGTTTTAGATTGGATTTCATATATGCCTAATATCCACCTTTCAGAGTGGCCAAGATTAGCCTATTTCTCAGTATGCATTTATATATCTACATCACATTATAAGATTACAAAGAATTTATAGGATACATAAGCCATCTCATATGACACACATTCATACTAGTATCAATTCATAGTTCACACTTAGTGGGAAATGATGGAAATAAAGGATGAGCTAGCCTTTGTATTCTTAAGCCACTTACTTAGATGGATTGGACACATAATCAAAACATCATTTGACATATTCATGATCACATGGATTTAGTACATAGTGGGTGATGATGAAGCCAAAGAACCAGCCTTTGTATTCTTGAGCCACCCTTAAGTAATTGAGCACTCAACTTCATTCATGATATTAATTTTTGTATAGCACATACCTATCATCACTCAACATCACAATAGATTTTGTATTGGTTCACGTACCTAATGAGGTGTATTCATTCTTTTCTCTTCCTTTCTCTTTTACCCAACCTTTGTATATTCTTATTCTAGACATAATGTGTCTAGTAAGAATTGATCTACTCTTTGTTTTATCTTGAGAATTTACACTTCACATTGTGCTCTCTCTATGCAAACTTAACATCACACATCTTCATGGGCTTCACCCTTACAGGTAAGCTTAGGTATGCTTTACATTTTTTCTTTATCCAATTATTTTACTTTGTTAAATCACTAGAATAAGGTGGGGGGGAAATGCAGTCATATAAAATGTCCAAATTGGTAGTTTTAGTGTGGCTTGTGACACTCCATCCATATGTCCTTTTTGCATGCTCTTACAACCCTTCTAGACATCTTTTTTCTCATTACTAGTCATCCAAAACCTTCTAAACCTTGATTCTACCTCAGCTAGGCAATATTCCCTATGTCAATCCTATTTTCTTAGGTCTAAATATTATAGGATATGAGCACCCAATTTGGACTATAAAATTGAGCACAAAAATGTCATATTTTTAGTTCTCCTTTCCTTTTGCACTTTGATCCCTAACGATCATTTTCATCTAGTATTTATCCTTAACTAGGTCAACCTAACACAAATACATCAGACTCATAACCAATTGTTCCCTATAAAATCCCACTCAAAGTTCATTTAAAAGTGGAGGTGATAAAATTTATAAAGCAAGAAAGAATACAAGAAAATCACTAAGGGAAAAATTCCCTATTTTTTGCACATAGTCACCCAACATAGCTGTATACATACTCAAATTCTCATACTAATCCCTAGCCACCTTAAATGATATAAAATTAGAATTTTTATCCACATCACATGATCTCACAAAATACATTAGGTGGGAGAACTACATATGGATTGATCCCTCTTTATAATATTGGTATGTACGCAGCATGCCTACACAAGGGGTGTGGATTACATGTTTAATATTTCTTACACACTAGCCCCTTCTCTTTCTCAAGTGACTCAAATATAATTTTATAAAGCATGATAGAAGATTAGGGTTTCAAGACAACATTTTCTCCATAGTGAGTTTTATTGACAACCAACATTCAGTTTTTCATAGGCATGTTCACATAGGTACAACATAAATACCCAAAAAGTTTTAAGTCTCTATGATTAGTTCAGATAATAGCGATAGGAGAAAATAATAGTTTCAGACACCAAAGTGTCTAATTTTTAGTGATCTTATCCTTTCATTGAATGAAATCTGAATTTAGTTTTATGACACCTTCCCAGTCCTATATAGCCATTTTCAACATCTGTATTAGTTGTCTCAGTCTATTTTTTAGCTAAGTTTTATTTCTTTCTATTTTTAGAAAGGTGAAAAAGATAAATAGTTGCACAAATAAGGACTATATTTATTTATATATTTTTTACTAATTTATTAATCCATACCCTTAACTAAAATAGGAATAAAACTTCATTATACTCAAAAAAGTTAAATCGCATACCTATACCAAAATAAGAAAAAGTTTCAACTAGGTAATCTAGTGATTTTTAAGAACTCAAAAATATGTTTCAAAGATTTGAAAATGAATTGGTAAATTTAAATAGTTATAAATCTAAGTATAATATACCTTATTATTCCCCATATCAGCCTTAATAATCTTACCAAGCCAATAGGCCAGCCTTTAAGGAAAACTCCAAAGATAAGGACAACCTAACTATGGTAGATAAAATAATTACAATCCTAATGCTACAAGTGCTTCTAATACCTTGGTCCCTATTTATAACAAAATTTCACAATAAATTAAGGGTTTTATGCCTTGGAATTAGTCATTCAATTAAGCCATTACCTCAAACATAGAATACAATCAGAGTTTAAATGATCAGTTGCAGTAGGGTGCTAGTTATGGGTTCAATCAAGCTCTCATAGCTTAGAATGCAAAATTTCCTTTGATGATGAAACTAAAAGAAAATAAATGATTCCAAGGGATTAATGGATAACTGAACTAGTTGGGTGATATTATGGTTAACTATGAACAAGAAGAGTGTTATTCTTTCAATTAGTAGTCTAGTTCTAGCTAAACAAACATTCTTATGGTAGCCAAGACAAGGTTCAAGAGAAAGAACATGGAATGGTATCCATGAATTAGATATAGAGTCTTCTAGTATTCTTCCATTTTTATCAAAACCAAATGATCCTACTACTACCCCAAAATTTCTAATAAGTTAGAAAAAATAGAACTAATGAAATACCTTTGCACCCAAAACTCACACGTTAAAAACATAGTTGTGGGTCCCAAAGCACAAGCAAAGTTTGGTGGTTTTCACATCAAAATTGTTTATAAAATGAAGAATTCAAATGTGAGTGTTCTAATGTGGGAAATGATATTTATACCTGGTCAAGTAGATATCCTTTAAGAGGGCTTGTCAAAGATTAGTTTTTTAGATAAGCCACTAAGTAAGGAGAGTGTAGTTCTCACTAATACAACCAAAGAAAATGAATGGAAGTCAATTTTTTTTTTTAATCAAAAATCCTCCCTTATACCTTTATTTAATTATTGGTAGATCCTTGTAACATGAATACATAGTAAATAGTGAAACAAGTAGTTTAGTAATGCTAAAGTCAATATTAGATCAGCTTGGTTTGAATTTTAAACCCTAAGCTAAGGGGATGTTGTATCTTGATGGATATTTTACCAAAATATCTAGTATGATTACATTTATAAACTTAAACCTACATGTTTATCCTAGTGTTTCAGTGGCTCAAGATGTAGTTATTCTAGATATCCCTCATCACTTTGATCTATGCTTATCTAAAGACTTCATAGACAAAATTGGGGGTTACCTAGCAGTAGATTGGTCCTACATGACTTTTGGGATAAGGTATGGGATGAATGTGTCTATCAAATATGAACATGTTACCTAGTTTCACATTGAGCCTTATGGGCCAAGTAACCCAAACACCATTTTTAACATTCTAGATGAAGAAGACCACCTTGTTGGTCAAGAAGTAAACACTCACCCTAAGGGGATACATGATGTATTCTTAGATGAATTATGGAGTGATAATTAACTACTTTAACTTTTGGGAGGTGTTGGAGAAATAAACATAGGAGTTTATTGCTTTCATTTAGATAATGAGTTCATTCCATCCCTCACTAGACCATAGGAGGATACTAATAGATTATAGAAGTTCATTGATTGCTCAAGGAATAAGCATAGAGTAGGTGAAAGTGTAATTCTAGTATCTCCATTTAATGACAAATATTTTTCATCATATAGGTTCCAATTTAGTTGTTCTTAAAATTTAGCTATGTATTAAGGCCTCATCCATGGTCTTCAATGGGCTAGTAAGAGGGGAATAAAGTAGTTATAGGTGTACATAGATAGTGAGATAATAGTACATCAAGTAAGAGGTAAAAATTTAGCCAAGAATCCCTTAATGAAGTCTTAAAAACATAGAGTGTGGGACCTACTTGAATACTTTGAAGCCTTTAATATCTAAAAAGTGATAAAAGAAAAAAATTATCATGTTGATAGGTTAGCAATATTAGGGTCTTAATTTGACATCCAAAATGATTTGAAGAGGACTAAAATAAAGTCACATTTCAATGTGATACTGATACCATTAGTCCAAGATAATGAATCTCATTAGGAAGTCTTTGATATTGACAAGTAGATTTCTTGTTTCCTTTAACAAGAGGTAAAATTATTCTCAACAAACCAAATTAAACTTCAAAAATAGTATGAGGAATATATTGTTCAAGTAAAGTCAAATAAAATTCATAAAGGGTTAGTCACCCTTGAGGGTCTTTTCCATGAAGGAGATCACATGAGGAAATACAAGGATATTATGTCTACTAATTAATAAAAATATGAGAGATTCCTCATCTTCAAGGATAAGCTTCTTGATATTGGAAAGGTGAGTAATGAGATATAAAAACATGAATTTATTGAGGTTTGTATGGAATACTCAAATATATTTGCTTGGGAGTACAATGATCAAAGAGGTTTTAACCCCAAGCTATCCCAACACACAATAGAGTTGGAGGAAAATTCCAAGCCTATTATGAATAAGCAAAAGACAATCAACCCAAATATTAAATAGCTGATGAGAAAAGAGTTAACTAATTTGATTGAGTTTAATATCATTTTTCCCATCAAGCACTCTTCATGGGTAGCGAAGCTGGTGCATGTGAGAAATAAGAATGGTGAGTTAAGATTATGTGTTGACTTTAGAGAATTTAATAGGGTCTCTTTGAAAGACCATTACCCCTTTCCATCCATGTAGTAACTCCTTTAAATGGTTGTTGGTTTAGAATGGTTCTCTCTTTTTTGATGGGTAATTAGGGTACAACTAGGTGATAGTTAGGTAGGATGACCAATACAAGACTACCTTCACCTTTAAGTGGGGAACTTATGATTAAAAAAATATGCCTTTTGGCCTCCCAAATACTGGAGCTACTTTTAAAAGAGACATGGATATGAATTTCCAAGGTTTGCTAAATGAAATTGTGTTTATATACCTAGATGACATAGTGGTATTTTCTAAGAAAGCTAGTAAACACTTGGACCTCTTGAGGTTGATATTTTAAAGGTGTAGAGATTATGGGATCTCATTAAATCCCAAAAAGTGTGTTTTTTTTCCATGAAGGAAAAATCTTGGGGAATATTTTATTAAAGTAGGTACTATCCATTGATCCTAATAGAATAAGTGTAATCTTGGAATTATATTTTCCCAAGCATAAGAAGGGACTTCAAAATTTCCTTGGAAAGATAGACTTTGTAAGAAGGGTCATACCTAGTTTTTTAATCTTGGTTAAACCTATAACTAATATGTTAAATAAGAATTAGGTGTTCATTTGGATAAGAGAAGATAAAATAGAATTTGAATCTATCAAATAAGCCATTGCTCAAGTACCTACACTCATGCATCCTAATTTCTCAAAATTTTTAAAATTGTATGCATTTTCCAACATTGATAACATATCATATATGTTGCAAAATAATGGAGAAGGGCTTGAATAACCAATTACATTTTTTAGCCAAGGGATTGAAGTGTATGAATAAAGGTACACTTTCATACAGAAATAAGTCCTTGTAGCTATGATAAGTCTTAAAATGTTCAAGCCTATGATATCTAATAATAAAGTATACCTTATGGTGTCTTATTGTGGAGTGATAGAATTCCTTCTAAACAAGGACAATAATGAGAAGAGGGTTGGTTGGATTACAAGATTCATAGAATATTACATAGAAATCAAGGTCACTAAGCTAGTAAGAGGTAAAGGCTTATTTGAACACATGGTTATAGACCTTCATGAAGAGAAAGAGGTTATCTTGGTGACATAAGATAAATTATAGATAGCTACACCTCCACCGCACACTAGTTAAGTCTAAGACATGTCAAAGTTCTTACTAACAGGTGAGTGTCCTCAAGCTATGGATAAGACAAAGAGAAGATACTTTAGACTTTAGTACATACCTTATGATTTGGTTGATATTTTTCTCTTCAAAAAAGACCTGAGTGGGGTGATACTTAGATGCATAGATGATGATCAAGTGACTAGACTTTTGGAGCAATTCTATGATGGCCCTGTAGGAGGTTATTTTTCCTTAAAAAATACAACTAAAAAAGTGATGAGGGTTGGTTATTATTAGTATAATCTCTTCAAATATGCATATGCATAGGTAGGAAAGTTACAAAAGTGTGATCTCTTTATAGGAAAGCAAAGGTTAGAAACCCTTCCTTTTCATCCCATATAGGTAGAGCATCCATTCATTCAGTGGGGCTTAGACTTTCTAAGAATGATCAATCCACCTTCTAGTGGATGACACAAGTGGGAACTCACTACTAATGATTACATCACTATGTGGGTAGAGGAAATTTATCTAAAGGAAGATACTAAAACAACAATATTATAATTCAATTATAATATAGTGACAAGGTTTGTTGTACAAGAAACCATCAAATCAAATAATTCCTTAGCATTTATTTTTGTGAAGATGAGTAAATGGGAACTTCAACTAGACATCTGCCTTAGCACATCCTCTAATTACTACCCTCAAGGCAGTAGAATTATAGAGTCAAAAAATAAGAACTTGATTATAATAATAAAAGGACTATGGAGGAGAACTGGAAAATATGGTAATAAAATTTAAGGACAACCTTATGGGATAATATAGTGACTCCGAAGGTTGCCATTGGAAACTCACCATTTGTCCTTATATATGGTAGAGAAGACAAGTTACCCATCTCTTTTAAGTTATTTACCTTGGAGCTATCCCATAAGTTTGAGTTAATGGAGAGTGAACATATGAGTGTGAGGATGGTAGAGCTCATGGAACTTAAAGAAATGAGGGATATTATAGTGAATGAAAAGGAATCACATCAATCTCAATTAGGGAAATCCTTTAACAAGAGATCCATAAATGGAGACTTCAAGGATGGTGATCTAGTTCTCAAGTGGGATTTGAATAAGGCTAATATAGGAAACCATACTAAGTTTGATAGCTTATGGAGTGACCCTTACTTGATTCATGGATGAAAACAACATAATGCCTTTAAGCTTGCCCAACTGGATGGATAACTATAACCCATCCTAGTCAATCAATGGGATTCATCTAAATCCTTGTTACTAAAACAAAAGTTACAACTTTGTATATATTAGAGTATATTTTGCTATTTTCATCCAAGTACCTTATGCACATTTCCCTTTTGTTGTGTGTTTCCCTTCCCTAAGTACTTTGATCACTTTTTGTTATTTTTTTAGGTTTTCCTTGATGTTTTGAGAGTTCTAATTAGAAGTTTTACATCCTTTTAATTAGTTTAAAACCAATTTGAGAAATATTTTTATGACCCCATAAGCCCAATGGATAGATGAAGGCAACTAGTCTTTTACATAGGTAGACATGCAATCTTAGGAGATCACCATAAATGTTGGCCAAAATTGGCCTATATACATTTTTTTTCCCTATATGTATCAAAACACTCTCTTAAGACCATTCAATGACCTTTTGCCTCCATGACTAGTCTCTTTCTAGTCCTAACTTGATGATATAGTGCAGTATCCTTGAAGGTCTTGGTGTGGTGTGAGGATCTATGTAGGGTCCTAGTGTAGTGGATGATCTAATGGTGGAAAGAGAATAAAAACTTCAAAGCCATATATCATTATCCTTACACTCTTTTGAAACACTTTAAGAAAATTTTAAGGTGAATTTGGTGATTTTAAGGAAAAAGTCTAGAAATGGGTCTTAAACTACAAGTGAAGAATTTGGCTAGTTTATAGGGTGTTTGAGAATTAGGGGACATAAAGGAAGTTTTTAAAAAGTTTTATAATTTCTATCAAGTTAGAAATGATGTCTATAGAATCTAATTTGACCAAAAGACCCTCAAAATTGCATTAGATGACTTGAAGGGCTTCTAAATAGAAATCATAAGTCAAAAAGTGAATTTTTGTAGGATTAAAATTGGTTTTGATTTCATTATACCTAATTAACTCTATATTTACCTATTTATATAATTTTAAGTCCATTTCAAGTCATTTGGAGTGGATAAGATGAGTTTCAGAGCAAAAAGATGCATTTTTTAGCCTATTAGAGCCTTGGATGAATAGGTTTTTGAATATTTTTATTAATAAAGGAGATTAGATATTATATGAAGGAATTAATGGTGTACCTATTATTCCATATTAATCCTATTAAATCATATCCAAGAAAAAGAACCAGCAAAGGTAAGGAAAACCTATTGGTTGTAAACTAGGCATGAAATAGGTTTTCTACCATTAATGGAGATTTAAGCACTTTAGAAGTTTTTAAAAAGGAAATAAATGTCATTTACATCATTAAAAATATTTTACAAGTGTTTAATTTAATATACAATCTTTTGATTATTCACGCTAAGTAAAAACCATTTTGGTGCAGTCTTGGATAACTCTAGGAGGGCATCAGGTTTTCACTCAGTATGGTCACGAGAAAGAGATTGGAGTAGATATTTTTGTGAATTTATTATGAAAATATTTTAATTAAAGTTTTTATAATTGGTTTTATAATTAATCTCCCCATATTTATGAATAATTTCTAATAGTATAGGGGTATTTAGATGGCCTATTCATCCAAATAGGGTCTAGGTTTTCTTATATTTCTTCACTTCAAAATTTAATGAGGAAGAATGATTTTAGGTTAATTATTTAAGGTTAAAATAATACCTATTATGATTATATTCATTATTTAACTCATTTTAGGAAGGTAATTATTGCATAAAACTTATTTCCTATGTTGTCTTTATGAATGGTCTATTTGATCATTTTTGGAGTAGATTATGGGTTTTAAAGTAGGTGAATTAATATTTAGGGGTTATAAATCCAATAATTAAGTCACTTAATGATTAAATCATTCAAGAGGATATTTTTGAGCCTTAAAATTTAAAAATATCCTCCTTTGGGATGTTTTGGCAGGTTAGTATTCATTCCAAGGTGACAAAGGTCTGAGTATTGTTTTGATGCATTATAGGAAGCTCATTTAAAGATCATGGACACTCAAATTAATTATGTCACATCAAATTAATAAATTTAAATTTCCTCATCAAGCCTTATTATTTCATGGAGGCCTTTATAATGAGAATGAGGACTAATATTATATGGCAAATCACCATCTATAGTAGTCTTAGCCCTATCTCAGAATGAAAGATGGTAATGAGTGGTTTTAAGAGTTTATTTAAGTATAATTCATGAACATCAGGTGAAGAGAGCATCATATATTTCATATTACCAATGAAATTAGAGATATACAATCATGATTATATTTTTTTGATCAAGAAGAAACCTTGTAAAACCCTTATTAGCAAAGATTAAGGTATTTTTGAGCTATCTAAAGTAATTGGATGTGTCTTAATTCCATGGTTATTTAGAAATACTTATGGCTATTTGATTCTTCTTCAAGTTGGTAATAGGTCATAAATATTCAATCAAGGTATCAATACATTTTTGTCTTTATGATTAACCTCTCACCTGTCATTAGTTTGTACATAGGGATACATGAATGCCCTACAACAAACACTCACAAGATTGTCAAAATGTGATGGAGGAGTCTCTTGCAGATCAACAGGTATGTGATAAATACTTGTGAATCATTATAAACAAGGTCTAAATTTAATGTAAATTACTAACCTTTCTTTAATAAATACACCTTGTATACCCAACTTGGATTGGCTCAGTCCATATAATATGGCTACAAGCTTCTTAAGAGCTAAGTTATTAAATGAGGATTAAGGTTTTCACTTTAAATGATTATGAATAGTGTAAATGATGAAATAATGTTATAAATACTTATAGTTTGAGTCCTTATCAACCTAATCCACATCATCATCAAAGCACTATCTCATACTCTCTCAAATCACCACCTACAACCATCCTCAATGGATTAGATAGTGGCATGAAGTGGAAGAAAGTATTGGTAAAAGAATGATCAAAGTAAGTGGTGGACTCTAAGGAAGTATGAATACAAGGTTTTACGAATAGGGATGGATATCATGTGTTTACCTAGGTTCCAACCTCCACATATTCTAGTATGATGATAGTATACTATACACATAACTACCCCTCACTTATATCTATCTTGTTTGTCACTTCAATCACTAGAGCTAGTTTCTAATGAGGCTTAAAGGTAGAGTTGATGATTATTATTATCATATACTCTCTCAAGACAAAAAGATGAATTCAAAATATTTTAAGACATATTGAGAGAATCATACATTGCAAGGTGATAGTCCTTAACCCAAAATGGTTACTCACATCCATCATTAGTTGTATTAGACAATGATAGAATCTCAAGTTTAGAAGTGGTAAAATTTTTCAAGAACCAAATGGAAGGTGATTAAAAAAAATTAAAAACATGTATGGTGATTATATTCTATGCACTTTCAAGTCTCAACCTAGTATGTACTCCATAATGTTGTACTCAATCCGTACAAAGTAGAGTGTTAACTTATAGCCACCATGTCTTGACACTAACAAATGAAGGTAAATATTTTTGTCAAGGGAGGTCAAGTTGAGAGGAGTAGGTGGAAATTTTTTAATAAGGTTAATTTCTTGAGATATCTAGAGAAGACTCCTTAATACAAGATTGAAGTTTTGAAGGTCTAAGATCAACACCTAAAACCATACTAAAGAGAAGTGAGAACAACATTAGCCTTCAAGGAGAAGCTTTGGTGTTTGATGGAAAGTTAAGATAACTAAGATTTTAAATTGGGGGTAAGAGAATAAGAGTGGTCTTATAGGTATCTTGTTATCATGCTCAAGACCTAAAACTCTCTTAGTTATCTAACACTATAGTCATGTTAAGGTACAATCAAACTACCTTTTCCAAGAGAGTTATATGTTTTGAGCTTGACTATAAGATAAAAAATATAGATTTTAGGGTTGTGATCAAGGTAAATACAAAATAATATATATGGAAAACCAATATGGGATTATTTTTACATCTATAAGAGCTATTGACTCTCTCCTTAAAAGCTCAAACCTATTTAAATAATAACCTACATCCATCCTCTTTTGTTCCTAAACAATGATGTGAAGGTGAGATTGGTGATAGGTAGTTAATAGACCTAAATTTTTTTTCAATAATACTATATTCATATCCATATAAGGATAGAGCATGAAGATGGTCTTACTAGTTCATAACATGCAAGGAACCCTTAAAAAACACCTATAGCTAAAGGCATGAGGGTATGTCTAAGGTGGTCTTAAGATGTTTATTGGAGAGAAAGATAAGTCATAAAATAGACAAGATTTGCATGATGAATGAGGTGAAATTCAAGTTTCCAATGGAAAACATTATACCTCTCCAAACTCCACTCACCATACACCTTGTTTGTTTCCTTTTCATAGACCATACAAAGTATAGTGAACTATTAAGTATATTCATATCAATATGCAATCAAGATATCTCTCCAAGGTTTGAATGTAAAAAAGAGACAGTTTTTGTGTGGTATGAGGGCCTTGAGCAATTCAAGAGTTGAATCAAGTTCAAGGATGTGATAATAATATCCTAAAGTTGTCAATCAAATAGATAACTATAACCATCTTAGTGAATTTATATAGCTAAGGAGGAAAAAAATAAATTTTGACTAAGGTATAAAGTGGATTTGAGATTATATATCATAATGGAATGTTTGGACCAATTAAAGGCTCAATGTTAGTTTCAAACCTTTGAATACAATTGAGGTGTTATAGACCTAAATCATAAAGACACATCAAATGATAACCTACAGGTTATAGCTATAATTATATGCATAAAGAATAAGGAAGGCATGTTGGTTTATTTTTAGACATATAAGAAGTATTAAAAACAATCTAAAAACTAAATTATATTGAAAATGACTATGAGGATCCTAATAAACATATGAGTAACCATTAAAAGATGAATACACACAGTCAAAAGAGCTACATTCTATGTTTCAAATAGATCTCTTATGTAATGGAAATGAAAGTAGGATTGTTGATTGGTTAAGAGAGTAAATTTCATTATAATATGATACATAAAGGGTATTGAAACCATTAAATCACCACACACCTATTTCCAATCATAAAAAAGGTCTAAACACAATCAAATAGACATCTACAACCAACTGAGAGGATAAATTTCTTATTTAAGGGATGAAGCTTGAAGATTAATGAGGGTAAATTCAAGCACATCTGGCTTGAAATTTCTAGAGAGAATTATCAAAATCATGAAGGTATACTTAGTACATAGAGATCAAAGGTATCCTCTAATAACTCAATCAAAGGACCAAAAAATGATCACCTATAGCTAATGAAGGTAGAGTTAGTAATGGTTGTGAGTGAATTGAAAACTGGGTTGATGGGGCCCAAATAGGAGTTATTTAGGAGTTGTGATCAAGGTAAATATAAAATACTATATAGAGAACCAATAATTATTTTATTTTACATTGATAAGATCTCAAATTTATTCCAAATTCAATCTTTGAATAAATACCTACAACTAGGTCATTGTTGATGGTGTAGAGTAAATCATGAATTAAGTGTCTCAAGCTAATAAAAATGATAAAATAAGTTTTATAGGATTTAGTCACACTTTATATATGTGACAAAATTATACACTAGTCTCCATTCAAGATCAAGCTCAAAACCCAGTCAGTGAAGTCTAGTGTAAGTTAAGAGGCCTGTGTTCAAGTTTTGGAGGAAAGCTTGTATGAGAGAGATAAGTTAAATTTGGAATGTTTCCAAAAAGTTCCAAATAGTTTTTATGTCTATGCAGACCTAGTATAAACTCTCATCACCTAAAAGAACATCTTCCATCCAATTAAACATCAAAGAACACCTATAGCTACTAAGGCTTCCTACATGACTAGTGAGGCAAACAATGCTTGAGAGACCCAAAGGATCATTTAATGACCATTATAATTTGGAAATTGATTATGGGGTAATTTTTCATGATAATGGAACTATTTTATCCTTTAACAAGTGATTTTTCTACGGAAAAGGTAAAAATTGTAGAGCTAGAGTCAAACTAGGCTTGTGAGCCAAGAAACCTAAGCATGAGAAATTAAAGTTACAGAGGACCTTTAGGGTAACAATAATAATTAAAAATAATGGATAAGGTAATTATGGGTGTCTAAACCTTATTAAGGCATTGGAGCTTATAATCAAATGGAAAAATTCCAATTCTAGGTCAATCTCTCTCTTAAACCTCACATAATGCATTTTTGTAACCCAAGGAGCTTATGTTTTTGCTTGGATATCCCTCAACATGATGAAATATTGTAAATGATATTATGAGTTGTTATTATGGTCTATGTAATCAAAAATTTGGGAATTATTTCTTGATTTAAGGCCCTATACTTTATGAATCATCATTAAGATGATAAGGCACTCACAGGTTGCCTAGAAAACTAGTCAAGAGAGATTGATCTTTAAAACACTCTAAATGACTCGAATTAACCATGAAAACTACCAAAAAAATATATAGACTCTTTGGAGGTAATTTACATGTAATTTTATGGTACCTTCACTTATAAAAATTTGTATAATACTATACTTTTTCAAGGTTTAGAGACTAAATAGTGGTGTTAAAGAGAATTGACTGATACAAATAATTGGAAGCGGTGATTTGAGACATATTGTACCTGTCAAAGCTCAAAAATATAGAATAAATTACTCAGAAGTGCCCAAACCTTTCAAATATTTTATGTTAGTGTAAAAATTCTTCAAAAGGGCAAGCTTACCAATGGTGGTTTAATGGTTTACATAGTTTCATAGGGTCTCATGACCCTAAATTTGGCATGGAGTATGTAATTATGCTATGGAAAGTGAATAACATAATTTTGGTTGATTTCAAATAAGTGGGAGCTCACAATATCATGATGTATATTTCTAGGCCTATGAGGGCCAATTAGACCCAATTTAGAGTAAAAAATGAAGAAATGAGGTGCTTACACTTGGAATTTTATCAAGAAAATTTGTAAAAATCTTTAAGGTGATACATGGTACTCAAAAAAATGCCAAGGTTTTCAATGTTGTTCATACAATATTCTATACAAGGATATTTTTATGTTTTAAGGATATAAGGGGTGTTAATACAAGAAAGATGAGAAAATTGATGTCTTTTAGAATACTTGATGGCTAAAAATGCCTTGTTTTAGGTATTATGTCATTTTTAGAAGCCATCCATATGGGAGGATTGTCTGGTCTAGTGCAAAACTCTTCTATCTCTCTCCTTTGCTTTTTGCTCATAAGGAGTAATTAAGTGTTTTCAAGTACTAAATGATTCATGAGAGTTTTCCAAAGACTTTTTATGGATCCTCCTCATATTACATGCCATTAACAAGATTGAATAAGTCATGGAGTAATTATAATAGTTTTTTAAATGTAGAATAACGTTTGAGTAGTCTTAGATAGTTAGGTTTTAGAAGAAGGGCAAGGTAAGTAAAAAGGGAGTTACAAGAAATGAGTTAAGAATGTATAAGAAGTCTAGGAAGATAATATTCATATACAAGGAAATAAAACTAATGGATAAGGTCTTAATTTTTCATATCATTTAAGAAGCCCTTGAAAATGCAATGCATACCTATAATATAGCCACCGTCTTTTGGCTTAAACAATAAGTTTCAAGTGATCTTGGCTATAAGGTGTTTGACAGCCCTATGAACTTATATGAGATGATACAAGGAGATAGGAAGAGAAATTATTCAATATGTTAAGAAGTTTTAAGAGGATCAAATACCTCACTATGAGAAGCATAATCTCTCTCATCATCTCCATAACCTTATAGCCAGGCCTAGAATAAAGTTTAGAGGACAAATGCATGGAAGAAAGACACAACATAGCATGAAGATGTTTTTGGGGAAGAGAAGAAATTTAAATAGGTAAAATAAAAGGGTGTTTTGTTGGTTAAATATGATATATATTATGTGTTAATAAAGCAACTAGTTTTCAATCAGTATACACAGTCCTAGCCTAAGGGCAAATTTGGGGAAATTGAAGATTTGAAGGTGCTAAAGAGGTGGTCTAACCTCCAAAATTGGTACAGAGGTTCCTTGTGACCTATTATATATTCCATCAAAATAACATTTTAATGAAAAATAATGTGTATACCCCCTATTTTTTCTTATACTTAAGGCACTCTCCATGAAAACTCAAATAGCCATTAACAATTTTGGAGAAATTGGTGATTTCTGAACAACTATAGGTGGATTCAAGAAAACGAAATTGGTAAATGAGCATCCTCATGAACAGGATGGCTAACATGGAAGCTTTTACCTCTGGATAGAATAAAATGCTCACCTATGAATATATTTTTTATGAACCCATCAACTTTGTGGTTCCAATCAGATGGTATACTCCATAGTGGGAATTCCCTAAGTTTACCAAATTCTAGAATAAGAAGGACCCATAACATTATCTATGAGTATTTTGACATACTTGTTAACTCATAATGCATGATGATGCACTCCTTTTTAGGACTTCCCTATGTCCCTAGATGGGCCTACCCTAGATTGCTATAGCTCAATCCCCAAACATTCCCTCTTTTTGTTTGGATATTTATCTCAAATATTGCTAGAACACTTTTCCATTAATATAGCAAGGAAAGTTACCATTACATACCTTTATGTTATTAGGAAAATTGATGATGATTCCATTGCCAACTTTTTAGCTAGATGGGGAAGTTCATCAACCAACTCACTTTTTTTTTATCATAGCTTGAGTTAATCAAATTATTTTTGAGAGTGTATACAAAAAACATTTCATCAACACTATGCATCTAGTCCTTTAAAACTTTTGATGATGATTTTTTAATGGTCTAAAAGCTTAAAATTAGATCCCTCAAAGAAAAGAAGGTCAAAATTCAAAATTAAGAACTACAAATCTAAACCCTACAAAGGGACTCCTAATAATAGAAATAATAAAACCAAAGGTGAAGCCAATGTCATAATTATGATGTAAGCACTAACTCAAGAAAAGAACCAATCCAAGACCTCCACTTCATAGGCATAGTCTCAAAAACCATTGACATGCTTTCCCTAAAGATAATATACCCCTTTAGGAGAATCCTATGAATCTATCTTAGATAAAATCCTAAAGTCTTCTCTTGTTAAACTCCATCCCACCAGACATCTTGATGAATCCTATCCTAAACCTAGTTGGTTTAAGGAAAATAACTTATATAGTTTTCAATGCATGATAGGCCACAATGTTAGTAGATGTTGGTATTTCAAAGGATTAGTGCAAAATATTATAGATCGGGGAGAGTTATAATTATAAAATTTAATTCCCTCATAAATAAATCCATAAACATATTCAGGTAGCCCTTTACATATCATGCCTCTACACCAAATTATGCATAGGATTATTCAATATCCACATCATAACATGAGACTCATGTAATTAAGACCATTCAATATTGTGTTGATACCCCTATCCCAAATCTACTTATAGGAGACACATTTGAACCATCTAAATGCAATGAAGACATCCCAAGAACTTAATCTAATATGTTGGATCTCATTATTTGGTACCTATTGGAAGAATCCATATCTAAAGATACTCAAAAACCAAAAGAGGAAAAACTTATTGAAGAAAAGGTTTGTGTTGACATTTCATAGGATTCCATCGCTGACACTATTTTTATACCTACACCTAGTATACCTATTCATATTAGTTTATTACTCCCTGAGGAAATTGTTATACCTCAGACTGTCTCTAGACTAGTTCCCCCCCATTGCTAGGGAGACACTAAATTATAAAGACAAAAAGGGAAAAGTTTTAGATACCAGAAACAAAAAAATCTATGATCCCCAAGGGCAAAATATTTAAAATATCCTCATATTAGGATAGAATTACCAGAAGAGGGCATTCCTATAACCCCTAAATAGATAGAAAAGGAAAATTACCATTATCCCTATTAGTACTAAAGAATATATATTAGGGCCCCATCCTTCAACCAAATTAAAAGCTACTATTATATAATCTACCATTAAAGCACAAGTTCCATCATAATAAAATATCCTCACTTTAGTCATGCCAATACATAATCCATTAAACCCCTACTACCCACTTAGTTTAGGATTAAGAACTTACCATCAACATAATATACCCACCATAAATATTATCCAAATATCAGGCTCAAAAGTTTATGGTTTGAGGCCACATAACTCTCCTCCACCAATACCATAAAGGATGTAAAACATGAATCAATACCTAGTAAGGGGATCTCATTCTAAGATTCTTAGATAGCTTATCTTGACCTCCTCAATCATACTACCACCTATAAAACCTATCAACCCTCATATTCAAAAACCATCATTGTATAGATAAAATAGGTCATGTGCATACCATCAAATAACTGGGCACAACATAGAAAGCTATAACACATTTAAAGTCATAGTTAAAAATCTATTAAACAAAGATCATATCTTAACTAAATAACCAAATCATACCCATCCCACTATAATTCCATTCATCATAGAAAATAACATGTTAGAGTAAAATCTAAAGGAGGATAGAACTATTAATTGGGTTTAACACCACTCTTTCCCCCTATGTGAAAATTATTGAGAGCATATAAAATCCCCATCTACTCTAGATAGATGTAATTCATATAGCCACACAATCCCAAGCACAAGGTCACAAGACCTGCAATCATAATAAATCTAAAGTAACTATTGGTAAATAATTGACTCCTACCATAAATAATCTAACAACACCCACCTCTAAAACAAATTTAACCATTTTAGGAAAGGCAAAAAATAATAATACTTTAGAGCTTATCCAAATATTTATCCTCTAACAACTGCACCAAATACCAGTCAAAATGTCCTCTGATGAACTCATTCTGAACTCCTTGTAACATTATGAAGCAATGATAGAAGCCTTACAGTCCATAAAAATATAAAAAAAAAGTCCCAACCATTGTTAGCCTTCATTACACTGATCCAAAATCCCTTATCCACTAAATTTAATGATTTCGATATTCCACCTTTATATCTAGATGATAAGGATCCCACTTTGTTTATACCACCAAAATAGATACAACTCAGATTAAAAGAGTCATGATAGATAACTATACTAGTATAAACATTATCTCTTCCCATGCATTAAAATAACTTTAGCTTCTTGAGATAGTGGTAACCCAATAAATAAACCTTTTTCATACTTTCACAACTTCTGCATGGGAGCCCAAGATTATAATTAAAATTGAAGGTGTATATGGAATAAATATCTAGGGAAATAATTTTTTGGATGGAGGTCTAGAATTTGTGAAAAATTGTTAAGAAGGTAAGCCTATTTGATCTGCCAAAGACCTTATTTTGACTAGTTTTGATTTTTTGAGCTCATAGGCACATGAAATGACATGGAATCACTTGGAAACCTATATCATGTAGGAGAGTCTATAAATCTCATGTGTGACTTATTTTTTAGAATAAATTTCCATTGTTGGGTGCTTAAGAGGCCTACAATTCCTATTTTTGTAGGTCTCAAAAGAAATAAATGGTATGAATGAATGGAAGAGGTCGAATGTGACCTAAATCACCATTATATATAACTATGATCCCTTATTATTGGTTTCTAAGGTGCCTTGCTGATCTAAAATAACAAAACCTAAGTTTTATAACAATTTGTGAATTGTTGTAGGTTTAGTTTATATTTCCACCATTGTTATAGGTCTTGAAGGTGTCATAAAACTTTATTTTTTACATGATAGTAATGATATGCATTCTTAGAAGTCTTTTACAAGTCTAAAAGTGGCTCTCATGCTGACAAATGGCCTTGTGAGTAGGTTATAAGATAACTAGTTGGAGGTTGATTAAGCTTGAAGACCTCCATTAATGGAATCCAAGATATTTTTAGGTTCTATGGTGTCTTTTACAAGTTTGAGGAGAAAATATGAGTGATAAAAAATAAAACATCAAAAAGTAAACACTAAAATTTAACCTTTAAGGTCAGTTTTAAGCATCAAATGCTAGAATCACTAACTATATTACCAAGTAACTTATAGAATACAAGTGGAATGGGGAATAGAAGTCAAGTGGAGGAGTTTAGGGAGTTGAGTAGAAAATTTGAGCATTCAATGAGGTTTCTATATCCTTAAAGATTTTTATCAAAGATAGTGGAGTGTGAAAATCATCTTCCTCAAAGAGTTTTGTCCTCTAGTGACTTTTTGTGCCAATGGGAGATCTTGAAGACCCTTTTAAACTTTTAAGTTTAATTTCATAATAGAGGATTACTTCTTATGTAATTTGAATGTTGTTGAGATTCCTAGATCTTTATTCTCCTCTCCCTTCTCCTTTCTCCTATATATCCTTTTTCATCTCCATTTTGTAAGATATAATCTCATTTGATAAAGAATAACCCTCTAAAATTTTGAAAAAAATAACCTTTTAAAGTAATAAAAAAACTTATTTTTCCAATCTCTTGCTTACATATAATTCTCTAGTCAGCTTGTGCATGATTACTTTTTGGAGAGGTTTTCTTATTTGGTAATTTTCCTTCTATCTTACCACTTTATAGGTATTTCAAGGTGTTTATAGGTTTTAACTTGTGATTTTTGGTCATTAATGAATGTATAGTGTGAGTTTGATTCTCCTCCATGCTTAATCTCTTGTCTAGTGGGCCTAGTTTTAGAAATATTGATGTAAAATGACTAGTTTAAGGGATTGTGTGAGTGAGGGTTATCTTTGAGCTGCCTTAGTATTAGTTTGATGAAATTTGGAGTGTATTTAAATTTGGTGCATCACCTTTTTTTGTGTTTTTAGTCATCCCTTGAAACCCTTCTATCCCTTTTCCAAGCTAAATAAATAATTTAGGTGAGCTACCAAGAGGAACTAGCCTTTTTTGGAGGTTCAGCCGCATCATGGGATACCCATAGCCTAAGTTTGATCCTATTTTGTATCTAGGAGTGTGAGAGATTGAGGAAAAATCTCACAAGGGCAAAAATATATACTATAATGGGAGGAAGTACACCGTATAATTTCATATCCCTAATAATGATTATTTGGGTGTTACAGGTCCTATTATATTTAATTCCATAAATATGGCCTATGCTAAAGTTTAAATAATATGCCATTTACCCACCTTAAAAATATCATTTTACCCTTACCCCTTTATCATTCCTAACCTCCTAAAACCAGTTATAACCTAGAATATTCTTGTATAACCAATTCATCCCATGTGGAATCATTGCAAACAAATTCCACCCATTCCCAAATTATTCTCATCCATTATTGTAATAAAGGCTCAATTTAGGGAGAATCAATAACAATTTTCCCATGATTGATGCCCATTCTCTATATCAGAATTAATCTATAAATACACATCCTACACCTGTATTGAGGATGGGATGAGAACATTGAGAGCCTATAATTATTATTCATTTTCCTTATAACCTTGACAACATTTGTACTCGTACACTATTGGTTATTTATCTCATTTAGTCACATCCTTTACACAACTAGAACTATTATATGTGCTCATGGAAGTAAACCATTCTATTCATAGCTGATTAAAAGGTAAGTATTGCATTTCAATTTCATTGTTATCTTTTAAATATAAATCATTTAGATATCCATTAAATATATTAAGCATCAATAGTAGTCTGTATTATTTATCAAACCATTTATATTAACATTTTCCCATTTTATATTCTTTATTTATTAAATTTAGACATAGATAATCAATGTCGATTAACTTTGAATTGACACTAATTCTATCGATTGGCACCGATCTTGTCAGGATCAACATAGATATATTATGTTTAATACATAGGATAAAAAAACTATATCTTAAGCTTCTATTCTCAAATCCTCTGTTGATAAATTTTTAAACATGGATTTTATCCCTATAGATGACCTTGCCTGGTGTAGTGCACAACATGATCAACATCCTTCATATTCCCATAGTCCCTCAGCCTTTATTTATAGATTAGAATGACATTGCTTTTGAGTTAGCCCTCTACACTATCATCTGGGAACCCACCCATGAATCTTGGGAAGAATCATTAGCTATAATTTAGGATGATGTAGATTTCACTTCTACTTACTGGGAAGAATATTTTATTTACATTACTAAATTAATCAAGGAAAATCAAAATTAATATCATTATCAAATCATTTACCTATTTTATAATTTATTATGTTTTTATTTTTCTTAATTTATTAATAGTGGACTAACATCCATCAAAGGGAGTGTACCACTTCATATAACTGATCTGTAATCAACAAATCCACTCATCTCTCTATTAATCTACTTTTTTCAAGTTTGCATGTTTGTAGGTTAGCCTTCCCACCAAAAAATGAGTTCTCACTATCACTGGATACAAGTGGTGTGCAAACATATTCTTATCCATAATTAACATCATAAACCCTATTATTTCATGTTTTTAGTAAATCAAATTTCAATTTAAAGAAATGAAAAACTACTTAAGCATTTTGGCACACTCGTTGGGACCCCTAAGGTCTCAACTCTTTTTCTTAAAACTAATATTTTAATTTGTTTATCTCTCTCCCTTTCTTCTATGTGTTGAATTCATCCAAAAGATCAAAATTGCATTTTTCCTTTTTTAATGTTAAGTAATGTACATTCATTTTGCTTGTTTAGTTTACTGACATAGAATGATCATAGTCATCACTTTTATCATACAAAAAACCAAATCACATTCATAATAATCTTATCAAAAAACCTTTCATAAGGGAACTAATATGTATTTCATCACCTTGTGGTAACCTTTTTCCTAGTGATCCCACTTAGATTTAAACACCAATGGGAGAACCAACTCAGTTCTTTAGTTGAGTATAAACTCTAGTCTAGTGGTATATTCTAGCTAAGCACCTGACACCATTATTTTATTATGTGTGAAGTGAAGGGGTAGGCCCCAACACCAAGCGAAGCATTAATACAAATATAGATCCATTTGAGTACTAAAATAGAACTTGAAACTATCCTTAGATTGCCATTTATTAGGACCCTCAATATCCTTCTTTTTTCTTGTTTTCACACTTTAAAGTTTAGGAAGTAAAAATTTATAAGAATGAATTTAGTGTGTGTATCTTTTCATCTTCATTTAAAATGAGATAATAAAAAAGGAATGTTTTTTTCATTTTTTCTATTTCTTATTTTTATCACTATATGGTTTTGATGCTACAACATTCATAGAAGAAAACCAATCCCCTATCTACATCTTCATCTATGGAGAATTCACCTAACCCCCTACTTCTTTTAAATCCATAAGAGAAGACATCCCTAAATACTACACCCAAGGAAATCTTGAGTTCACCACCATACTAGATAGTAACCCCATATCTCTTAATCATGATCTCAACTTCAAATCCATTTACATCCCAATATCTCCCCATACATGGTTTTCTCAACATCCATATGGTATGCCCTTTGAAGAGGGTGAAGGATTTACCACTACTATGGTGACCTCCCATAATAATCCCCCTCCTAGTTTTGATACCACTATGACAAAACACTTAGGTAACGTACCTTAAGTGAAGTCTAGTACTCCATATCTAACCATTAATCTAACTCAAAATGTTACTACTAGTCATCCTACATCTATCCAACCAATTATTACCTCACTCCTAAACCTAGTTATATCAGTTCTACTGACACTTCTATTGATTGAAACTAGTATTCCTTTAAGCACCCAAACACAACTATTACTATAGGTTCTTAGGATTCAGTGATCTAAATAATATGTACCCTTAAATACCTAGTATATAGTGCCTACATAGGATAGTGGGTCTACATACATCACTATGTAAGCCCCAAAGTACATGGTGGCTTCTCAACCCATCAAAACTATATTAGTAGGATATCACCTCTCTCATGGCTGTTCTATGGATTTATCCATGTACCAACTCCCTTAATACAACACCTTTGGAGGAATCTCTTAGCATAATGTCCAACCCAATTTAATGAGCATCCTCATGAACAGGATGGCTAACATGGAAGCTTTTACCTCTGGATAGAATAAAATGCTCACCTATGAATATATTTTTTATGAGCCCATCAACTTTGTGGTTCCAATCAGACTGTATACTCCATAGTTGGAATTCCCTAAGTTTACCAAATTCTAGAATAAGAAGGACCCATAACATCATCTATGAGCATTTTGACATGCCTGTTAACTCATAATGCATGATGATGCACTCCTTTTTAGGACTTCCCTATGTCCCTAGATGGGCCTACCCTAGATTGCTATAGCTCAATCCCCCAACATTCCCTCTTTTTGTTTGGATATTTATCTCAAATATTTCTAGAACACTTTTCCATTAATATAGCAAGGAAAGTTACCATTACATACCTTTATGTTATTAGGAAAATTGATGATGATTCCATTGCCAACTTTTTAGCTAGATGGGGAAGTTCATCAACCAACTCACTTTTTCTTTGTCATAGCTTGAGTTAATCAAAAAAAATTTGAGAGTGTATACAAAAAACATATCATCAACACTATGCATCTAGTCCTTTAAAACTTTTGATGATGATTTTTTAATGGTCTACAAGCTTAAAATTAGATCCCTCAAAGAAATGAAGGTCAAAATTCAAAATTAAGAACTACAATTCTAAACCCTACAAAGGGACTCCTAATAATAGAAATAATAAAACCAAAGGTGAAGCCAATGCCATAATTGTGATGTAAGCACTAGATCAAGCAAAGGACCAATCCAAGACCTCCACTTCATAGGCATAGTCTCAGAAATCATTGACATGCTTTACCTAAAGTTAATATACCCCTTTAGGAGATTCCTATGAATTTATCTTAGAAAAAATCCTAAAGTCTTCTCTTGTTAAACTCCATCCCACCAGACATCTTGATGAATCCTATCCTAAACCTAGTTGGTTTAAGGAAAATAACTTATATAGTTTTCAATGCATGATAGGCCACAATGTTAGTAGATGTTGGTATTTCAAAGGATTAGTGCAAAATATTATAGATCAGGGAGAGTTATAATTATAAAATTTAATTCCCTCATAAATAAATCCATAAACATATTCAGGTAGCCTTTTACATATCATGCCTCTACACCAAATTATGCATAGGATTATTCAATATCCACATCATAACATGAGACTCATGTAATTAACACCATTCACAACTAACTTCTACCTAAATATTGTGTTGATACCCCTATCCCAAATCTACTTATAGGAGACACATTTGAACCATCTAAATGCAATGAAGACATCCCAAGAACTTAATCTAATATGTTGAATCTCATTATTTGGTACCTATTGGAAGAATCCATATCTAAAGATACTCAAAAACCAAAAGAGGAAAAACTTATTGAAGAAAAGGTTTGTGTTGAAATTTCATAGGATTCCATCGCTGACACTATTTTTATACCTACACCTAGTATACCTATTCATATTAGTTTATTACTCCCTGAGGAAGTTGTTATACCTCAGACTATCTCTAGACTAGTTCCCCCCCATTGCTAGGGAGACACTAAATTATAAAGACAAAAAGGGAAAAGTTGTAGATACTAGAAACAAAAAAATCTAGGATCCCCAAGGGGAAAATATCTAAAATATCCTCATATTAGGATAGAATTACGAGAAGAGGGCATTCCTATAACCCCTAAATAGATACAAAAGGAAAATTACCATTATCCCTATTAGTACTAAAGAATATATACTAGGGCCCCATCCTTCAACCAAATTAAAAGCTATTATAGAATCTACCATTAAAGCACAAGTTCCATCATAATAAAATATCCCCACTTTGGTCATGCCAATACATAATCCATTAAACCCCTACTACCCACTTAGTTTAGGATTAAGAACTTACCATCAACATAATATACCTACCATAAATATTATCCAAATATTAAGCTCAAAATTTTAGGGTTTGAGGCCACATAACTCTCCTCCACCAATACCATAAAGGATTTAAAAGATGAATCAATACCTAGTAAGGGGATCTCATTCTAAGATCCTTAGTTAGCTTATCTTGACCTCCTAAATCATAGTACCGCCTATAAAACCTATGAACCCTCATATTCAAAAACCATCATTGTATAGATAAAATAGGTCATGTGCATACCATCGAATAACTAGGCACAACATAGAAAGCTATAACACATTTAAAGTCATAGTTAAAAATCTATTAGACAAAGATCATATCTTAACTAAATAACCAAATCATACCCATCCCCCTATAATTCCATTCATCATAGAAAATAACATGTTAGAGTAAAATCTAAAGGAGGATAGAACTATTGATTGGGTTTAACACCACTCTCTCCCCCTATGTGAAAATTATTGAGAACATATAAAATCCCCATCTACTCTAGATAGATGTAATTCATATAGCCACACAATCCCAAGCACAAGGTCACAAGACCTGCAATCATAATAAATCTAAAGTAACTATTGTTAAATAATTGACTCCTACCATAAATAATCTAACAACACCCACCCCTAAAACAAATTTAACCATTTTAGGAAAGACAAATAATAATAATACTTTAGAGCTTATCCAAATATCTATCCTCTAACAACTGCACCAAATACCAGTCAAAATGTCCTCTGATGAACTCATTCTGAACTCCTTGTAACATTGTGAAGTAATGATAGAAGCCTTACAGTCCATAAAAATATAAAAAAACAAGCCCCAACCATTGTTAGCCTTCATTAAACTAATCCAAAATCCCTTATCCACTAAATTTAATGATTTAGATATACCACATTTATATATAGATGATAAGGATCCCACTTTGTTTATTACCACCAAAATAGATACAACTCAGATTAAAAGAGTCATGATAGATAACTATACTAGTATAAACATTATCTCTTCCCATGCATTAAAATAACTTTATCTTCTTGAGATAGTGGTAACCCAATCACCATCTATCTTAATATCCTTTAGTGACACTATTGCCCCTACATTACGAATGGTAGTACTTCACATTCAGGTAGGCACGAGGGTCCTTCCCAAATTATTCTATGTCATTAAACGATAATTTTAGTATAACATTATCCTAAGATATCCTTGGATACATTCCTTGTGCTACATCCCCTTAACATTACATTGATGCATTAAGTTTGAACATGAGGGAAAACTACATAATGTCTCGATTGACCCCCATCCCTTCAAAACTTGTAACCTTACCTTCTAACCCAATGAGGTCCTAATTCCACTACAAAGTGCTACCTCATCCCATATAGTAAATCATCCACTATCACAACCATCCTTGCATCACGACTAGATAAGGAAACCATCTATTTCACCTTCTAAGAGCTTTCAATCAGATAGTACCAATTACTGACACTTAATACTCTCCCTACATCACAAAAATATGGATTCCCTAGCAAACAACTAGCTTATTGGTTGATTATGAGAGATATTTTTCCCTTTTGTCCACATTACTTCACACCCATCTAATTTATGGGATGATTTACCAACCTCTTTTGGGCCCTTTTGAATAAACTCATTCAAAACCATTCACATCCAACTTCTCATTTCATGATAAACCCTATCTTGTAGAAACATACCTATATTAATACACTTGGAAGTGTTTTGGTATGGGACATTATGAATAGGTCCCACCCAAGGTTGTATTATGGTAATTTAGAGAACCCCATGAGAAACACATCCTTGGATTTATAAAAATCCCCAAATCCACTTTAATGTTTACCCTTCCCCCCATCCCTAAAGAGGATACACCATCCTCACCATTCAATGCCTCTTCCTCAACTGATAACATCATATCCATCTTGCCTAATTTTTTTTTTCAATAGCATTTTTCATAGAGCCTCTCATCTATCATCATGAAGGTGAGTTCCACACCATCCCTCTATCCCACCCTGACATGATACGACATGATTATTTTATGATCCCTATTCTTTAGTGCTAAGATGATGAGTCCATCTTAACTCATCTATCCATTGATAACTCTCATCTCCATAAAGCCCTCCCATAAAAAACTTATACTCTTTTGAATGAGTCCATTATTGAAATTAACATAGGATCCATAGAAACTCCTTACATCATTAAAGCTAGTAAATCATGAGATCTTTAAGAATATCAAGACTTCACTACATTTATAGGTGATCATGGTAAGGCATTTGCTTGGTCCTATAACGATATGCCTAGTATCAATGGTGCCATCGTCATCCATAATATCATTACATTTCTTGATACCAATCCTATAAAATAGAAGCTTCAAAAAATACACCCTCATAATGTAATCTTAGTCAATTAAGAACTACAGTGCTTCATATCCATTAATTTCATCCAACCCATCCATTACCCTCAATGGGTATCTAACATCATCCCTATAATGAAGCCTATAAGGGGTATTTGTCTTTGTACTAAGTTTTGAGATCTAACTCTTGCTTATCTAAAACATGACTTTCCTCTCCCTAATATTGATCAGTTAGTAGATTTAACCACTAGCCATAAAATGTTGTCATGTATGGATGGTTTTTTGGATACAATCATATCCTTATCACACTACAAGACCAATATAAGACCTCATTTAATACTCCCTCGAGGACTTTCTATTATCACATTATTTCATTTAGCCTAAATAATGTAAGAACCACCTGTAGAGAGCCATGACTTATATTTTTAATGATATCATCCCTAATATTGTGGAGGATTATGTAGATGACTTCCTCGATAAATCAAAGTTACAAAAAGATCATCTTTCTATTTTAAAGGTTTTTTTTAATCTCCTAATCCAATTTGCATCTGGTTAAACTCTAAGTAATGTATTTGTGGGGTATTGATAGGTAAACTCCTAGGATTTATTATCTCAACCCATGGGGTAGAAGTTGACCCTAATAAAATGAAGGCCATCCTAGAAATACCACTTTAATCTAATCTAAAATAGATTCATAATTTTCAAGGTAAAGTACAATATATTTATTGTTTTATTTCTTAGTTATCTAATTATTGTCATCCCTTCCATAAAATTTTAAGAAAGGATACCTATTTTAAGTGGGATTATATATATCAAGAGGATTTTTAAGCTCCTAAGAGCTATCTTCTCTCACAACTAGTTTTCATCCCTCTAAAAGAAGGACAATCATTATTCTTGTACATATCCACTATTGACCATGCCCTTAGAGCTATGATTGCCCATCATGATGAACAAAAAAAAAAGTTGTATACTATATTAGTCATATGGTTTTGAATATGAGACATATTATTCTCATACTAAAAATTTGTGCCTAACTCTTACTTTCATTACTACCAAATTGTGACATTATCTTCTCAATCATAATACTTATGTTGTTGTGAGTACTCATCCCTTGAAATTCATGCACTTCAAGCCTTATCAAAATCAATTAATGGCTAAGTGGATTATTCTCTTAGAATAATTTGAATTGGATTTTATCCATCAAAATTTAGTAAAAGGTCAAACTATTGATGATCAACTTGCTGAAATACCCCTCCCTAATAGTCAACTTGTTAATTATGAATTTCTAGATGAATATATAACCTCCACATCTTAACTAGATCCACAGTTTTAAATGACTCTTTTCTTTGATGGGTCTAAATGTGAAAATGGTGGGGGAGCTGAAATTATCTTAATTTCTCTTAGGGAGACACCTATCCCTATATCATTTAAACTCAATTTTGAATACACTAATAATATAATAGAGTATGAGGCTTTAATCATAGGTCTCCAAACCACCTTGGATTTGGGTATTAAAATGCTCAATATTTATGGTGATTCCCAGCTTTTGGTTAACCAAATAAAATGCATCTATAATTTCACAAATGACACTCTTATAAATTATAAAATCTTAGTTGATAAGTTACATACTACCTTCTACTATTATGATATCCAAGTTACCCCTCAATTGACTAATAAATTTATAGATACCATGGCCTCCCTAGCCTATTTTATCCCATCCTCATCTCAGGATTCAAAGTTTTTTTCCATTAATAATAGGATTAATCAACCCTCTTTTACCTAAATAGACCTCTTGTACATCCACACTATAGAGGAAAATCCATCAGATCTTTGGTATTCCTAGATATTTGTTTATTTATCTAGGGGGATTTATCCTCTAGACCTATATAGAAATGTTAAGCATGCCTTTCAACATCATATCACCAATTTTGTCATATTAGGTAGTGTCTTTTAAAATTATGGTCTTGATGGCATTTTTCTTTGTTGTCTTACAAAACATGAAGCTAAATTTGCTATTAAGAAAGATCATGATGGATCATGTGGAGGAAACTGTAATAGTCATGTTATTGCTAAGAGAATACTATGGTTGGGTTATTATTGGCCCACTTTAAATCAAGACTACTATGAGTATGTTAAAAAGTGCATCAAATGTTAGTATCATGGCAATTTATCCCATTTCCCTAGTCAAGCTTTGCAAGTCACTCAACACTTATGGACTTTATCTCAATGGGGGATTTATCTTATAAGACAAATTAATCCTAAATCATCTCATCATCATGGGTTTATTATTTCCACCACTAAGTACATTACTAAGTGGGTAGAGGATATCCCCCTTATCTTGACCAAGGCCAAAAAAAATCATTGAATTCATTACCTAACATATCATTTGTTGCTTTGGTGTCCCTCATAATATCATCATAGATAATATAAAATATTTTAAGAATAAAAATGTTTAAGAGATTTATGATTCTTTCAATATTAAGCTTAGTTCTTCCTCACCTTACTATCCCCAAGATAATGGTCAGGTTGAGGCATCCAATAAGACTGTATTCAAAATCTTAACCAAAGTAATCAATAAAGTAGGCAAAAATTAGCACTTACATGTTCCATGTGTCTTACAGGCTTATTGGACTAGTATTTGAACTCCTACAAGTGATACACATTTTTATCTAGTCTATGGTACTAAATTTATGCTTCATCTTGAAGCTTAGATTCCATCCCTTCACATCTCCCTAAAGGATATCATTTTCAAAGATTATTTTCATCAGGAAAGACTAGCCCAACTTGAACTCTTAGATGAACATCGCTCAACTACCCTTGACCATATACATGTATATCAAGAATGAATTAAACATGATTTTAATAAAAATTTAAGACAATGCGAATTTAACATTGGTGATCTTGTCTTAAAATAAAATTAGCATATAACTAATATAGAAAAAAAGGGAAAATTTTCTCCAAATTGGCTTAGATCATACATCATCACTCATAAATATAGATCTAGGCCATATATCTTTGCCTCTCTTGATGGAGAATCAAAATAAAAAATTCTTAATGCCTTTCACTTGCATCCTTTCTATTGTTAATCAATCTTAATCACTTTGGTCAGCCTAGTTTAGTTTCTACGTAACATATCCCTCTTAATCTAATACCTAGTAATGATATCTAGAGACATGTGGTTATTTTATAGATTTTCCTATTATTAACCTTAAATATTAATACCTTGGATATATTCAAACAATGCTCTAATTGTATAAGATTCATCCATTCAAGGAAGAAGCTCCAAATAATTATTCCCTAAAATACCCCCTTATCACTATGTCCCTTTTGAGAATATGTGTGTTTTAAATTGGATATAAAAATCTTTGGGAAATTATATTATGGTATTTAAGTCTAATCCATCAATTCAAAATCATATTGGGATCAAAAATCAAAATCAAAGCACCTATAAAATTACAAGCAAAGAAAAATGAATAGACTATTCCCTTAAAAGACAACTATATTAAATATACAAAATTTACAACACTATATCAAAATCATAAAATGCTCTTTTTAAGTAAATCTATTTCAAAAATCATATCTTAATATATAGACCAATCCCTCAAAGTATGGATATCATGCATAAATTATCCTTGGAAAGCTTCCGCCATCGATTATCTATCTTAATTTGGTAAACTTCCCACATTGATCAATCTACATGGATTGGCACATTAAGATTCTAGGTTAACCCTTTGTTTGGAATATGTAAGATGGAATAAACTTATTATTATAACACATTTCCTTATCATATCCTAAAAATCAAATCAATCAAAACTTGAACTTGGTGGACCTAAAGTTGTTAGGACTTCTATTAGCACTATGTTGGTCATGCATGTGCATCATTTTTAATGGTTTTTCATGGGTCATGGTACAATCCAATCAAAGAATTATTCTATAAAATAATTAAAAAATTATCATCCATATTAATAAATGTCCAAATTTAAATCTATACATAATTAATATAATCTATTCATTCATTAATGTATAAACTATAAATCATAATCCATATTCAATATATAATCCATAATCATAGGTTTTAATCCATAAGTCAACACATGGTCTAAAATACATAAAAAAAAAATATCACCATCCATTGATCCATAATCACATAAATCCACAAATAAATCCATAAATAATAATATAATTAAAACATAATCATAATCATATCCATGTTAATCATAAGTATTTTAATGCATCCATAATCCATGAACCATCTATAATATACCTCAAGATCTATATAAAATTTCACAAATTAAATCATCTAATTACATCACATAAAAATAATACTTATTTAATATAGTACATATAAATTAAAAAAATCATATGTAATAACCCATAATTTAACATAATCCATCCATAATCCATAACAAATCCATAACTCAATAATCAAATAATCTACAAATACTAAAATCTATAAATCTATAATCCATCACATCACACAATCTATAAACAATGTCATAATCCATAATCTAATCCATAAACAACATAATCCATAACCAGCATATCCATCAAATTAAATAATCCATAATCATAATATATATATATATATATATATATATATATATATATATATATATATATATATATATATATATATATATATATATATATATATATATATATATATATATATATATACATCAAAGTTTTTGTATACATATCCATGACTCTCTAGTTAGTGTACATATATATACCCATCAATTTACAGAGTAAAGTATACTCTACTCAAGTGAATGCTTGGCTAAGCTCCACTCCCATTTCCACCCCCATACACATCCCTATCTCTCCTCTATTTGATGCTCCCAATGCTAAGAAAATATATATAAGTGCACCTATAAGATTTATCCCATGTGGCTTTATAATTCATATAACATAGAGTCTCTAGTAGCTAATATAAGACAATATGATCATAATATCTCAGCTTCACCACTAGTTCCCTTTAGTGATCTATGCTCACTATCCCCATTGGCCTTATTTTCAACCTTATCATATCCCCAATTACCTATATCGATGCCTCCCTTTCCTCTACCTGCCTCCTTAGTGTCTCCAAATTTGCTCTATATCTGTCATGCTCCTCCACCACCAAGTTATGACTTAACTATATGGAATCAAATTACACCTATAGTGCATCCATCTAAACAAACTTAATATCTCACTCCACCTACACTATAGTCAAATCTCTTTATGTTTCCATTAGCTGCACATCTAATTAGGCACACTAATCTTATAGTATGTCTCTCTCTACAATAAATTTAACCACATCTATCTCCTCCTACTCAACCTCCTCCTCATCTCCTCAAAACTCTCCCCTAGATTACTTAGCCCCCATATCCCCTTAGATTCGGATCCCTCCTCCTCCATATCCTCATCCTCCACCTTGATGTCACCAAACTAGCCTCTCCTACCATGCCCCTCAACTGCTCTACCCACTGAGATGTATATGTAGGTGTGCATATTTCATATTTCACATCTTTCCCTACTAGAACCTAGTCCTCCTTCATCAAGACATATATTATCATCACTCCTGATAATTCCCACTCTATCTCATCCCTCCTATAAACATAAAGGGCCTATATGATGTCTTACATTAGACTGAACTATCAACACACTCAACCAAAATGAAGATACTCCCATTGATCCATCTTCCTCCCTATAACCCATCACTCCTTCCAAATATTAGTATGCTCCACCTCCATCCATGAACACTCTAGAAATCATAGATAGGGTATCCATATGATATCTATAGTTTGGAATCCCTCCACCACTCCCTTGTAATAGTCTATATTTCTAACAGTGCCATTTCTAAATCCATGTGCTTAATTGACCTTCCACCATAAGAAGGATGAATTGTAGTTGGTCTCATACCACCATATCTATGGGGTGCCTATGAAATTAACTATTTAAATTTATTCATAAACATAGTTCTATTGTATCACTATCACATCTAAACCATACCACATCTAATTCCTCAAATCCTATATATCCTTATATATCTATGCCAATAGAGTGCTTGCCCAAGTATAAATGGTAAGGTGCTCAAACATATCAATAACCATTCCCATCAAACCCCATGTAAACCTCCCTCCCCCTAAAACTCAAACTGTGTAACAAGAGATTGTCAACATCATCATCATCATCAGTGCACCTCTCCATACTTGTTTGCATGATACAGTGGCCCAAAAGTGAAACCCCTGGTAATAAATCTAATCTCATATGCATCCTCATCATAAAGGTGTTTTAGGGATACATCTCAACCCTACTCATCCACATGAACTATTGGTCCTACCAACATCAAAATTGATAAAATACTATAAATATCCTCCTTGGTGATCATCATCTCACTAGTTAGTACCCAAAAGGTCCCAGTAGTGACATCCCATCACTCTATAAATGCCACTAATAGTCTAGTGTCTCGATGGATGCATTGGTAATGAAACACCCCTCCCAATATTATGTATTTTAAGTGATCCCAATCATCATCACTAAGTCACACTCGCAGATATTTTAATAATGGTGACACTTGATCTCATATTCTTATTAGCTCCTATGCCTATCATCAATATCCTTATAAGCCTAGACATCTCCTAAAATACCTAACATAGCCCAAACACTGAAATCTACCTTAATCCCTTCCCCTAGGTGAGAATTAGTCCTAATTTCTTATGGATCAACATCATTCTCTTCGATAAGTGTTATTTAATTGAAATATCATTGATTCCCTATAAATTATTACTGATTCACTAGGTAATTAGTTATGATTCCATAACACCATTCCTATTTAACCTAGCCTAGACTTAGATCCTAAAAACCCTAAAAAGCTAAAAATACTTAAAAATTCAAAAAATTAAAAAATATAATCAAATACATGACCTATCTCATCTTGGGAGCATCATCATCACTAAGAACTACTACCACTAGCCACCATTTTGTATTGTAACACTTTTATCATTTGAGCTCTAAGGTATCATTTGGGATATTTTAGTTTGAAAATGAGCATTTTTCTGTGTCTAACTTACTTTTATACTTGATTTCTAATTGACACCCATCCATTTTGGATTAACACTATTTGGTTTGATCATCATCGATTCATTTTGAATCATTGCCAGTTAAACCCTTTTTACACTACTTATACTTTTACGTACATCCATTTTTATTCCTTAGCTATTCCTAGTTCCTTTCCATATTTACCCTATTATTTGATCCATATAATTTTAGGTTCATGGATTTTGACCCCCTGATGGCCTCACAACCTATTTGGGTATCTCCTCTCTATGGGTCCTAAGAGTTTATTCTCCCTTGAGAACCACTATCTATATGTAGTGTATACACCGTTTAGTACACCAGATGCTTTGATAAGCCAACCCTATCACTTATTATCTTATTTATCCCTCATTAATCCCACCTATTTTTAGTTGTGGTAGCTAGTTATAGGATTTGCCTTGGGTCATCTCTATCTATATTATATTCTATTTTTCTAGTGAAAAACATACATTATGCATCTACATTTATTAGAACTTATCTATTATTTATCCATCCCATCCATTTTTCAAACCCATCACCCACTCCTTATCCTCTACCAATTCCTAGTTTTAGGGGGTATACCTCACATAAATTTAGGGTAGCATTCCATTCATAGTTTTTATTTTTTGGCACACATCCTATACAACTCCATAAAAAGGGCAAAATGTAGACACTATAATTTCATACCCATAGGAACAATTATTTGGGTGTCATAGGTCCTACTATATTTAAATTCCTAAATACATTATATCCTAAAGTTTAAATAATTTACCATTTACCCACCTAGTAAATATCCTTTTACTCTTACCCTTTTACCATTCCCAACATTCTAAAAGCAATTATAACCTAAAATCTACTCATATACTTCATCCCATGTAGAATCATTACAAATGAATTCCACCAATTTTTGACATATTCTCATCCATGATTATAACAAAGGCTCCATTTCAAGAGAATTGATAATGAATTTACCATAATTAGTGCCAATTCTCTAGATTTGTGTTGATCCATAAATATGTAGTCTACATCTACATTGTGTATGGGATGAGAACACTGATAGTCTATGATTACTATTCATTTTCCTTATGAACTTGATGACATTTATACTAGTACTCTTAGTTTTTTAGTTCATTAAATCACATCCTATGCACAATTCGAATTAATACCTACACTCATGGAAGGCAACCATTCTATTCACAACTAATTAAAAGGTAAGTATTGTATTTCAATTTCATCATTATATTTTAAATATCAATCATTTATATATCCATTAAATATTTGAAGCATCATTAGCAGTCCTTGTTACCTATCAAACCATTCCTTTAATCAAAAATTTCCAATTTCCTATTCTCTATTTTTTTTATTTAGACATAGAGAATCGATGTTGATTCACTCTAAATCAACACTGATCCTATTGATTGGCATCAGTCCTATTAGGATTGACATCGATCTATTGTGTTTAATACATAGGATCATAAACCATATATTAATCTTATATTATTAAATCCTTTAATGATTAATTTTTAAACATGGATTTATCCATATAGATGACCTTACCTAGTGTAGCCCATAGTATGACCAACATCTTTCATCTTCCCATAGTCCCTCTACCTTTAGTTGCAGATCAGAACAACATGGATTTTGAGTTATCCCTCTATGTTATCATTTGGGCACCCAACTATGTATATTTTCATGCATCATTATCTATAGTTTAAGATGATTCATTTAGCTTACTAGGAAGAATACTTTATTTACATTATTGAATTAATCAAGGAGGAAAATTAGGATTAATATCATTATCACATCATTTATCTATTTTTTAATTACTTATGTTTTTATTTCTCTGAATTTAATAATAGTGGAATGACATCCATCTAATAGAGTATACCACTTCCTATAATTGATCTATGATTAAGTAGTCAACCCATCTCTTTATTAATCTATTTTTGTCAAGTTTCCATATATATGTAGGTTAGCCTTCCCAGCCAAAAAGGAGTTCTCACTATCAATGGATATAAGTGGTGCACAAACATATTTTGATCCATATGTAACATCATAAACCTTATTATTTCATGTTTTTATTAAATCACATTTCAATTTAAAGAAATAAAAAAATACTTAAACAGAGGTTGATATATTAATTTTCCCAAAGGTGGTTATCACATCATTTATCTATTTTGTAATTACTTATGTTTTTATTTAACTTAATTTCTTAATATTGGACTAACATCCATCCAATGGAGTGTACCACTTCCTAGAACTGATTTCTGATCAGGTAGTCCACCCATCTCTCTATTAATCTATTTTTGTCAAGTTTCCATATGTGTACAGGTTACCCTTCCCAACCAAAAGGGAGTTATCACTATCAATGGATACAAGTTCTGTAAAAACATATTCTAATCTATAATTAACATCATAAAACCTATTATTTCATGTTTTTATTAAATCAAATTTCAATTTAAATAAATGAAAAACTACTTAAACAGAGGTTGAGACATTAATTTTCCTAAAGGTGGTTATAATCAATGCCATATGTATATTCCCCATTAGGGTGGATGGGTCAAAATAATGATTTTCCCAAAGTCATTTATAATCATTAAGATGACCTATATTGAATTATTTTTTTCCCCAGTAGGGAAAATTTTATCATGATAAATTGGTTGTGCCATAGTAGGGTAGATTGATAAGAATCAGTCAAGGATATAACCTATCACATATATTAATGATATGTAGGAAAAAATGTAGGTGTGATTCTTTAATGACTTTTCAAAGATGAAATAAGCCATAAAAAACTAGGCACATGAGGAATTTCTAAGTGATGAAATAGATGATTGGAAGAATAATGGCAGCTGAGCTAACCTGAGATATGTCATGTATCAAAACACTACCTATATAGTCTAAATAGAACTCAGACTAATTTACTTCACCTAAAAGTTGGAGAAAATGGAATGAGGAATAGAATATAAGAATAATAATCGATCGATGTGGATTATTTGAATATACCTACCAATGTAGAGATGTTCATATTTATTATCATTGATATGACTAGAATGATCAATGAATTGATTTTATTAAGGATTAAGGGATAACTATTCATTTTCCATAATGTGGCTAAGAAAATCATGTAATAAACTCATAATCATAGATTGATGATAAACTAGTATAGGGGATATATATGAAGTTGGGTTAACTTCTAGTATGTAGATGCACATCCTAACTATCATGGATTATAATTCATTTGAGGTTTAACTACTCTGTGTTTTGGTGATGTTTGGTATATGCTAATTTTGTGATCTCAAAGAAGTACTATCCACTAAATTAATAGATAGGTCTATTGACATAATTTTTTTATAGCATGTGATGGTATGTACTGTGATATAAAACATCATGATGACCTGGTCATAATGTCCATAAATTTTGACTCTTGATCTAATAAACAATTAAAAACAACACACTAATGATAAAAACCATGATGATAATGTTGAATCAGAATATGGATAGACTTAAGTATTATTTAAAAGGAATCACCCAATGAAATCATATACAATAACTCAAAACATAATAATGAAAGTGAACAAATAGGAAAACAAACAAAAAAAACTAAGCAAACAAACACACACAAAGCTTGAAAGTAAAATCAATTGAAAACATCATGTCATTAACCAAGTCAATATATATGTGTGAAGACTCACTGGAATGATATATTGAAGGTTCCTCAGATAATTATATATGAAAGGGAATGACATGAGGGGAAAAGATATCTTTGCATAAGTTTCATGCTTTGGTTTAATCCATTAGGGAAAAAGTTGAGTTTGGACTAGAAGTGTGAATTAGATAGTGCCCCTAAACAAGGATAAATACAAAGGGAAAGTCACACCCTCAAAGATAATTGGATTAAAAGTGAAAATTAGATGGTGCCCCTAAACAAGGATACATGTAAAGGGAAGTTCACACCCTTAATGTTAGTGGAATGGATGGGAACCAAGAATTAATTTATCCCAATAGGGTGGGTCAAGTATTGTTGACATAGTTTAGGAAAAGACAAATGTTTTTGGATTTTGGGGGCTTATATATCTCTAGGATATTGTAAGATGATTACAAATGTTTAGGTTTTTGAAATGTTTTGAATATATTTTAGAATTTTTGGGGCATATTATATCATTAGATATTGACAAGATACCACTCACAAAATAAAGAGAGCATGGGATAAACCAAGGGTGCATTAGTACATAAATTTCAAATGCATAATACACACAAAAAAAAGAGTCATAAAATGGTGATAGAATTGGCTTATGTTACTTTTAAAATGGTGATATAATGGATTAGTTTTCTTTTAAAATTATGAGACTACTGGAAAAACCAAGGGTGTAGTAGTGCATCAATTTCAAATGCATAATGCACATAAAAGTGACTCACAAAATGGTAAGAGTGTTGGCTTAGGTTGCTTACAAAATAGTGAGAGTGTGGAAAATGGGGTGACTGAGCAAACCTAAATTTAAATTGAACACTTCCTACATATTCCTAAAGGACATAAAGTCACTTTATTTCCACCTATCAATGGAGGAATGTTTGGAAATGTTCCTGATGTTTTTAGGGTTTTTTGTTATATCAACTCAATGGAGGATTATGAGATAAAAAATGGTCTATCTTAATAAATGATGAGAGAATGAATTTAATTGCATGAAAAATAATGAGAGCACTAGAAAAGGGGAGGGTGAGCCAACCGCAATATAAATTTAGTGTTTCTTACATAGTCCTAAGGGACCTGAAGTTAATATAGTTAAAAATATGGGAGAGGTATGAAAGGACAATAAGATGAGGTAAATGAAAAGGAAAGGAAAATTAAAAGGAAAGGTATGAAATAATGGAAAGGGAAGTCAAATGAAAATGAAATGTAAATGACAAGGTGTGAAATAATGGCAAGGGTAAGGCAAGGTAAATGGTAACGTGTGATTCTATTATTCCTGATAATGTAGAGATGCATGTTATGATTAAAATATGATACCATAAAAATTGTCGAGATATATCAAACCCATTATAAATATATACTCTATCAAGAACTTATTTCTAATTTAGTCTCAAATAATTATATTATGAACTTCATTGGTCATTGATTCTATTACATCTAAACATCTAGACAAGATTTCTTTGTAGCCTCTGTAAAGGAAAGTGCAGCCAAGGATGGTAAATATGGATAAATAGTAGATAAAACGTCTAATTTGGAAATGTAATATAGTTTTTTAATTAATAAATGGATCATAATGTAATGTATAATGGTTGGTAAATAAATGAAGATCAGGATACTTAGTCACCCACAATGTTATTGATTCTAGATTTGAAATAATTTTGGTTATGGCTAGGCCTAATACTTTTGAATATGCTCATGATAAGATCACCAATTTTTTCCATTGATTAGGATTAAAACATTCCACCATATAGTTATGATTTATAATGGAGGTTGTATTGATTTTATCTTTGATAATGTCTTCATCATGTAGTGAAGAAATGTTTTGATCAACTATTGGTGCCTCAAAGAGGTTTTCACCAATAAAGTTTTCTTGATTGTCCCATAGTGCCTCGAATAAGGTTTCAATAAGGAACATCGACATTTGAATTTTATTGTATTTTATCATCTCAAACAATTTTTCATTAGAATATGTCAATTTTGAAATTTGATTACCCCTAGTTCCTTCAAAAAGGTTTTACTAGGATGTTATTCTTATTTTACATGAATAGGGTCTTGGTCCCTCTGATATTCTATAACTGATATCTTTCCATGGATGTAGTTTAATAATGTTGATTTTTTTAGTCCTAATTAATGCTTTAGGAAGGTATAATGTCAATATAATCACTAGGTTGGTTGGTGTTAATGGAAAGTATAATAGTAATGGAATGTCAAGAGTCAACATAATCCTCATAGAAGATACTAGGATAAATTCTAACGATGATGAAGTAATCATCCTTGAAAACTATGAAAGTATCAAAAATGTATTAAAACTAGTATACAAGGCATATGTAACCAATTTTTTAACAACCACTAGTGTATTCTAATTTTGAAGCTAAGTCTAACTCGAGGGACTCTAAATCTAATGTTGAAACTAACATTGATTCTACTTCTAATGCTAAAACTGATATTGGCTCAAAAATAAAACCTAATTTTAATGTTGATTCTTTTTTTGGTGTGGTATAGAAGATGTTATGTTGAATTTTTGGTATTATATGATCAATTTCTTATGGTTAAACAACGGGAAATTAAAAAATAGGCTTATCTAAGAAGGACTTCATAAAGACTAGCTTGTTAGAGTGAGGCTTCTCAATAAAATGGAAATATTCAATAGGAAACTCCACAAAGACTAGATTGTCAAAGTGAGGTTCCTTAAAAATAGCTCAATGGTCAAAATAGTGATTTGACCAAAGGTTATTATAATAATAAGGGGTTGAATCAGCACAATTCAACTCATCACAAATATGTGTTTCAATAAAAACATCAGGAATTGCTTGGTTCTCTTGGCCTTAACTTATACTTGGTTTCAAAATATCAGATTTGGACACATTTTAGTCTTTAAATTATGGATCTTGGAGAGGTAATGATTATATCTTTTATGGCTCAAAGAAAAAATTAGATTTTATAAAGTGGGGACGTTTGGTAATGGATGAAGAATGACATGTTTAAAAACTAATTTTTTATAAATATGCTCATTTAATATGGGCTCAACAAAGAATAACTATAGGTCTAAAATAATAAAACTTGAGAAATATGGAACTTAGATGCTAATTCAGGCCAAAGGAAGAGGTTTTGTAATGGTATCCTTGGGTGTTGTAAAGCTTGGATGCTAATAAAATCCAAAAGATGAGGGCCTAGAAGACTAATGCTTGCAAATTATAGAGATTTGTTGACAATGTAGATCAAAGGAAGAGAAAATAGAATAGTAATCCTTGGGTGTTATAGAGCTTGGTTTATAATGTAGAATTAAGGAATATTACTTGCATAAGTAGGGGATCAAATACCATTATGACTAAAAAGTAAAACTTGGTACTTTAATTGGCCCAAACAATGGTGGTCTTGTTATAAGATAATAAGCATGGTTATGTTTGGAAATTATCCCAAAGAGGTTGGTCTTGGCATATAAAATTTATCTTTAAGTTTATCTTGGTTATGTCCTTGGTCTAGATCTAGGTTATAAAATTAAATGGGATTAGTATATGTCTATGTTTGAAAGTAACATTTGTCTAGGAATATGTCTTGGTTTGAAACAAAATGATACTTGGATTAGGTAATTGGTTTTGGCTCAAAATGGTTTGAAGTAACATGGTTTTGGAATTGGTCTAGGAAAAGTGAAATTAGCCCTAAAAAAACATGGGCTAGGCACATGGTGTTGGTCTTGACACAAAAAATCTTGGCCTAGGCATTTGAAAACAAAATCTCAAGTCTAAAAATACTGATTTAAAACAAATGGCACAAGTGGTCTTGAGGAAAAGGTCTTTTAAGAATGAAAATAAAAATCCATCCAAGTTGAAAAATCTAAAGATATAAAGGTGAACCACTCAAGCATAATCCAATTATTTTATATCTAAACTTTGAAATATAGTTTTTGAATGTTATTTTTAAGAGGCTTGGATTTTTAAATTAATAATGGCCTAGACTCAAATGGGCAGTGTAACCACACTTTTTGAAACAAAACATATGAATGGTTTCAAACTTGGTTTCTAATAAGGATAATGTTTTTAAATGATTTTCATAACATAAAAACACTCCTTTAAAAAAGTGGTATAAAAATGGTTTTGGAATAGAATCCAAGGCAAATGTTTGAAACAAAATTGGAGGTGTAACAATGCTCCTTTAAACAAGTGGCACATAAATGGTTTTTAGAGAAACTCCAAGGAAAATTTTTGAAACAAAACTGGTAGTGTAACACATATTGGTTAAAATTGGTGTATAATATTTGAATTTTTTGACTTGTTTCTATTTTGACACATAAATAATTTTTGATGAAAAGACACATGCTAGAAAAATAAATAAAAAAAGTACTAAGTTCATGTCTTATCCCTAAAATTGACAAGGTGTCTATAGATTCTACCAAACTTTCCATTGATATAACAATGATTAAAAGGAAATAAGTGTTAATAAAAAAATTAAATAAAAATGTTGGTAGAGTTTATAAGTCACTATCTGTCTCTAAAGCATTGGTATGCGACATAAACCTAGAGTGCAAACCACTAGATGTTTGGCAAGATATTCCATTGGAAAGTGGGGTTAAATAAAATATATAAGTTTTTAAATGATGTAAATGGTCCCAAGTGTGGATAACACAAGGTTTCATGATGTAAATTGGATTCAAACTCTCTAACTTTGTATTGAAAGGTCTAGTCCTTTGCACAATGACTTCAACCATGTAATACTTAGTAAAGTTAAATGTTTAACATGAACTAATCTAGGTTTTCATTAGGATTGGTAGGTTAACTGCTCATCCACTTTTTAATATAATTATCATGTTCCCAATTTATATAACCCACCATGTAATGTGGTTTTTAAAATGTTAGGAGATGAAACCCTAAGTCAATGCACCCCTAATGAAATTATGAGGAGGTGATGAACTCCTACCCACAAGCTAATGTGTAAAAAAAAACAAATGAAAATTGGAAGGACTTTAGAGGCCATTTTTTAGTCACCCAAGTCAGTCAGAGCTTGTGGATATCATATATTACATTTATTACATTATAGGATAAATAAACAAGGAAAAAAAGGGAGATCATACACACAAAGTTTGGTTTTCCACAAATAAATTTAATCTAAGAATTTTAAAAGTAACTAACAAACAAAGAGCAAACAAAAATAAAAAGATCTTAAGATCTCTAATCTAAGATGAATGTTCATTTTAAAAGCACCAAATAAGATATGAATTAAGTTTTTACCCCTTATCCTTTTTTTCTCTCATAAAATTGAAATTCAAGAACACAAGTTGTGTTAGTTCAATTTTAAACACGTACAAAAATTTAAAAGTGTTTGGATATCTCTTTCTCCACATAGGCTCCTACATTAATGTCAGGGTTTATATTATTTTTATGAAAAAAATACAACCAACAAACACATTTTCATTTTCAACTCTCAAGTTTTGTTTTACATAGAGTGATGTTGTTAATTATGCAAAAGAGTGAAGTCACTATTTTTTGTAAAATCATCAATTTATCTATGGAATAGAATAAATGGAAACATGTATCTAGTGAATTAACCATTATATAGGGTTTAAGTCACTTATTAGTCCAGGAGAAGTCTCTTATTATGGCTTAAAATTAGGTGAAGTCACCAAAATCACTTGAAAATATACCTAGTAAAGTAATCTATATGTAGGGTTAAAGTCGCTATTTACATTTGTTGATGTCGCTATTTATATAGAGGTCAATTTACATAGGTCAATGTCACCAATTTCACCATATAACAATGTCACCATTTCTAGTGAATTATCTAATGTGAATTCATTAATCTATGAAAAATAAATGATCACAAAATAGAGGATGAAATAGGTGAAGTCATTGATTATTAAGGTGATGTCACTGATTAATGAATAAATAAAATGGTGGGAATTTTGAGCCTAAAACTAAAAACTTGTAGATGTAAGTGATCTTTTAATTAATTTTAAAGGTTCCACATCATTTTTCCAGTTCATACAAGATGTGTGGTCCTATCAGGTGTGTCTTTTTGTATCATTATGAATCTAAAGAGCATATAAATGTCATTAGTTACTTGTTATTCATTATCAAGAACATTAAAGTATAATAATGAAATGTAACTAGACCACTATTACATAAGTACTAGGTTTAGCATAACATAATAATAAAAACTATAAATAAGAGATAAAAACATACAATAATGTTACCTCCCTTGTAAAAATTAGTGTCCACTTGTTGGCATGAAGATGTTCTTTCTCATATTATGGAATTAGAGACTTTTGTTCAACACATTTTATATCTTGGTAACATTTATCTAGGGACACATGTGACTTTGTTTTTCTTGTCTTGGCTTGGTCTAAATCTTTTTGATATCAATTTGAAATTATAACATTACTTTAACGGATTTTTAAAGTCATTCTTGTATAATAACTTTACACACAAAAGATTGTTCAGAAAAAGTGAGGGAACTTATATTTATAGTTCTTAAAACTAACTCTAACCCTAGCTAGTCTAGGTTTAATTTTACCCTTAGTTGATTCTAAAATAACCTTGGTCAAATTTATATTGACCCTCAGTTGGATCAAAGTAATTATGAAGGCTTGATAACTCAAAGAAGATATTTATGAGGTTATGACTCACCTTTCCCTAAATTTTATGACTTAATAAAATATGTTTTAGGTCCCTTGAATTTGATGTAGTACTTATTAAAACATTCCCTTTTTAGGAGATTTAATTACCTAATTCAACTTGGAATTTGTAGTTAAGTAGCTAAATAAAATTTTATTTTTATTTAATCTTGCTTAGGGTTTTTGGCATTTGAAAACTATTTTTAATGTTTTGTATTAATAGATTAAGATGTTAAGAATGTCAATTTTCTAGGTCACAATTTCACTAGGGTTAAATCCAAGATAGGTTATTGGTGAATAAAGTGTAATAAATTAAATAAATCAAACTTGACACATTTATATGCATTTATATACCTTACATAGATGAAAATAAGAAATCACATGATTTTTAGGATTAAAAGACATCTTTTTATAGAAATCAATATGGTTCCTAGTCTAAACATGAAAGTGGCAAAAAATGAGTGTCTACATGTATAGTTTAGGTTTTCACAGGTTTAGTTACAGATTACTAGTTTTGGCTTAATCTAGCATAGATTCATACCAGCATGTTCAAAGTGGGGCATCATGTACATCATGATCATTCCCATTTTAGTTTTAGATACTCGTATATAGATTATTACAAATCAATCCATAATCTAGATACTTAGATACATATTATTATAACTCAACCCAAAATCTAAATACTCAGATATTAGATTTGGGTAGATTTGCATAAAAAATTATTTTTGTATGTTCTTGTATACACCAGTTGATCAGATAGAATGAAAAACTCCATGTCATTATCTACATTTACACACCAAACACATGTTCCAAGTTACACACCAAATTGATGTCTTACTCCATCTATATTGGTTGACATTCTCTAATGATATAGAGATACTTAATAATCCCAAGTGGCATAGATATTTTTTACATTATAGAGTTCTTAAGTGGCCATATATCCTACAATATAGTTCCAATTATAGTTACACATATTTAGTTACATTACACCTAGGTAGGCAAAGATGGATTCCTAGTTTACTTGATTTCTTAAGCCACCTACATGGGAGGGTTAGACACACTATTAGTCCAATCAAATTTATTCATATGTCATGATCCACCAAGAAGGGGTGGGAAATAATGTATTCAATGCCAACTTGAGTTAATAAGCCACCTACACATGGGCATTGAGAAATCCATTAGCTCAGTCCAAGTTATTCACTAATTAATCACTATCTATATACACACAAAGGTTGTCACTAGGTTTATGCATTGGTTTGTGTAACCAATGTTGTGTATTCATTCCTTTCATCTCTCTTATCTATTTACTCAGTTTTGTCTTTTCCTTTAATATCTATTAAGTGAAGACTAATTTTATGTGTTTTATTTGTAGGACACATAATTAAACACATTTCACACACTCTAACCCATATACACGGGATTCACCTCTTAATTAATTACATGTGTGCTTATTTTCCCTTTAGCATAGTCAATTTAATTTTATGAATTTATATAATAAAAGGGGGGGATAAATATAATCATATAAAAATGACACTTGAGTGTTAAGAGTGTTACTTGAGACCACCCATACATAGATTAGCCTTAGACCTATCTTATGGCTTGTTTAGAAACTTATCTAGCCTTTGTGTAGACCATATGCATCCCTAAAATTTTCTAAAGTAGTCCCAGATCCTCACTTTATCATCCTAGATCCTAGTGCCTTAGCTTTTACTAGCTAGAGAATAGTTCCATAATTTGGATAGTAGTGCCAATGGCATTAGTGTCCTAGTTGGTCACTTTTGTCCCTTTCCTACCTTTGTCTACCAATAGATACCTTTTCAAAATTAAAACCACCTAGGGTTGGTCTAGACCTATTTTAAGACTAGAATAAACACTATAAATATATATATATATATATATATATATATATATATATATATATATATATATATATATATATACATACATGACTTTTAGAACATTATTCACTATATGAAAATCAGATGTAAATAACACAAGCAAACTTAGAACAAGTTGTGCACAATCAAGGTTATTAATCTTTATTCTACCCTAATTATTCATATAACCCTGTACAACATTACTAAACTTATATTACTTAGATTTCCACTCTCAACCACACTCAAATCACTCAAACTAACATTTTTACTTACTTCACTTGTACTTTTATTATCACTTAAGTAGGGGGAACTACATTGGGATTGATTCATCCTCAAAGTCTTGGTATGTAGGAAAATCTCATCACAACGGGGTGTTAAGGATGTCCAACCTACCCCACTAACATCATAACTTTATACTTATGCTAATTGGATAACCTAATAACATGTATGTTTATGGTTTACATACAAAACTAGCCAAAGGAGGTCACTTACAGGGAATTAGAACTTGTGCACATAAGAATAATCTTGGAAGACATAGACATAAGTGCACATATAATCTCAAAATAGTCTTGCATAGAGGACACTAATGCTATAATAAGGACATTAGCACTATTGGTGCTACTATCCAATTAGGTCACTACTATGCAAGAAAGGTTTTGACACCTAGATTTTGGTTGTATCACTCAGACCATTTTATATCCTCATTGACAACATCTAGATCTCCCATATAAGTTAATTTATATCTAATTACTTATTTACATAATTTATTACTATTTTTAAAATGGTTAAACTAGGTGAATTATATTACAAATCAATGGCTATATTTATTAAAAATTTATCCCATAATTTACTATACTAGACCCTTTATCAACTGAGGGCTTAAATGCAATAACCTTAAAAGTTAAATCAAGATACAAAAATACTTACAATTTTTTTTATCAAGGTTCCTATAACTTCTTCTCTAGATTTTTTAGGCAAGGATCCACTAGATCCATCCTTAAAAATTGATAATACAACAATAAAATGTATTTATTTTGATATGAATTTGTCTTAATCCTGAATTTCATCTTTTGTAAGACCAAATAAAACACCTCATATACCTACCATAATTACATTACAAGATTTTTTTGTACCTTCTATAGATTCAACTCAAAAACCTCCTATATCCCTTATAATTTTGGTGCATGTTCCTCTCATTTATTCTATTTCATCTTCATAACCTTCTATATATCATCTTGTCTCTATTATATCTCTACTAAATATTCCTTCTCCTTCCAATTTTCCTCCCCCCATCCACTTATTTCTCCCACTCTTTCACTACCCTCTCAATAGATTATTATCTCAAGAGATACCACAACAATTGTTAGACAATATTTTCTCTAATTGAATATTTTAAATCCTAAGATACTCAAGTCATAGTGACTTTAGGTATTCTATCCTTATTATCAATTAATAAAACAAAAATGAAGAGAAATAAAAGTATTGTGAAGGTTAGTTATCCTAACTTTGATGCAGTACAAAAATCTCTTATGGAGACTAACACCCAAAAAGGCCAAAAAAAATTCAAGATTGATATCCAAACCAATAGGTTCATATTTTTTTTAAAATTTTAAAACCCATATTTGATAAGGCTAAATAAGATATGACTATTTTAGACTAGATCCTAAGAAGAGTAAATATTAGAGAATCTATTTATGAAGGGGATATTTAAAATTTTCAATTAACTATAGTGAAACTTGTAGAAAGAATAAAATTGGGGAGATAAAAACAATAATAACTCAAATAAAAATCAAAAACACTTTCTACATATATAAAAACATTTTTGAATATTAAGAACAGTGTTCTATTAGCTTCTTTCCATAATCTAGTCATATTGGTGATACTGATAAAGATGTGATTGCCAATAGTTATAAAATCAGAAATCACAGAAGAGTGATGGATAATTGGGTAGAAAAAATTAGTATTCATGGAATTAAATTTATTAATTAAATAATATCTTATTATTTTTTCAAAAAAATAAAACCAATCTTGTTGAATAAATCTAAATAGTTTTCAAGGAAGTTGTAATGCTAGAGAACATAGTCACAAATTTGAATTTCATAAAACACTTAGAAATGTCCTCATTTAAAACCAAAATTTTAGTAATTCAAATGATAATATGTCTTTAGTTTGATTTCAAAACATGGATTGGAAACTCAATGTTCCTAGAGATACCAAAAAAGATTTGGAAATATGAACTCATAACTAAGATCTATGTATATATCTAGTTTATTCGTTGTGAACTAATGAAATATGGAGGTGTAGAACCATTTTTGGTAGCTAAAATAAAAAACCAATTCTAAAAAGTGATCAAAAAATAAATATTTGGTGTATAAAAATTTAATGTAGATGCCATGAATAAATTGAGTGATATCCATAGTTCCCTCACCGAAGCAACTAAAATCTTCTTAATTTATTCAATATGAATGGAGATATAATTGAGATAATAACTGCATGGATAACTTTATTATCAGACACTATCATTCCAAAATAACAAATAATTGGTCTAGTAGTCTAAAAACTCATATCCTTATGATTGAAATTAACACAAGTTTAAGAACAAGGACAAATGGTATGTTCAAAATAGCCCATAACTTATTCGAAAAAACCTGATTCTTCTTTTATATCTTCTTGATTCTCTTCATTTTATTTCTATTTTTTCATTTTAATTTAAATAAAGTGATATCAAATTTTAAATATATGTATTTTTAATTTATGAAATGTTTATTAGGAAATAAAATTAAGATATAGAAGTATTTTTCAAAAAAGAGGTAGTTATAGGAAGTTATACTTTTTATGAGGCTATATATTCAGGGATCTTCATTGTATTCAATTTTTTTGACAATGTAGAAAAGTTTGGGTGACGAAAGAAAGAAAAGAAACTTTGTATTATTTTGAATAATTCAATACAATAAGAATTAGCATAATTAAGTGTATTTTACTTTCTTTGTGATTGTTTTTTTTTTAAGTTTATCTTACATTCAATCTTTGTATTTAATTCATGAAAAATGTTGAATTTTAAATCATTCACATTATTTGATACTTCTAGTATATGAAGTGATTAAAATATAAATTTATTTTATCACATATACTTTCTATTTTTATTCACATTATCTCCATTCTCTTTCTATTCATCTTGTTTTTTTTAATTTTTAATGTGCATTCCTTTATTTTCATAAATAAAACTATTGTAAAACAAATTTGGATGTATATACCTATAAATATTCATTTTATGCATTTTATAGTTTTAAAAAAAGGGATCCTCCCTTGAAATTAGAGGAAAGACTTCTTATCTGATGTAATATCGATAAAAAAAATCCATGTTTTTTATTCCCTTATAAAATATTTCACCAACATTCTTTCCAAATATCCTCCTCCTGTCATATTTTTGGACAATCAAAAACTCATATTTTATCTATAGTTAGAAAATTAGAAAATTAACTTTTTATCCCCATTCCCTAAGCATTATATTTACCTAGACTCTTATATATGTAGACTCTTAAATAAATATTATAGGTACATTAACATCCATAGAATCTAATAGTTGCTTAATCATTTGTGAAACTTGACATTTGACTAGATATTCTTCGAACCCTAGCTTTCCTTTATTTAATAAAATTTGATAATATCAACATTGAAATAAATGTTAATATTGATAAGAATTGAATTGAATGTGAATGAGATGTTTTAATCACTTATGGTTTTAAATATACATAATGTAAATTTCCATTTTAAACCCATACCAATTTGCTTATATTTTAAACATAGCTAATTAGAAGATTGGCAACGAAGATTGAGCCCAAACAAAGTTCAATTAAATGAATTTTATCTAACAAAGGAATCCCACAATTAATTATTCTTGAAAATTAGGTATAGGTAGTTTATTTTTTTAATTTTACCATTTTCATATTCATTGTTCAATATTTCTATGCAAGTAATACTCTTTGTTTGATTGAGAATTTACAATAATGCCACATACATACACTAATTTCATATCAACCTAGAAATTTAACAAACACCATACCGATATTTATATAAATAAATCTCAAAAATATTATATGGGATAAAGAAACATATTCTATACTCTCTTTCTCCAAAATTTTAATAATGTTAGTGAGTATAATTAGTTTCATCTATTTGATAGAAGCTAATGCAAGTTATAAGCTACCTTCATTTATCAATAATATTTTCATGCTATGTAAGTGGAATATCTAATAATATTTTTCAATATAATAAATAATATAAATGAAATCCAATAATAAAATATCTAATATATTTTTATAAAAATCTAAAATGGATTCATTGAAATATATAAACTTCAGTTGATATTTGACAAGCTATTTTTAATTTTTTCTTTCAATACTAAGATATACAGGGATTTGTGTTATATTTTATTTTAATATAATGCTTAGGTAATTTGTATTTTTATAGTTTTTTTCAATTATATAGTTTAATTAATCGATACTTACAATTTTTTCATAAAATATATGAAATTCAGAGAAATTTAGAGGACATTTAACTATCTTTTTATGAGCTCCAAACTTAATGTGCATGTTTTTTGTAATACTAATTAGCCAAAACTAACAATGTAATTACATTTATTCCTTATTTATTCTATTAATAAATTAATTTACTAAAATATTTAAGTATGACAAATAAGTGCTACATATAGTTATCAATTAGCTTTATAGATCATATGAGGAATATTCTAACTTAACAAGGAACTAAAATAGGTTTATATATTTTGTGAGTTGTATTCTAGATTTTATACATTTAGTTGATATGATTATTTATAATAAATATAAAAGGATTATAGGGTGATTTTTATTTTTATTTTGAATTAAATTTATGATATATAACAATAAGTTTTACTATATTACATTTATTTCCATCTCAAGATAAAATTCTATAACATGGAGTACGTGTTCCTCTTTATTTTAACCATTTTAATTAATTAAAGTATATTTTATATTAAAAATTAGGATAATTGGATGATGTTATTATCATATTTTATTTAATAATATAATATTAAATTATCTCTATTTTATTGAGTTTAACATTTACCATTATTAAAAATAGTTCACTTTGTGTTCTCATAGATTATTAACAATTTAGTTAGGTCAAAGGAAATTCTAAAAAAATTAGTGCATGGTAAATCCTAAAAAAATGGATCACTCATTTGGAAACGTAGATGAATATCATGTATGGAATTTTGGGATATTGCACTAGGTAAAATCCATCAAGGAAAATAATATTTGGTAACTTAAAGTTGACAAGATCTATTATTATACTTATGATGTTTTAAAAAGTTTTTAAAAATATATCTTGGTTTAAAAAATAAGTAGGTAATATTATAAGGCAGCCCATGGTTCCCTAAAAATAAGGTTCATTACCTTTAATAACCTTATGTTGGATCTACTAAATTCAATACTAGTTTATGTAAGACTTCATTTATATTTTAAGTGAATTTTTTCCATTAGATTGTATTTAAATGTGTACATGTAGATGCTCTGAGAACCTTAAAACACATAAAACCTAAATGGATTATTTTCACATTTATTTTTTATTTTAGGTTTTATCACCAATATGATCAAATGGTCAATATTTTATCTTTGATGTTATATAGTAGGAAGAAAACAACTCATACATAAATAATGTAAGATTTGAATCCTTCACCAATTATAACCACCATATTTCATAATAAAATAAATAATAAAATCTTAAAATAAATAATTTAGGAAAAAATCAAGGTGGAAGTGTAGCTTAAGAGACCCACTAAGATCCATACATGAACACCATGAAATATTTGAGAGAATCAGGTATGTCTTAACTAATTATTTTGTTGTTAATATTACCAATCACAAAGACATTTGTGATGCTTCAAAAGTTATATCAACCCTTTAAACTCCTAACATTTCCCATGTTTCATATCTCATAGTCTTCAAAACTTTTATATTTTTAAAGTATTCACTCCTCAAACACTCATATTTGTTCACACATCTACATATCCACTTTTATTTCAATATAAATTATAAATATTTGCAAGATATGATATGTTTCCAAATGTTGATTTTTATGTTACTCACATCTTCATACTCTTCACATTTTCAAATTTAAAAATTTAAAAGTGTGAGAATATGAGATAATGAGATGATGTTGCATGTCAAAATGAAGATCAATTTCAACCACACACTATAAATATATCAAAATAAAATTTCAAAATTATAGAATGAGAGATAGTAAGGTGATGTCACATGTCACTATATTTATCACTCGTAATTATTCAATGCATGATAATTGAGATAGGATTTCTAAGTGTGATATAGTGAAGTAGTATCCATAATCCACATGTCACATGATCCTTTTTTGTGCACCCTATATAGGTTAAATAGTATATAATAGAGTTATAAAAAGGATATAATATAAGATAATTAAAATATACCATGTGTCTAAAGGATGTTCTCATAGATAGGAAAACTCAACATAATATTGATATATTAAGGGCATGCCATGAACATAGATTGTTAATAAATGACCATGTGACATGCAAATGATACACAATGTCATTATTAATTCATAGGACTACGAAAAATGAGGACACATAGATTTACACTCTATCTTAATAAAATTTATGAGTGAAAGTTCTAAAATGGAAATGTAAAATGGATAAAAGAATACATTAAATCCATATTTTCTAATTAATGCACATGAACCTCAACCAAAATCCTATAATTGAATGAAGAGTGGATTCATCACCCAAAGCTATGTTTCAAGAAAGACATTTTATAACATAGTTCATAAAAAAATATACACAAAATATCTTGATAAATTATTCATGAAGGGGTCATGACTTATTTATTATAAGGAAAAAAGGCATAAAGCACATTTTGATGTAGAATGGGTAGCTACCTGTTAGCCAAATTCTAGCTACCATTAGTGTGGTTCATAAAAAACCTAAATTGTCATGTTCTATAACCTTGTTCATATCGATTATATGCCTTTTAAGGTATTAAAATGGTCTTTTAAAGGTTTTATTAGCATATTTTAAGGTTTTTTTTAGAACTTTAAGGTAATGAATTATGTTTGTCTTGGGCCAATCTATCCATACCATGATATGAAAATGTTATTTAAAAAGGTTTAAAAGGTTCATATGCATCTCCGAAATTCATTTCACTATTTGAAAAGATTAAATAAACATTATATACATGTTTGGATAGGCTAAGGTTATTTTATAAAGTTTAAGGTAAATGTCATGCAAGAGAAAGGTGCATGTGGCCAAGTCTGATGCATGTCTAGCCTTGCTAGTTTAATGTAAAATCTAACCAAGATGAAATATATGTAAAACCACACTTGTAAAATCCTATGAATAAATTATTTAACGTGAATATAGGTTAGTATTTTCTTATCATAGTTAGTTTTGTAGGTTTAACATATAAGATAGAGTAAATCACTCTTTTATAGGTAGTTACAAGTACTTGTATATACTTAAAGAGCTCATATTCAAGTGAAAACATCTTCAAAGTGTCTCTTCACATTCCTTAGGTAATTTTAATGAATATCAATCTTGTAGATGTCCTAATAATCCAAAATTTACATCATAATGTCTAATCAGCTTTTTGGCAAACTAGTAATGATCAATTTCATGTTCTCATTTCATACAAAGGAGAAAGAGTGTGGTGACTTATTCTTGAGGGAAGATGATGGAGTCAAATTTCCTTTAGATTTTGGACAAGATCCTAAACCCTAACAAAACCCTCAAGGCTCAATTTTGGACAAGATCCCTAAAATTTTGAGCTTGTTAAAATAAGATAATAATTTTTTAAGGTATATATGTGTATTATAAACCATATAAAACCTTTATCCACTAGGTTATCCTATGTTAAAAATGAAGTATAAAGAAGAACCTCCATGAGAAATAGGTTCTAGGTTTGCACTTCAAGGAATTGAGGTCTCTAAGAGAATATAGTGTGTGTAAGTGATGGTTGATGGTTACTCATAATTTACACATATCTTATTTATTCAAATAAAGATCCTCAAGAGGATTTATAATTATTATCATATAAAAATACTTAAATCAAGACCATATTAGGTAGTATATCTTCATGGTCTACAAACTTGAGTAGATATTATTGATATTTTAAAGTTGTCTCATATGATAAAAATCCTAATAAACTTATGAGAAAGTGTATAGAATATTTATATAACACATACTAATCTATAAATATCCTAGATAAGAATAAAACCAATCAAACATATCATGTATGCATATGCATCTAGCAAGACGAAGTTCTCCCTCGATTGATTGCATATCATAGTCAGGTTGTAGGTACTATCCTTGATGGTCTTGAAGGTATATTCACTATAGATGTTACTAAAATAGTATATCAGCCTTAAAATCCCATAAATATCCTTAAATGGTAGATAATATCATGACTATAGATCTCAAATATGGTTGTGTATAGTCTATAGGGTAAAATAATGAAAATATTGGTTTTGTGAGGTGAATGAAGCACCTAACAGATCAAAAAGATAAAGGATATAATGAATATAAATATAAAACTTTGGTATTTATCATAAAGTGGTAAATAATAGGTATATGAAGATTAATTCATGTTATGGTCAAAATAAAAATAGATATACACCTACAACCAAGGGAAGTCTTGGCATAAATAAGATGAAGAGGTCTCTTGAGTAGGTCAAAAAATTCCCTCTTAAATGGGAACCATGGAGATACATTAGGATTTAAAAATAATATATATATTATCATGAAAATTATATATGATCTTAGTCATACACTCAAGGAATTCTAAATATCCATCTACAGGCCTACAGACCTATAGGTCTACATTTCAAAGTAAAATGCAATAACTCTTATGTTGTTGATGGATTTGAAGAGTGAGATGGAATATAATAACACTGGGAAAATATTTTAGTGATTTTTAAAAGTTTTTTTTAGACTTAATAGTGAGTTTAATACTCACTTTCAAGTCATAATAATTCCTAGACCCTACAAACCTATAGACCTAATGAAAACTCTAAGTATGCCTTTAAGAGTTGCAAAATAGTGCAGGTTCTTGTAGTAGGAATGGATATTAGATAAAAATAGAGATAATTAAGTACCTCATGGAATATTTGAAAATTTTCATAGGTGTTACAAGGACAAAACCATTCAAAATAGAGAACTCTTAAGAATTTAATCAAGAGATCTAGTGAAGACTATAGAGGCGTGTGCATGAGAATTATAGAGGCTTGCATTTTTTGGGAGAATAATCATAATTTATGGGTATAAATAAGGTATTATAACTCATTAAATGTGATTATATATGGTTTATAACCACTAAAAAGGAGAAAAATGTAAATAAGAACTTACTAGGGTCACTTGCGTTATTTTTCTAGTAAACACTAAACATGAGATACTAGAGGTTACATTAGGTACAAAGAAGAAGAATGGAAACAATATAGTTTTAATAGGTAAATATAGGCTATATATACCTAATTTATGCAATAAAAGTTAAAAACAATCACTTTTGACCCTATTCACTCATTTTCTTCTATCTTGGCCTCACAGTTGTAGGCCTAGTAATTTGAGAGGCATCTTCTCTTACTCAAAATTATACATAGGAGCTTCATGGGAGACCAAGATAAATTGAAATGTTATATACCCTTTTAAACTTTTAATTTATGGAATTATTTTATTGATTAAGGCCCTAGACTTTATGAATCATCATTAAGATGATAAACATGCCTCAAGCTACCAAGAAGACTAGAAATGACCTGATGGGATAAATTAGATTCCTAAGTGAGCTAAATGGATTGGATGACATTTTAAATGAGCTAAAAAAACATCCATAAATACCTTTAGAACCTTTTAAATTCATTTTTTTAATGTTCAAGGTATAAAGTGTACAAAAAGGAATGAAAATGATTGTTACATGATATTTGGAAGCATGAAAAGTTGTGTAAAAACCTCAAATTTAAAATGAAGCATGATTAGGAGGTCCATAAAGTGAATCATAGGTTTACTTGTAGTTTCAAATGTGTGATATTTTATTGGAATCAAATCTCAGTTTATAGGCCTATAGAACTAACTAAGGGCTAATTAGAGAGAAATAAGTGGAATAAGTGTACTTTCACTTGATGTCAAGTCAATTTTTTTATAGAGTAGTAAAACGATACTAGGTAATCAAATCCATGGTTATTTTTCCAATATCTTTTATATAATGTTCTACACAAGGAATTTTTTATATTTTGAGGACCATAAGGAATTTAAGCAAAAGTATGGGCTTAGGAGTAAAATCAAATATTAGAGTGTTTGATGCATCAAAATGTGTTGACACAACTTTGATAAGGAAAATAGAGGTCCTTATGGAGAGACATTACATTCATAAGGATATAAGAAATATTTGAGGCTTTTGAGCAAAAAGAGGCATAGTAAGACTAATGGGCTTCAAGATACCTAATAAGATATGATCACTACTACAAAATCAGTATAAAAAGGTTCTCAAATTTATATAAGGTGTCAATAACATGAGTAGACAAAATATCAATGTGTGTTTATGACTAAGGAGTGCCACTTGTCACTTTTCAAGCCAAGAGGATGGAAGTTTAAAGAAAAACATGTGTCAAGCAAAGAGATAAATTCCTATGCCATTTTCAAGATGAAGAATTATCAATAAGGAAACACATGTCAGTGAAGACCTTATTAAAATATTCTTTGACCTCCTTATTTATTTTAACTCTTGTTTGACCCTTTTTAATGATTCTCTCCTATGCCACTTCTCTCTCTCATTCTCCCATTCTGTCATTCTCTATATATGCAACTTTTTAATATTTGTAGGGATCTTCCACATGATTATGGTGAAGCCTTGACAATTTGTATGGCTTTGATCAATGAAAGACTATTGGTTTTACCTTCTTATATAACTTTATTTAGTGTGTGTACATGGATATTTGATCTTGTCAAGTGATTTGCTTAGTATTCCTTAGCATGTTGTCCTATTATAACACCTATATGAAATTTGAAATCTTATTTTATAGGTCATGTGAAGTGTATAAGTTTAGTTCAATTTTTGAGTGTGTTTGTCTATAATTTCACTAGTGTCCTTTTAGACCTCTTGATTAGTTCTCCTAGCCCAAAAACCTATCACAAGCTTCAAATTGAAATGCTAATGTGAGAGATTAAGATTAGGGGTAGTGTATTTTAAGGTTAGTCTCATGGTATACATGTCCACATGAACATGGTTGATAGTGATCAATTGATTTGGTGTATCACCCCCTTATTTATTTTGATTTCATTTTATTCCTTCCCCTTCTCTTTTTTAAGTTAGTATTGGAGCCAAATTAATACATTAAGGGGAGTTATCCCTATAGTCTAGACTTTTAGTCTACATAGAGTTAAATGATAACCTAGGACTAATACCATCACATATATCAATTTTATATATCTTGAATAACCCTCTTAAGGGTGTAAATTTGAGCTATAATAGTTCTATCTTTCCTGGTGTGATACAATTATTTGAAGTGTTTTTGGTTTTGCTCTTCAATACACTAGCCTTTGGAGGCATTTCAAGAAGCATCAATGGTGACTTCAAATGTATTAAGCTTTTTGTAGCATCTAAAGTACCATTTAAAGGAATTTATATTTCATTTATGCCTTTCTCATGAGATCTCATAGCTAAGTTTGATGTTGATTTTTCTTTCACAAAAGTTGATGAGCTATATCAAACTCATGTTGATCCTTGTCAATAGTTTATTGATCCTTAATAGTAGTGTGTTGATTATTATCATCCTTTTTATCAAAATTACTACCCTCCTTCTTTGCCTCATCAGTCATACCAAGATAGTTCATCTCTTTGGTATCCTTTTCATCCCTCTAATTATCCTAGTTAAGTCCTTGTTACCCCTATTAAACATAACCATACTTCAAATTAGTCTATCCCAAGATTCAAGAAAACTCTCTTAGGATATATGAAAGGTATATGATTGGGATTACCACAAAAAAGGAGTATGGTCAAAGTTTTCTTAGTCATCTCATTAAAAATGTGAAATATTCATTATAGCTGATAAAGAGAGAGTGGACACCTATTGAGAAAGAAAATTCATAAAAATTCATGAGTGACTTTTGATGTGGGTTTTATGCACATCATTATTATAACAAGGTGGCATCAAAAAATTTAGGATCTCAATGGAGGTTAACTCCAATATAGGTCATGAGTTGTAGGTATGTGGTTTTAACAACTAGGAGATGGAATAGTAGGTAGGGCATGTAGGTTATTAAAAAGCATTATGAATAGAGCAATGGTCTCTAAAAAGAAAGTAAAATCTAGATACGTTGGTGGCTATATGGTTGCTAATATAGAATGGGCATGTCTTAAAATAAAATAAAAGAAGGAGGTATGGTTAGAGTATAAAATGGGGACTCTATGGATCTAAGAATTGCCTTTATAGCTATTTTTTAGGAGGACAAGTGCTTTTGAAACCAATGTCAGTTGCTAGCAGCTTTTTCACACACACAGTCAGACATGGATAAGTAGTCTAGGATAATCTTGATATAAGAAAATCACAAGCCTCATTTAAAGGTTTCTCCTTTTATAGTATATATTCCACACTCTTAATTAGGATTTTATGAATTTGAACCAATGAGGTGTCTAATATATGTATTACAAATACATAGAAAACTACATGAAATGAAAACACCTCTACACACTTAAGAATATAAATCAATCAACTTAATTGTTAATAACCAATTTAGTTTTATAATCATTCAATAGATAGTGCATATAAGATTGGCATATCAATCATGATAAGAAATAAATCCTTCACAAATTTCATACACTAAGAATTATTAAATCATACAACCAAACAAGATAAGCCTAATTACAAAAAGATTGGAGAGAAAATACATAGACACATAAAGTTGACAATAAAAATTAATTCTACTCCTATATATTGAAATCTTTTGGCCCCTTAAAATTATGGGTTAAATGTGTTTAAATATACTTGGGGAAGGGGTCATATCATCCTCCAAGTACATGCAAATTTACATGGCATAGTTAGAAATTCAATTCTAACTATGGTCTCTAAATTGTATAAATTTTATCTTACACTTATCAATAGATAAAGTCAGCCTTTTTAAAATCATGAAACAAGTTCATGTTTATAAAATTAATATCTAAATTTTTACAATAAGTTTAAATCATAAAAAAACTATAAATATAAAATTTACACCACTATTATAATGTGCATGCATAAACTGGACGTTAAGGTTGAGTCAGCATTTTCATGGATGCATTGACCTTGGTGAGAGTTGTAACTTAAGATGTCAGTATAGAACTAGATGTAGTCACTTTAGTTTGCTTCTTCTTTTCCTCTATCTTGAGATACCATTTATGCACCACATCATTTCATTGTCTAATTATATCTTAGTTTAAAAGAGATGGTCTATGTAACCTACCAACTTGCCCTAGTAGCTTTTCATGTTCTACCTTTGTCATTTGGAAGTTGATTTTGAAAATTTCAACTTCGATTACCTTTTGCATTATAAATCTTCATTTTTGTTCAATATAATCTAATGTAAGCCCCTGTAAACTCTTATTGAAATTGTCTAAAGCTTTTTTAATAAACTAATAAAAATTCGATCTTCTTATCAGCTTTACTATAATATCCTTTGCCTTTGATAATTTTAAGTGATTCAAAATTTTGTAGATAAGTGCCTCATATTATTGGTATTTAGGGATAAATTCGCCAACCACTGTTACCCATTATATGGCCTCATATATTATAATGACTACCATAGTGAGGGCATTAGATACCTATAATGGTGTCATTAGATATAAATGGTTGTATGCTTGATTGGTTGTGTAAATAATTAACAACTTTAATTTATTCTCATTTGCTTTTAAATAATTAAATAATTAATGTGTTTGATCAATGTGAGGGGTTAATTCATCCCACATTACCTATAATTCCTCTAAAGAGTTATAACATTTAGATTCAACCTCTTACACCTTAGTTTTAATGTTTATTAAGATTTGAATTATATATTGTTATTATTTGATCAGTTCTAGTTCTACTTCATCTCTTGCCTTGCATGTTATTTTACCTCATATAATGCGACCATGGCATATTTATGTTCTTCAACAAGAGATCTAAAATATTCAATGTAGGTGGATTATCCCACCTATCTATTATATCTCTTTAATAAGGCACAAATTTCTTGCCTTTCTTCTAGAATCATTTTTATACTAGCTTCATCTTCCAACTTTCTTATTCTTACCTTTTGGATGCTCTTAGAGGGTTTGTCAAAAAAGGTGGTTATTAATTGGAGATCTATGATCTTAAAACTAGGAATATGAGTAGCCTTGGTTCTCACATCAATATCCATGGTGGAATCACTAATGGATTGGGGTCTATCTCCTATGTGTTTTTAACCAATGTCACCTATTCAAGATCTTCTATTAGTTGTTGATTTTTTGTTACCTTTAGGAGTGTGTCAGGAAGGGAAGGACAAATGATTTTGGACCAATATAAACCTCCATATTATGGGAGTGGATGGACTGTGATGACTTGATTTGACTTCTTCCCTTTACTTGAGGACACAATATTGGTTGATTAGGATGTGGTGGTGGATGACATGGAAATATTGATCTATGTCAATGCAACAAGGAGTTTGGGAGTAGCCATGGTTGTTTCAATTTTATTAACCACCCTTTTTATCTTCAAGGTTTTGATTATGACAATCCCAAAGGGGATACTAGTAGTAGTGGGGATAATGGATGTGGATGGTATTGTAGGGAGATATGAAGCAATGGTGGTGGTATAATCCCTCTCCACCTTTAGAGTGATAAGAAGGATTTAAAAGAGAGAAGAGGAATTAAATGCAACATTAAGGGTAGAAGTGATAAATTCCATCATAGGATTATTTAGAGTAAAGGAAATTGGAATAGAATTGAAAATGGGCATACATGAAGAAACTAGGTAAGTGGTATCTAAAGACTGAGATTTTTTACCTATTGTGTTATATGTGGTTTGTTCCTTCCCTTTGTCAAATATGAGGCTCAGTGACTTTGATATTTTTAATTCTTCTTCCTCCTCATATTATTGAGAAATTGAAGGTGAGATATATGATTGATTAATTATTAGATTGCCTGTGAGGGGAGTCCTTCACTTCCTTATATATAAAATAGTGATATTAGCTTCGAAGAAGGATCCTTGTTAAATTAAGACATTAACTTCTTCTGTGTCTACCCCTAATGATGTAGACTCCTACACTTGGGGGTAGCTATAAGGGTTTATATTGTAGCCATAGTTGGGTGCTCTATGTCTTCTTAATTAGAGGACTATAGATCAATAGGATCTCTTGGAGCTCTTATAGGATTAGGCTCATTCACCAATATCTCTTTCTTCACATCTCTTAACTGAAAGGGAAGTTCTTGTGAAGTCTCCCCTTATACCTTTATCTACTCTAAGGGCTAGCTATTCTAAAGAATTGAATTTTCCCATACTTTAGAAGGTGGAAACCTTGTATTCATTTCAATTATGGAAATTGATGGCTCTTTATATATTATTATTACATGATCCTCTTTCAAACCCATAAGTTGGGTCCTTTCTTAGACCAAAGCATCATCCTTTGCATTGAAAAATATAAAGTCACGGTCATAAGGGATATGTTAGTATGGGATACTAAAGCCATAAATATGTCTTTGTATATGACCATGGGGATCCCAGTCCTTATGTGGCATAATAGGTAAATTATATATTTTTATTTCATTCCCTACATCCCCAAAGTGTTTCCTCTATGTGCAACACATCCTGCCAATGATCATATGTGACCCATAGTATGTGTTTTTATTGTCTTTGATTAAGTCTTCCTTGACACTCCACCATAGTTGATAATCAAGTTATTGATTTGGTAATTTGTTTGATACATATTTGGGAAGTTGTATGGATGAAACTTATGAACAACAATCACAATCACCATGTAGTTAGGATGCATCCATTAATCTCCCCTTGTAACTAGTGTTTTGGCTATGCTTGCTCCAATTCTGGGTAGTGGATACCCATGGTTTGTTTGACATAATTGAGGATAGACATCGTCAATAATTTAAACCATGTTATTTGTATGTGTATAAATTTTTAGGAACTAGTAATAATTACAAATGTGATTCTTGACATAGTTTATGGCTAGGCTCCAAAGCTTGACATGGACTTTATACACCATGCCCATTATGACATCCAAGAGATATGACATCATGTATATGTGGCCAACTAGAGTTCATCAATTGTTCTTATGTAGGAATTGATCTCTTATTTGGAAGCTAATTTGTTTTCCCAAATCAAAAGTTGCATCACTGAGCATCAAAAAATCAAGTAAAGGTACCCAATCTAAATTAAGAAAATGGATGTTGGGCATGTCATACACCCTATTAAGTAGCACCATTATAATTCACACTCCCATTATAAATTTGTGTATTCTTATCTCTATATGTCATGGTTTCCCTAAGGATAAGTAATGATCTTAAAACCTTATTTATTAAATTTTGTTGGTTTTGTGAAACTAGTCTTACTTATTTAAAAATTCATCTAGAACTTGTAGTGATAAATACCATTAAATGTCAGCTCTAGATATGCACACCTTGATTGTTTTGTTGTCTATGTGGTGTATAAAATCATCATATATAATCTTCCCTATAAATAATAAATATTGTAAAAGGTTGATGTAGGGCATTACCTCAGGCTTGGACACAATTGAGTGCAGTACTTGTCTCTTGAGGGAGAACAAGCCTATAATGAATTGTCATTCTATGGAAAATATATTTCCATCTAGTGAAAATACATCAATAGAATCCACAACATCCCATAATTCATAATAGTTCCATACCTATTATAAAAAATGGTGGCATCATAGATTATGTCCATGAATTTTTTCAAATCCTTTATGGAGAATGATGATGGTGAAACTTCTCCTCAGAAAATCTCAAATGATGATTCCATTTCAATTATGTGCAGTGCTTATGGTTTATTTATGTACTTTTTGAAAAATTCTCTATCATGCTAAGTCATTTGTTTATTTGTAATAGATTCATAGGTAGTTATGGATTTCATGCATAGGATAATAATGAAGTTCAATTTTTTTTGTGAGAAATGAATACATCAATGGCTAAATGTCATGTATATATACTTAGCATTTAATTATATTTCATGAATTATAAATTCTCAATGTTCATATGTTTTATATTTTTTTCAAAGTTTAGATCTTGTTAGTTTAGTTAATGGGTATCCTTAGCAAGTATTGAGAAGTATTTTTGATTTATTGGCTAAGTATAGTGGGATTATGGTAATCGGGAATTGAGAGTTAGTTTCTATGTTGGGACTGAGCCTAAAAAATATCTAAATAAATATTTTGAATAGAAAACTTGAATGAAAACCCTAAAAGGCAAATTTGTCAGAATAAATATTCTGACCAAAATTCTTGATATAAAAATTCCAAAGAGAAAAATATATGAATCACATAAAGATGATGATGACTATTTCAAATAATTTATCTGATCAAAAATACTAAACATATTCTTTTTATAAATAGGTCTAAACGAAAAATACAAAAGAAAATGTTTGATAAAAGATAAGTCAATTGGAAAAATTATTTAGACAAAATGTCTAATGCAAAAAACTCCAAACAAAAAGGTTCAATACAAAAAAACTTGAAGAACAAATGCCAAATAAGTCTTCTAAACACAAAGTATGAATAAAATACCTAATGAATAAGACCTAAGCATAAGTTTTGAATACAAAATATTACCAAGAAGAAGGTCTCATCAAAATGTTTGAAGACTAAATCATGAATAATTCCTGTAAATAGAACTAAGTCCCAAAAAACTTGCATAGTTCAAAAAAATCTTAAAAGGCATTAATAAGGTTAGTCCATAATAATGTATCATACCATGCTTTATTATTCTAAGTGTAAATACTATGGATAAATCCAATTAGAACTTTTCATAGACATGTAAAATAGAGGCATCATTAAACAAGGGGAGAATCTAAAAAATAGTGTCCATATTTTTCTTTGAAGAAAAGGGGTATGTTGGGTACAAAAAATGGTGACTTATAGGGGAATACTTATGAGTATTCAATAACCCAGAACTTTGGTTAATAATATTAGACCAAACATGAACTATGGCAAAAAAAAATTGTAATCAAAGATATGAAAGAGACCTCTAAATATAATATCACAACATACTTTCCTTCTCATCTATGGATCTATGTTTGTTAAAAGTGAAGTTGATTAAACTCTTGTTGTAATGAGATTTTAAAAGTCATGATGAAGTTGTAGGTTTCATTATAGTTTCTTATAAAGCTTATTAAATAAAGGGAAGGTCAAGCATTACTCTGATGCTAGCCAGGCATCCATATCCATGATAGAGATACCTTGGTTTCCTTCTCCCCTTCCTTTGTTCTCTTAATAATGATACATGGTACATTGAGCTTATTTCATCATGTGAGCCTTTTGGTTTTCTTTAGATATTAGATTGGATTTATTGATTGATATTTTTAACTCATTGGTTTTTTCCCTATTTTATTTATTTTTATTTGAATAAAAGGAAGAGATTTGAAACCCTTATGAGTTGGTATGGTTATAAAACAAATGATTTACTAGAACATCCCTAGCACCTACATTTGTACTAATAATTATCACCTATAACAATAATAAATATGATAAATGTGCTTGGTCCAATGGAATAATAAAATTTTCTAAATTCATATGAAGTACTTGAGAGTACCTTTCACATACCTAGGAGAAATATTTAATTATGACACAATCATGGAATGATTATGATTATATATCTATATCTTGAAGAATCTAAACATAGAAGTATACCCAATTTGTGAATAGGCCCCAAGTTGTGAATCTCTTTACAATTTCCCTTTCTGTTACATGTCTAACTAATATTAAAATAGGGTCCTTAGTTAGTTGTATATTAGCTTGGTGATGTTAGAATAAAACAATTTAGATTAACATAGGAAACAACAAAGCAACTAATATGGAAAGCAATAATCTAAACTAAAAAGTAGGAAATCTAATCTAAAAATCAAGAAATCAAATCTAATCCTACCTCTACCATGACTATTTATCAATTGGGGGTGCCTTCATATGGTAAAACCATGAATTAATGCTTAAATTTTAGCTGTTAACTAGAGATATGAGTTCATTACCTTGCAAGTCCCTTAGATAGAATGAATTACTACCTAAGATCTATGAAATTTGATATGGTCCAATCCATAATGGGGGAAAATTATCATGTTGTACTTTTTTCATGGGATTTATCCAAACAAAGCACCAGATCTAAGATCTTAAATGCTTTGACCTTTTCACTTTTGTCAAACCACCTCTTGACTATGTATTGGTGTTTTTTAAAGGTTTGTAGGGCCTTAGTTATTAAATATTCCAGTTCTATTATGTATAATAGTCTAGATAATGCTTTGAAATTTGGTTTCATGTATTCCTACATGAATTTCTAAGTTTATAATTTCATCATAATTAGGAATATTGGCCTACATCCATACACCAACATAGTGTGTGAGGTTTTGAGGGCTTGTTTATATATTGTTCAATCTACCCAAAGGACATAATTCAATATATTATGCCAGTCCCTAGGATTATCCCCATCTAATTTCTTAATTACATCTACCATGTTCATATTTTTTGATTTAGCCAATCCATTTTCCTAAGATTAATGGTTAGAAGATGACCTGATATAGATCTAGTTATCATGAACCCATTCAGTGAATTGAATTGCTATGAATGTTGGCCCATTATCATAAATTAGAGAAATGGGAGTGTCAAATTTGGTTGTTATGTGTTCTTCCGAAAATCAAATCACATCTTGTGCTCTATAATTCTGTGTGGCTATTGCCTCAATCCATCTAGTGCAGTTGTATGTGGAAGTGAGTACAAAATTATGGCCTACTAAGGAATTTGATTTAGTGACATTGATGATGTCTAAACCCCATTGGGAAAATGGACTTCCTTAAACTATAGGTTTTAATGGAATTATTTCATGTACTTCTCTCTTTGATAATCTTCACATTCATGGCATATCCTTACATAGGCATGAGCATCCTTGAAAATTATTGGCTAGTAGTATCCCATTCTTAAGATTTTATGGGTTGTGGTAATCCTAAATGGATGACCACTTCCTATATTATGATGTAGGTTTTATATAATCTCTTTAGCCTCTTCTATAGATACACACAAAATATAGATGCCTTCATAGATTATTCTATAGAGAACTCCTTTATTGATCATGTAGTTAGTAGCTTTGAGTCTCAAATCTCTCCTTCATTATCTAAGGAGTTCTAAGGAATAATTACATATAAGTATATATTTTATTATGTAGTTATACCATTCCCCTTTAAATACCCTGGCTTCACATACATCTTCAATAGTAATATGTGTATCAAGTTAAGTCATGAGTTTGATAATGCCTTGACCCTAAATGATCTTAGCAAGATTGATTTCTATGTTGAACTCCTGTAGCTTTGCCATCCATTTACATTTTAAATATCCTAACTCATTTCATGATAAGGTTATCTTGATGACAGGATCAAGCACGATGTGAATAGTCTTATTCTTCAAGATGTAGTATCTAAATTTCTTCACTACTTTGATAAGAGTGAAAATCTATTTATCAATCATATAGTAACTAAGTTTTTCATCCTTCATGTTTGTGTTCATGAATAAAATTGGATGCTCAGTCTCATATTTCTTCTATGTTATGATAGCAATAATTTTATGCTCTAAAGCAAATGAGTACAATTAAAAATCCTTTGTAAAATATAGACTAATGAGTACTAGGGCTTCAGATATGGCATATTTAATGTCTTGGAAAGAATTCTAGGCCTTATTTTCCCATTTTATTTTAAAATCATATTTAGTAATCACATTCTAAGGTCTCATACTTTCTACAAATCTTGAGATAAATTTTCTTATGAAATTAATCTTCCCAAAGAATGACTTGAGTTCCTTTTTTCTATTTGGTGGTGTAACATTTGAAATTCCGTATATTCTATTTGAATAAATGATGATCCCTTATTTTTTAATGATGTGTCCTAAGATATTTCCCTTAGTTACTCTAAATATTCTCTTCTTTGGGTTTAGTGAGATGCCAAACCTTCTGCATCTCTCAAAGATTAACTATAGATGGCCTATGTGGTCATTCATATTCTTAGATAACATGGCTAGATCATCCATATAGATTATTATGCACTTACCTATTAATCCTTTAAATCCATATTCCATGTGATTTAGAGGATATTTTCAAAAATTATCTAGTTTTATTTAATTATGGTTCATTATGAAGAGCTCATCAAGAGCTTTCTATCAACTATTGAAAAGCAAAAAATGAACATCATATGCTTTAGTTATCATTGATCAAAGTTTAGTCAATAGGTGGTAAAATCAAGTTAAAATAGAAAAAATGATGTCCATGGAACATTTTAAAACTAGTTTCATGGTGTAGATCTCATCTGGTGCTTTTTGGCACATTTTATGCTTCAAAAAATAGACTTTGTATGTGCAAGTTATGGCCAATCAAAGTTGTGGTCAAACCCAATAAAAATGATTATGTGGCTATAAAATGATGTGTTAATATGGTGATGTGTCACTAAAAGTATAACATGACACATGGTATAACGTGAGTCAATCAATTATTGACAAATGAAATCCCACTAAAATATGTAAACCCCACAAAGATGGAATATTACATGCCCACATTACATGGCATGTTTCGATGCCAAAAAGAAAAAGCATTAATAAGGCTATAAAAGGTTAATACCCATGAATACATGGAAGTTTCAATGGTGAGAGATTTATGTGGAAAGTAAAAATCCACTTTAATATGGTTTTAAAAAACATGAGCATTGAAACATAAAGCATTTGATGTTTTTTAATAATGTTTTATTAATGGCCATGTAAATCATGAAAAGGCTAAAATAAAGCCTTTAATACTTGTAAATCCCAAATTTATAAGGAGGATAATTTAAAATCCCATTAAAATTAGGAATGGAATAATTATGAAATTTATTAAAATAGATTGTGGATAATCATCCCAATCAAAAAAAGTGGACTTGTAACAAATATAAAAGGGGTCAGAGGGGCATTTCAAAATCATTGAAACTAGAATTGGAATTAAATGGATTAATTCAAAGCTAAGTAATAGAGCTAAGAGACATAGTAAAGAGATAAGAGTTAGAGCTAAGAGCTAAGAACTAGAGCTAAGATTTGAGAGCAAGAGTTGGGAGCCAAGAGTCAGAGCCGAGAGTTGAGAGCTAGAGCTGGAGGTAATTGCTAGAGCTAGAGTCAGTAACATCAAAACATTTCTGTATATATTAAAAAACTCTACTGGGGATAAGTTTATGTACAAATAAATTTTTCATCAATAATAAATGGGTTTCACCTTTGATCAGGACCTAGAAACGTAACCTAGATCAAGTGAACTCCGTTAACAATTCTAGTGTTTATGTTTCTATTGTTTCATATTCAGTTCTTTCTACAAATTTGATTCAATTATTAAAATGCGTATGAAATTTTTAATCAAACACAAAATTTAATAAAATAAATTTAATGGTTAATGATAATTTGAAGCTGTAATTTGGAAAGAATGAATACATAGATATTCATATTCAATTTTAATCCAATTTTTAAACACTTTAAATCAATTATTGATCATTTATTTAAAATCCATTATTCAGTATTGGTTATAAAATATAAGTGAAATTTAAGGGTTAAAAATGGGTTTACAGATCATTTTTGGTATCAGAGTAGTTAGAATGTAGGGATTAACTTATAATTGTGTAAAAGTTTGATTTCAATTTTAGTTGGTTTCATTCAATTTCTATAGACATTTGGACTTGTTTTTACCTTCCATTTGTAGTTTTTATTATTGGAAGTATAGGTTATTTTTAGGAAATAGGAATCCATGGGAAAATCATTGAAAAGAAAGAGTCTTGATGAGATCAAAGTGTATAACCACCAGATCTAAGAAGAGAACTCTTTCGTGAGATCAGAGTTTTACTCCTTGGAAGAGGAGATTGTGCACTTGAAAACTAAATTGTAGACCAAGGATGAGCTCTTGGTTCAATTTTAGAATGGTAAATGAGAGAAGTAATTTACTTCCATGTTAGATGCAAGAATTATGATAGATTAATGTATTATAATTTGTTCAACATATAATACTTCCTTTCCTATAGTTTCATATATTGATTTTGGTGATCTTGAAAAGCATACTAAGGGCATATGATCTAAAAGTTTTCTTAAAATGGGATTTGATGAAGAGGCCTTGGTAAGTATGGATAAGGTAATGCGAACCCAATATAGGTAGAGGATCAACATCATCATGCATGATTAGATTACACTAGTGAAATAGTGGATATTGGAGAAAGTTCCAAAACTGCTAAAGGAAGACAAGATTCTAATAACAAAGAGTCTATGTCACTAGTACTATAGGATGGATTTGGTAAGAGAACACAAGGAAGAGGTAATGATATTCAACCTTCACCTTATTATCATAATCATAAAATGAGATAAATTATAAGACTTCTAATCCACTCTTTCTATTTAATAAATTTGTCTTTGATATTCAAAAAATGTGGAATGCTTTCCCTTGTACTTTCTAGGGATTACATAACCATTATATTGATAGTTGTTAGAAGAGGACAGTAATGAATAATTTTGATGTAATTTATCAATAACAAGGTATTTGATAAATACAAATCTCTTATTTCTCAAGCAATAAATGGTAGACATGTCTCCTCATTTTAGAAAATAAAAAATAACTATTTCACTCATTGTCATATGAGTGGACACTACATTGAGAAATGAAGGAAACTTCACCCAATAAGCCATCTAAAAAATGGTAAGAAAAAGTTGGTTTACAAGGTAAAAGAAGTTTTAATTCCACCAGCTACGAATAAAGTAAACTTGGATCTATCCATAGATTGTCCATAGATGAGGCCATTTTATTTTGATATGGATAATGAAAAATCATTTGTTTTCATGGATAGATTTATATATCATTGATGATAATGATGAATAGCATGATTTTAATTTATTTTGGTTACCCTTGCTTTTGGGATTCTAGTTGATTATGATTAAGGAATTAAAACCATGTTTTATAAATCATTTAAAAAGGGAGAATTAATTTTTGGAGTTCAAATTTATGAGAAAATTGAACGACATGTTTACCATACTCAGTGAATTTTCTTACATTTAAAAATTGGAAATACTTCATTTATATCTCCTTATTTAGCTTCTGAGTTCCTAGTACATTTTGGTAATGGAATTAAAATTCATATTTTAGCTTTGGAGATTTTATAGTAGTTTGTATATGTTGATGGGATTTGACAGTGTTCAGTTTCATACATGTTTGTAGAATAACTATTGTCTAGGAATGTATCTATTTTTAGCATGTATATGTTAGGTGAATTTTTAAGACCCATAATTTGGGAGTTTTTTTAACTATTTTCACAATTTAGAATATCATAAAAAAATTATAATGAATTATGATTACACCAAAAAACTAGTTTTTAAGTTACACTTGGTGATCTTTTATAGTTATTGGCAGTTTCACTAAATGGGGATGTGATATTTTTGAAGACAATTTACCTTCACTAGATTTATCAAGGATATTTTTTGGTGATCATTTGTATAGGATTCAAAGCTTATAGACACCATTTAGGGGAATTTTTACACAATTCATTCCATGTAGAGGTTTGAGGTCGTGTAGTACAAGAGGACATTGTTAGAGGTGACCATTTCTCCATTTTTATGGAGAGGCTCATTGAGGCCATGCATCAAAGGAAGACATTGATGGAAGTGATATGAATCTCAATTTTGTGTAGAGTATATTTAAGGCTATCTAGTAGAGGATATCATTATAATCAAATTCTAACTTTTCTATGTAGAGACTCTTTGAGGCTATATAATAGAGGAGGTCATCTGACACACATTCTAAGTTTCCAATTTTGTGTAGAGGCCATTTGAGGCTACAAAATGGTAGAGGAGTCATTTTAGGAGTTTTATCACTCTAGATGAAGATAATGGCATTTTTATTTTTCCTAGAATTTTTTAGTTTCATAAGGTCAATGGACACTTGCCTATGTTTGGCAATTAAATTTGTCTAATTCAAATTGATCTAGTTCAATTAAATTTTGTAGTTATAGTGATTGGCCTAATCACAGAGTATTAATTTAACACTTGCCTCTTTGGGTGAATAAGTGTCTATTTTTTAAACTAATCGATAGTTTGTGATGGTAGTGACAGATCATTGGGCTCACAGCTATTTGTAGAGATTGGTAGCATCATAGAGTATAAGGGGACAATTTTCTATTTTGGTGAATAATTGTCTAATTTTTACTGATTGATTTTTTATGACTAATTTTATCAACAATTTTAAGTAATTTAACCCATAATTCTATTTCTATGGATCTTGTGTGTTTGTAATATGTAAGAATATGATTAGCAATATTTGTGGGTGAAAAACAACTTTTTGTGGAGAATAAGCCTTCTTAGTGGGAAGGTGTGATCTAGAAGATATGTTCATAAATTATCTTGTTTTCTTTAATTATGTTCCATTGTGTATAGCTGATATATATATTTTTGTCAATTGTTGGAATACAAAAAATGGACATCATATGCTCCAATCATCATGAGTCAAATTTTGGTTAATAAGTGGTCAAATCTAGTCGAACTATAAAAATTGATGATCATGGAATGTTTTTTAACTAGTTCCATGGTGTATATCTCATCAAGATATTTTTGGCACATTTTATGGTTTGAAAAATGGAGTCTATATGTGTAAGTTATGACCAGTCAAAGTTGTGGTTAAACCTGATAAAAATGATTATGTGGCAATAAAGTTACATGACAATATGGTGACGTGGAATATAAATTACAAACTAAAATGTGGCATAATTTTATTCAATCAATGATTGATAAATAGTATCCCATTATAATCTTTAGACCCCACAAAGATAGGATATTACATGCCCACTTTGCATGTCATGTTTTGATGCCAAAAAAAATCCTTAATAATGCTATAAAAGGTTAATATCCATGAATACATGGAAGATTTGATGGTGGGAGAGTTACGTGTCAAGTAAAAATCCACTTTAATATAGTTTTAAAAAAACATGAGCATTAAAACATAAAGCATTTGATTTTTTTTAATAATGTTTTATTAAAGGCCATGTAAATCATCAAAAGGCTAAAATAAAGCCTTTAGTATTTGTAAATACCACTATTGCAAGGGGGATAATTTAAAATCCAATTAAAAATAGTAATGGGATAAATATGAAATTTATAAAAATAGATTATGGATAATCATTCCAATGATAAAAAGTAGACCCATAACATGTATATAAAGGGGTCAGAGGGGCATTTCAAAATCATTAGAATTGGAATTTAGTGAATTCATTTAGAGCCAAGACCTAAATCTAAGAGCTAAGAGCCAGAGTCAAGAGATGAGAGACAAAGCTGAGAGTTGAGAGCTAGAGCCAAGAGCTAAGAACCAGAGCTAAGGCCTAGATTCAAGAATTGAGAGCCAAAGTCAAGAGCTAGAGCCAATTCCTAGAGCTAAAATCAGTAACATAAAAAGATTTATTTATAGATCAAGAACCACTACTAGGGATAAGGTGATGTACAAAGAAATTTTACATCAATAATTTATTAGTTCTACCTTTGAGTAGGACCTAGATACGTAGCTTAGATCAGGTGAACTCTGTTATCAAATCTAGTGTTTATGTTTCTAGTTTCTCACATTAAGTTCTTTCCACATATTTGATTTAACTACTAAAATATGGATGCAAGTTTTAAGTAAACACAACATTTTAAAAAATCAATTAAATGGCTAATGATCATTTTAAGGTGTAATAAGAAGGAATGAATATGTAGGTATTCATATTTAGTTTTAATCCAATTTTTAAACAATTTAAATCAATTTTTGATCATTTATTTAAAATCAATTATTCAATATCCATTATAAACCAAAATTGAACTTCAAGGGTTTGAAATGGGTTTACGAATCACCATGGATAATTTTAAGGTGGATCCTATATTTATTAGGCCAAAAGTCATCCTCTTATATACATAATTATCCCATTTTAGAGTCAATTCCATCTTCATTCTATCCTCTAATTGTAGGTACACCTAGTTATAGCCTGAAAATCCATCCAAGGACATCATTTCAGTGTCATTAATTATTTGTATCACTTCATCCAAAGAAGGTAGGGGATATTTTTCTTTCTCATAATATTTTTTCAAGTTTCTAAAATCAACACATAACCTGATCTCTCCACTTTTCTTTCTGACTAGGACTAAATTGGCCACCCAAGTAGAATGTTTGATAAGGAAGACTATCCTTACACTCAACATCTTTTCCATTTCTCTTTGAATGATAGGCTCCAAGATGGGATTTAGTGGTCTTTATATTTGTCTAAATGAATTTTTATCTATTTTTATAGGAGTTATATGAATGATGACCTTTGGGTCATAAACCTTCAAGTCTTCATATGTCCACATAGTCACATCTTTGTATCAGGTAATTAAATCCTTCACCTATTGATTTTCTTCAAGAGTGTAAACTCAGGTCAATGTTGATGTAGAGTGGGTTATGTTCATCATCTAAATTCTATTTTTTGAAGTAAGTCTCATTGAATTTGGGTTGCCTTAGCTGTTAGGCTTGAGGATCTATATGAAATGGTCTTTATAAGGAGACCAAACTAGTTGGGAGATGATTCTCTTTGAGTTGGAGGATACCTTCCATGTTTGACTTATCTTGGAATAGATGAATAAATTCCTTATCATCGATGATTTAGGACTCAAATTATCCTAAATTTATTATAAATTGAATGATTTGTTGGTCATCATCAAAGACTTGGAAATTTTGTACATTAGTAGGAATAAAAGGATAAGGTACTAACTCAATAGAGAATCTCTTTACCTTAGATTATTGGAGAGGCTCCAAATTGGAAGCAACAACAAAATATGATTTTGTATCTTGATTTTACTCTATAATAACTACTACTATGTTGAAATCTTTAAATCTCTCAATAATATCACATGATCTATGTTTATATCTTTTCAAATAAGATAGCTTACACTGGTATTTATTTCTAACCTTATTGAATACCAGCTTTGATTCCCAAATACTACTAACTACTTTATATTATTATTGAGTGGAAATTTCAATCCCAAAATTAATGCTTCATATTCAATGTTATTTTTAGTGCAAGGTAACTGCAACCTATATGCTACCAAGAACTTCTTCCCTATGGATCAATTATTTCAATTCCTATGTCTAATCCTTATTTAGATCTAGAATCATCAAAGCGTAGAGTCTATAAATAATTGGAACCCTCATATTATAGATCTTGTATTTGATCTTACATATTAAAAATATAAATTCCAAGGCTAAGGGATTCATACTTTACCTCTTCATTCCTAAAATTATAATCTGAGATAGGATACTTCATCCTTTGTTCCTTATCAATCTAGATTTAATTTTCAATGCCTCTCCATGGTAGCCAGATGTGAGATAAGTCAATATAGATGTATCCATTAAGAATTTTAGACCAATACCTACTCAATAATAGTTCATAGCCTTTAGTTATGTTTACCACAAGGATACCAATATTCATTTAGAATCATGGTTCATATGTCATTTCAATATGTACATTAGTTAATTCTCCAACTACTAGTACCACCATTTTCACCAATTTTGAAATCATTCTCTTTTAAGGGCTTGGAGTTAGACCCAAATTTTGGCATACAAAGTAAGCATTATAGTTGTTGAATCTCTAGAATCAAATAAATAATTATGAATATTCTTACCAAATGCCTTGATAGTCAACAAAAAGGGTCGAGCTTATGGCTTACTTTTATAGATAACATTGGTATCATCATACTTTACTTTATCTATATATGATTTTGTTCTTTATATAGGGGTATTCCATAGTATAGAATTTCATAGTAGCTCCTTCTATTTAGTGATCTAAGCTAATTCATGAAGAGAAATATTTTCTTTGATTTTCTTCATGTCTTCAATGATGTTGTTTCCTCTTTTGTTATGTTCCTCTTTGATTTAACGATGATCATTACCTTTTGGGGGAGGTGGATTGTTGTCAAATTTGGAATTGATTGGAATGGTTATGTTATTTGTAGGAATAGAGGTTGTGGAGGCTGCCTATTCCTTAGATAATAGCCACCTTTTTCGAATTGTTAAAAATCATGAATCTCATCTATGTTGTCCTCTAGTATGTTGTAATCTTCACTTAGAAAGGGAAACTTGTGAGTATAAAAGAACATGGGAATGATTGAAGGGATAGGGTCCTAGTGGGATTCTAATGGATTATGCATCTAATCCTACCTTACGAATTTTCATTCAAAGAATTCAAATGATGCACAAAATTTAACACAATCAAACTCACCATGCTAATAAATATTATGGATTCTATAATAATTGGGTAGATTTGTCTATTCCATGTTGATTTATGTAATCTTGTTTGGTTATTGTATGTTGTTTTAGGCCAATTAAATGGTCTATTATACCTTTATAACCCTAAATTTTGATTACCACTTAGGACATTAGTATTTCCCATCTTTCTTTGCATGCCAAGGAAGTCATTACTTAACTTCTAAACCATATTTTGAATAGCATCCAGCTCTAAATTTGTAGAGTCAATTCCCTAGAGAATAATAGTATAATATTAGCCAACTATTCATTTTACTAGTAACCATTTCCTTATGCATGGTTGTTTAAGAAACTATAATTTCATTGTGTTGTCTATGTTAGAGGAGGAAACATGTATAATTGGTTATGATTGAATGCAAGAATGTTTTGCTTTACATGTGGGACTAGATTTAATGCTGGGAAGTTATTATTGATGTTAGGTATACCAAGAACCTAGGGATTAAATTGTTTATAAATGGTAATAGCTTCTTCATAGGCTAATGCCAAGGTGGTGGTAGTAGTTTCCCTTCTCAATAACATTACAATAATTAGATATAGAGAATTATTGTACATCTCTAATTTTAGTGCTTATTCTAGTTTATACCTTGGGCTTAATAAGGCATACATATTTTGAAACATTGCATTGAATGTTTAGATTGGCTCATTAGGCACCCTCTTCATGCTAATGAAGTGATGGTATATCAAATTGGGGTTGGTGACCTATCCAAATTATGCAAGAAAAGTTGTTTGACATGCATTCCAAGAATTGATGGAATTTTTTATTAAATTTAGATACCAATCATAAGCATCATCCATTAGTATAAAATGTAAAAGCTTTCATGTAACATCATCATTGACAACATTAATTAATCTTAAATTACATTTAAAATATTTGATGTGTTATTTTATATTTATTAATCCTAAAGGAGAGAAGGATGGTAGATACTTTTTAAGATTCTTGGGTAGGTCATGCACCTCCCCTACGATGGCAATAGTATATCTAGATAACCAAGGTGGTTGAGCCATGGGAAGTGCTCATTACTAGGGAAGGTGTCTTGGCTCTATTAGGGATATGGGTAGTTGGTACAAATCTGGGTCTCCTATAAATTAACAAGTGTGAGACAAGAAGACCAACTTGAGAACTATATCTGGTCACTATCATGGATGACTCTAGTGAAAATCTATGTACAAACTAGCCTCTTTTATTTGAGGTGTTAAGGCTCTTATTCTAGTGATAGAAAGAAAAATTTTATGTGAATTTTATGCACACTAATCTCTTAATGAGGTAGAATATAAATTTTTAGGATATCAATGGAGGTGAACTCTAATCTAGGGTATGAGTTATAGGTATGTATTTTTAACAACCAGGTGATGAAATAATAGGTAGGGCATGTAGGTTGTTAACAAGGATTGTGAACAAAGGGGTGGTCTCTTAAAAATAAAGTAAAACATAGATGAGTTGGTTTATAAATGGTTGATAATTTAGAGTGGGAAGGTCTTAAAATAAACTCAAAAAAGGAGGGACTAGTAGAGAAAAAAAGAGAGACTCTATGGATTCAAGAATCACATCTTTGGCTAATTTCTAAGAAGGAAAGTGCTATCAAAATCAATATCTATTATTATCAGCTTTTTAACACACACAATCAAATATGGTCAAGAAGTCTAGGATAATCTTGATATAAGAAACTCATAGGCCTAATTCAAATTTTACTCCTTTTAGAGTAGCTATTGCACACTCTTAATCAAGAGATTATGACCTTAGACTAGTGAGGTATCTAAGATAGTTATTACATGTACATAAAAAACTACATCAAATATAAACACCTCTACACACTTAACAATATGAATCAATCAACTTAATTATTAATAATCAATTTAATTTTCTAATCAATAAATAACTATTACACATATAAGACTGACATATCAATCATGACAAGAAAGAACTCCATATATTTTTCACACTAAGAATATTGAATCATACAACAAACATAGATAAGCCTAATTACACAAAGATTGGAAAGAAAATACACAAACACATAAGCTAATAATATAAATTACTTCTACTCTTATATATTGAAATATTCTAACCTTTTACAATTATGGGTTATGTGTGTCAAAATCATATAAAGTTTATCTTACATTTGTCAATAGTTAAAGTCATCCTTTACAAAATCATTCAATGTGTGCATGTTTACAAAATGAATAGGAAATTTTTTACAATAATTTATAATCATTAAAAAAATATAAATATAATATTTACATCACTATTAGAATGTGCTTGCACAAAACTAGCCCTTAAGGCTGAGTCGATGTTTGCATGGATGCATTGACCTTGGTGGGAGTTATAACTGAAGACACCAGTGTAAAACTAGATGTAGACACTTTAGTTTGCTTCTTCTTTTCCTTTATCTCAAGATAGAATTTATACACCACATCATGTTATTGTCTAATTATATCTAAGTTCAAAAGAGAGGGTTTGTGTACCCTACCAACTTGCCCTAATAGCTTTGCATGTTCTACTGTTGTCATATAGAAGTTAATTTTGAAAATTTCAACTTTAGTTACCTTTTTCCTTGTAAATCTTAGTTATGCATAAATATATTTTAGTGTCATCCCTTTTAAACTAAATTTTCTAAAGCTTCTTGAATAAGTTGATCAAAATTTATTCTACTTATCAGCTTTTTTGTAGTGTCCTTTACCTTTAATAATTTCAAGTCATTCAAAATTTTCTAGATAAGTGCCTCATGTTCTTGGAATTTGGGGATCAATTCCCTAGTCACTATTACCCATTATCTAGCCTCCTCTATTCTAATGAATACCATATTGAGGGAATTAGATTCCTCTAATGGTTTCATTAGATCTAAATGGTTATAGGCCTTATTGGTTATGTAAATAATTAAAAACTTTAATTTATTCTCATCTACCTTCAAAAAATTAAACAATTTATGTGCTTGAGAAATTTGAGGGGATAATTTATCTCGTATTAACTCTAATTTCTCTAAATAATTATAACATTTATATGTAACCTCCTATACCTCAATTTCAATGCTTACTAGGATGTTAATTGTCTATTATTATTCTTTGATTAGTTCTAGTTCTACTTCTAGCTCTTACCTTTCATGTTTGATGCCCTCATGTAGTGCCACCATGGAATACTTATGTTTTTTGACTATATACCTAAAATATTAATTATAGGTGGATTATACCACTTATCTATTCATTCTCTTGGATAAGAAATATAGTTATTGCCTTTATTCTAGAATCATTTCTCTACCATTTTCATCCTCCATCTTTCTCTTTGGTACCCTTCGGATGCTCCCATAGGGATTTTAAAACAAGGTGGTTATGGATGGGAGCTTTGTGATATTAAAAATAATCATTTGAGAAACCTTGGATATCAAATCAATATCCCATGGATTAATCACCAATTGATTGGGGTCTATCTCCTATGTATTTTAATCACATCCTCCTCTACAAGATCTTCTATTGGTTGTTGGTTTTTGGATGCCTTGAAGAGTTTGTAGGAAGGAAAGACAAAATGATCTTGGAATAATCCACACCTTCATATTATGGGACTAGATGGACCTTTATGACTTTCTTTTCCTTCTTCCCTTTGCCTCAGGACACAACATTGGTTTCATGGGATGGTCTAGTGGATGGCATGGGTAAAGTGATTTAGGTGGATGAAAAATGGAGTTGTGGAGTGGTCATGGATATTTAAATTTTCTTGGGTACCTTTTTTCCCTTCAAGGTTATAACTATGGAAATACTAGAGATGATACTATTAGTAATGGGGATAATGGATGTGGATGGTATGGTTAGAAGAGATGAATTAATGGTGGTGATAAAATCCCTCTCCACCTTTAGAGTGAGAAGATGGATTTATAAGATAGAAGATTAGGTTAATGAAACCTTAGGGGTAGAAGTGAAAACTTCCACCATGGGAGTCTTTTGAATAGAGGAAATTAGAACAAAACCAAAAATGGGCAAACATGAAAAACTAGGGAAGTGGTCTCTAATGGCTAATCCTTTTCACCTATTGTGTCTTGCATGTTTGGTGCCTTCGCTTTAACAACCATGAGATTCAGTGTCTTTGCTCTCTCCAATTATTCTTATTCATTAGGTCCTTGTTCTTCTTCCTCCTATTATTGAGGAATTAAAGGTAGGCTATGTGATTTATCAACTATTAGACTACCTATGAGGGGACTCTATGGATTCCTTATATATAAAATATTGGTCTTGTCTTCCAAGTAGGATCCTTGTTGAAATAAGGTAGTAGCTTATTCTATGGCTACCCCTAATGATGTAAACTCTTACACTTGGGGGGTAATTATAGGGGTTTGTATTATAGTTATAGCTATTTATTTTGTGTCTTCTTTATCAAAGGAATCTAGATCAATAGGATCTCTTGGAGCTCCTCTATGATCAGGCTCATTCACCCCTAGTTATTTCTTGATAACTCTCAACTTAAAGGGAAGTTCTTATGAATAATACCTTTGTATCTTTATCTACTCTTAGTCCTAGCTATTCCAAAAGTCTAAAGTTGCCCATCCTTATGAAGGTGGCATCTTTGCATTCATTTATTATATGGAAATTGATGGCTCTTGCTAGATTATTCTCATGTGATCTTCCTTAAAGTCCATAAGTTGGGTCATTTCTAAGACTTGAGCATCATCATTTGCATTTAGAAATATAAATTCATGGTCATAAGGGATATATTATTATAGGATACCAAAGACCTGAATGTGTCTCTATATGTGACCATGGGGATCTTAGATCCTATGTGGCATGGTAGGAAAATGATAGATTTTTCTTTTGTTGCCTACTTATCCAAAGTGCTTCTTATATGTGTAGCACATCCTACCAATGATCATATATGACATTTGATTAAGTCTTCCTCAACACTCCACCATAGTTGATAAGAAATTTATTGCTCTGCTAACTTGTCTAATATGTATTAATAGAGGCACAAGGGATGAAAATTGTGACCAATAATCATAATCACTATGTAGTTAGGATAAAAATAATAATGACCCCTTCCAAATAGTGTTTTGGCTATGTTTTCTCCAATTATGGGTAGTCAAGACCCATGGATTTCTTGACATACTTGAGGATAGACATCCTTAAAAATTTAAACCATGTTCTTTATATATGCATAAACATGTAGGAGCTAGTGATAATCACAAATGTGATTCTTGATATAGTTTGTGGCTAAGTTCCAAACATTGCCAAGGATTTTATACATAGTGACTATTATCACATCCAAAATATAGGACATGATGTATAAGTGGATAGATGGAGTAGGTTTCTTAATCTTATATAGGACCTAATATCTCATATAAGAGCTAATGATTTCTCCCAAAGTAAAATTTGCGTCACTAGTCATCATCAAATGAAGTAAAGGTACCTAATCTAAATTAAGAAAATGGATGTTGGGCATGCCATACACCATATTAAGTATTGTCATCCCAATCCTCAATACCATTCTAAATTTGTTGATAGGGGTAATATTCTTACCTTTATATATCATGGTTTCCCTAAGGAGAAACCATGAGCGTATCACCTTATCCATTGAATTATGATGGTTCTATGAAACCAGTTTATTCTTATAAAAAACACATCTTGAACTAGTAGTGATAAATACCTTTGAAATTTATCTTTGGAGATGAATGCCATGACTGTTTGGTTATCCATGTGGTGTAAAAAATCATCCTTTGTAATATTCCCTACAAAGAATAAATCTTGTAAAAGGTCTATATAGGGGATCACCTCAAGTTTGGCCATAGTCAAGTGCAATGCTTGTCTCTTAAGGGAGAGAAAATTTGTAATGAATTATCCTTATATGGAAGATATATTTCCATATATCAACAATATGTTGAAAAAATCCACAATATCCCATAATTCATAATTGTTTCTATACCTATTGTCAAATATGGTGGCATCATAGATTGTATACATGAATTCTATTGAATAATTTATGGATAATAATAATGGTGAAAGTTATCCTTTAAAAATATTATATAATAATACAATTTAAATTATGTGTAGTACATTCATTTTGTTTATATACTTTATGAAAAACTCTCCTACATGCTTAGTCACTTTTTTGGTTGTAATATAATCATAGGTAGCTAGTGATTTCATGCATATGATAGTAGTTGAGTTCAAAAAAAATTATGAAAAATGAATAAATAAATGACTACACATCATGTATATATCCTCATCATTCAATTTAAATTTATGAATTATAAATTCTCAACAATCTTATGTTTTGTATTTTCTACACATTTCAAATCTCATTAGTTTACTTGGCGGTATCCTTATCAATTATCGAGAAGTATTTTTTTTTATTGGCTAATTATAGTGGGCTTTTGGAAATAAAGAATGGGGATTCAAGTTATATGTTAGTATTGAGCCTAAAAAATATCTAAACAAATCATCCAAACACAAATCCCGAAAAAATCCCAAAGACCAAATCTATCGAAACAAATGTTCTAAACAAAATGACCGATATAAAAAGTCTAAAGAGAAAAGTATCTAAATCATATAAATATGATGATGACTATTTCATATAGTTTGTCTGATAAAAAATACTGAACACAATTTTTTGATAAATGGGTTTGAACATAAAATACCAAACAAAATGTCTAATAAAAGATAAGCCATTCAGAACAATTGTTCAAATAAAATTTTTGATGCAGAAACTATAAACAAAAAAGTTTGATATAAAAAAACCTAATGAACAAATTCCAAATAAGTATTTCAAACACAAAGTTTGAATGAAATCCCTAATTAATAAGATATGAACATAAGTTTTGAATACCAAAAATTCTTGAGAAGAAGTCTTGAGCAAAATGTCCCAAGACCAAATCCCAAATAATTCCTCTATATAAAACTAAGTCCCAAAAAACCTTCATAGTTCAAAAATATCCTAAAATTAATTAATAAGGTCAGTCCATAAATATGTATAATACCATGCTTTATTATTCTAAGTGTAAAATCTAAGGATCATTCTGATTAGAACTTTGCATAGACATGTAGAAGAAAGGGCTCATAAAAAAAGAGCAAAATCCAAAAATAGTGGGTCACTAATTTTCTTCGAAGAAAAGGGGTATGCTAGGTACACTAGTGACATTATGGACATAGATGGCCTAATTCAAGGCATAGAGGACAAATTAATAGTTCATGAAGGACAACAAGCTCAATGCTATTAGCCTTATGTTCCTTCTCCTATACCATATTATCCTTCTTTCATGCCACCCATTCTTGTTCAAAAGATCAATGCAAGTGAGATTTAAAGTGTCCCAAGTTCTTCACACACCTCTCAAGATTCCTCATCATGGAAATAAATCCAAGAGAACATTCAAAAGAATAAAGAGGTTATTATTGAGAGGGTTGATAATCAAGACAAATCATAATTATAAATTTTGATTTCTACTTTAGGGAAACTAATGAGGCTATATTGACATGAAAATCCATTCCCCTTCCTCAAGAACACCCCAAGAAGTCCTTTAATATTCCAAGTTGCATTAAAGTGGTGAAGTCATAGGATAAATAAATTGGAATAAGCCTAGATTGGGGAGTTGAGGTCAAGGAATAAACTAAACCTATTTAAACCCCACGTATCTCTCCTTAAGATCCTAAAGCCTTCCCATCTTTAAAATATATTAAAATAGGAATCCAAGGTAAACAATAAATCTTTATTGAAATCTTGAGAAAACTAAGACTTTCCCATCTTCAAAATAATTTCAAAAGAAAATTAAAATAAAGAATAAATTCCTTGTGGAGAATTTTGAAAGCCAAAATATTTCAATTTTTTAGTGATTCATTAGTGAATGGAGGGAAGAAAGAGACAAGTTCATTGATCATGAGAGCTCAAAACTAGTTTGTGAGGTTGAGTAGTCTCTCCTTAAGGAAGAAAGTCATATTAAATTTGTAGATAATTCCCAAGAAGGTTATTATGTGGATAACTCAAGTGTATGTGATTAATAAATTACCATTGGAACACCTCTTGGTGAAAAAAGATGCAACTAAACCTTTGAAATTGAATAAAAAGGCGACCTTGATGGAATACAATTTAATCAAGTGATAATAGACTTTGAGAGAGATGGTCTTTACCAATATGAATAAGGTGTTGATGAGTTTGTTATAGTATAATAATAATCTCTTAAAGATCCATTAGAGGTGGAGAAAAATTGTTTTGAATCCTAAGAGCATGATATAAAAGGTACAAATTCTAATTACTTCTTGAATTATGTTATGACTACCTTTATATCAGCTCCTATCAAGCTTGAAGAAGGTCTAAGCAAACTAGAATTAGGTGAAGTTAAATTTGAGGACTTGTTTGAAGTTTTAAGAGTAGGTTACACTCTTATTGATATATTTTATGGTATAGTTTGGATTGAGGAGTGTAGTTTTCTAAATAAAATCACCAAGCAAAGGGAAGGCAACTCTCCAACCTGACCACTCCAAGAGGCTACTTCATTTAAAGATGACTTGTTTGACATTATTAAAGAAGGTTATCAAAATCTCAATTCATTTGCCTGTACTTGTTCACTTTTTAAAAAGGAAATTAAGCTTCATTGGTCTCAATATCTCAAGAATCAAGACACATTTCTCCCTGAATCCAACCATAAAATCATGCCACAAAATCCATCTAAGATTATTTAGCTTGATCATGAATAGCCTATTGATGAGGTAGAAATGAGATTATTTTTTCCAAATAGTGAGGTTTGGAATTAATATGATTTCCTTGAATCACATGGTCAACTAATAGATATGGGCATGAAGCAAAAAGGTATGATGGCTTGTACTAGAAATCATGAGTGTGCCAACATCTTAAAATATAGGTGTAAGTTTTCACTCGATGAACAATGATTGATTATATTCCACTAAGAATGTGACAATATGATTTCATGGTACCATGGAGATCTAAAGATATTCCCATTTTATCTTGGACTAGAAAGATATGTTGTGGTCAATTATATGTAGTTTCTTATGCTTTGCTTTCCCTAAGTGATTTATTAGCATAGGTGTGTATTTTTGTCATGTTTTATTTTTGTTGTTTATGTGTTGTATGTGGGAGGTATTTTTAGTTGGACATCTTGTCCACATTATTATTGTGTCTCAATTTTAGGACAAGTGAATCCATAACCCAATGGATGGACAAGACAACTAGTGTAATTTTATTATAAATAAAGAATCCCCAAGAGACCACCAAAGATGTTAGCCAAGTTTTGGCTACCATTAGAGGGGTTCATAAGAAAATTGAATTGTCATTTTATAACCTTTTTAATATCCATTATATGTTGTGTAAGGTCTTGAAATTGTCTTTGTAAGGTCTTATTAGATTAATTTAAGGTTGTTTTGACAAGTTAAGGTAATGATGTATGTTAGTCATGGGATAGTCTATGCATACCATGATATGAAAAGGTTAATTCAAAAGGTGTAAAAGGTTAATGAGTTTCTCTAAAATTCATGTCACTCTTTAAACACCTTACATAAACATTTTATACATGTTTGGAGAAGTTAAGTTTATTCTGTGAAATTTACGATAAATGTCATATAAGAGAAAGACGTGTGGCCAAGTCCAATGCATGCCTAGGCTTGCCAAGTTAATGTAAAATATAACCAAGATGAAATTTGCATACAATAAAAATTTTAAAAGCCTATTAAAGAGTTATTTAACATGAATATATGTTATGAATGTCAGATAATAGTTAGGTTAATAGTTTCAATGTATAAGAGATAGTAAATCACTCTATTGTAGGCAATTCAAGGAATTTGCATAGACTTAGAAAGATCATCTTCAGGTGATAACATTTTAAGAGTGTCTCTTCATATTATTTAGGTCATTTATATTAATATATTGATTACATAGTTCATAAAAATCCAAAATTTGCATCAAAATATCCATCATCTTCTGGGTAGATTGGTAATGGTGAATTTTATATGTTCATCCATACAAAGGAGAGAGGGTGGTGAGTTGATCTTATGAGAAGATGAGGGGTGTATAATGGCATTTATGTTTATGGTATTGATTTTATATTAATTACCCCTCATTTTTGAACAATAATTATGACCATAAGGTGGTCTTAAACACTAACAAAGCCCTCAAGGCTCAATTTTAGATAAAATCCATGAAATTTTAAGCTCTTTAGAACAATATGAGCATTGTTGAAGGTCTATAGGGGTCTACACAACCATCTAGCACATAATTCCTTTAGATTATTATTATATCATAAAATTCACCCTCTATAAGTCAAATATACCTTCTTAATTTTAGGATAACATGGAACTATCTCTCCTCATAGACAATCCACTATAAAAGATAAATATCTAGGTTTGAAAGGGTTAGCTCACTTGATTCATATTATAGGTTCACACTACACTAGAAGAATAAATATTTGGGTTTAAAATTGAATAAGGAGACATAAAATAAACCTATGAAATTGAGGTGATAAACCAAATATAACTCCACATAACACACTTTCATTTGCACTAAGAAAGGAGACTACCAAAATTGACCTTAACTCTATGTCCTTGTAACATAAATATTTCTCATAGAGGTAGATTGATATGCATATATATAGGTGGGCTAAAATAATTTATAATACTAGACACCAATATTCCCTCATACACTTCAAGACACACCTAACAAATGAATACACTTTATAAAACCTATTAGAAGAGATACCACTCACATAAAACATGTAAGAGTAGAAGGGAAGTAAGGATGGCGTGATCATAACTTATAAACCACCTAAATCACTTAACACACTCAGGAAAGAGATTTAAGAGAATGAATAAATTTAAAAAACTTTATTAAAAGGAAAATGAGGTGTCAAAACCAATAGGGCTTTAACATACCAATTGTGGATTCATTACAAATCTAAAATGGCTTGAATATATAGAACATAAGAGAGGAGAGAGAAGAAGTGAAGATAAAGGGTCACAATATCAAGTGTAAAAATATCATAACCAATTAAAATTCCATAAAATTAAGTGGAAAATATGCTATGAATGTCTTCTTGGATAAGTGTCAATCTGAATCATGTCATATTCCTCAAATTGGCATAGAGACTCTTCATATTCTTGATTTGAAACTGTCTTGATGATGATTCACCCAATTGACTATATAAAACTGCCATAGAAAGACTTGAAACATATGATATGATGTGAGAAGGTTTAAATTGTTTTAGTGTATGTCACATATGCATCTCTAACTGATGGACTCATCCTTATCACTTATCATTCACTATTTATAGTCATTCATTAACTCTCTTAGCTTAAATATTCACATCTATCACTTAGGTAGCCTATAGTTTCTAAAATAAATATCACTGAAGAGGTGTTATGAAACTATATTATACCTTATTTATCCTATGTTCTATCAAATAGACCTTAATGGAATTCAAAAAGCACTTCTCACTATCAAAAATTAGGCAATCATTTTTCCTTCTCACTATATGTTTAGACTACCTATAATGAATTTTATAACAGAGAGATAATCATACACAAAAAGGTGATAAATGAGTTTTAGGAGTTATACAAGTCTCTAAATACCTCCAACATTGATCTTAATTCATCAATCCCCTTTTACATATATGAAACACATCAAATCGTATAAGAAACACAATATTAGTTCTATTTGTACATATGATAGTACCTATAAATTAGTTTAATTGATCGTAAATGATTTATAAACATTTAAAAAACATGTTCATGGCCATTTTACCCATCCTAGATGCATCTCCATTTGTTTCTTCTTTATCATGTCTAAACAAGGGTTTTAAGAGGGTTTTTGGTATCCTTGATTATTAAAAATGGTTCATAAAAGTTAGACATATATATTTTGAACCAGTTAAAAAAAAATTAGGTATAGGACCCCCTTAAATTATTACTATATTATTTAAGTATTGTGCACACCCTCCATGTAGATATGAGTGAAGGGAAATGGCCTCTCAAGCTCTTGACTACATTATGATATAGTTTTAGGCTCAATTGACCAATTTAAATGGTTTCCTATAAATTAATGGATGTTACTAGAATTATATTATTCCATAAAATCACTCATATGGTTTATAAAGTTCTCATGGTCATGTGGATGAGTTTAGGCACCTATAAGGCTTAGGCCTAATTCTAGGCCTAATAGGCCTAACTATGTTTTTATGAATATGAGAAATACTAAGTGGTTCAAAATTATTTATATGTTAATATATATATATATATTTTAATTAAATTCAACTATATACATCACTCTACATAATTTTTTACTCCCCCTTCACTTCTTTCTTCACTTACCTACTATGTCTGCAGGTTATCTTGTTGATAGAGTACCCTCTATCTGAGAAAAAATAGAGGGAATGTACCATATATATAATTTTAAATAGACTAATGGGAGTTATATTAGGTACTAATTATTCTCTATATCGATTTTCATAAGTTTATTATGCTCCAATATCCCTCAAACATTTAAATCTCTCAAAACTACCTCACTAGGTTTGATGATTGTAGGTAGGGTTTAGTTGACTATACTTGATGTTAAAAAAGTATTTGTTATATTTATTATATAAATTAACTTCAAGTATAAGTTATATAATAAATTTAATGATTTATTCAACATTTTATCCATTTTAAACATTTTCCCATCAATCACCTAGCATCTTTCATTGCATGAGCTAGTCTGCAAACTATCTTCAGCTATAGGTAGTCGATCATAGTTCACAAAGTTCCTATACATTTTGATGTTTATATGAGGAACATAATTAAGGGTTAGTTTATACATATTATATTTCTCATTCCATATTATAAATTTATTATATCAACTAATATTTCCCTTTTACTAGTATGTCTAATCTATAGTCCAAGTGAAACTAAAGGTGTCAATTCAAGGAGTTATGAGATTCATATAGGTGTTTATTTCATGCTTGATTATTGTTTCCTAAACCTTTAATATATCATTAAGTCATTAGGGATCATATAATACCTGGTTTATCTCATTTCATGCCTATAAACCATGTAGTCATTATTTACTATCAACATAATAGGTCTTATTGCAAGTTATGGGTTCATGTAGCCTTTGGGCACCATGTTTATTGAATGCTTACAGTGAAAACATGATGGAATTGAAAGCTAATTTACCATTATATTTATAAAATAGACACTCCTATTGTGTTTTCATGTTAAAACTATGTCTAGACTATAGGAATTGAAACATAATACTTACTCATACCTCACATACCTCTTCCAACAAATGACACTTTGTAGAGTAGAGTCATTTTTTAGAGATATTAAGGTAAGTTATCTCATTGAGAAATTTATTCAATTCTAAGACTATATATTATTGTATATGTTGAATTGGCTCCCACAACCAATATATAATCCCTTAAAATGGCTCGATATTACTATCTTCACATTGAGAGTTTTCATAAAAACCTTAGAACTCTAATATTCACCAATAAGAGTGTTTGAGGCTTATTTCCACTTGACTATAGGTGAAAATCACAAATATATCTGATTGTATATGTTATTTGACTATATTTTAGGCCCTCTCTTTATAACATTGGGTCTCTTAATGATTCTACCATGTTTCTAATGATAAATGAGATCCTATGAATGTTTCTAGGTTTTAAAATTATCAATACCCCTACCCAACCACCATCACACAGTCATGTAAATGACTGTTGAAGATTATTTGACCACGTTTATGGTTTTAGGTCTAGCACTCCATCATGACATTATTGAGACTAAATCCTCTATGGAAAACTAATAACCATTTTATGGAGGATTGAAAAAAACATATTAAACTTGACTTGAAATCACTCACAGTAGGACAAAAAAATTTAATTGATAAAACATTATTTGTAGACTTTAATGGTGTTCATTGCTAGCATATGGAGATGTTTATGCTAATATCCTCACCTTCACATGTGAAAACTTAGTTGGGAAAAAAATGAAAGGAGTGGGCATTCTCTATAATACCATGTTTACTACTTGGTTGACACAGACCAAAATAAATATATGAGAAACCTGAAGCCATTAATGATGTGTAAGATGTTTGAATTGATTAACAATATTAGTGATTGTTCATAGGGAATAGTACACCAAAACAAACACTATTTCCATGTAATGAGAGCTCATTAAGATTAATAATAGCCACAAATTTCACTTAGCATAACTCTTTTTCTCATGTTCATACTGAATGAAGACCATTGACCTATTTGACCTTGTCCAAGAGAGTGATGAGGGAGAAGAAATGGATTTTCTAAATTTTAGGCCTATCAAAGCTTCCCAAGCCTAAAATTGACTTGTGGGGATTTGAATAAGCCCTCCTAAAGTGACCACATGTGTGAGGGATATCATGAATCTATATAAATAACTAAAATTGCATGTTAAACTCTTTTTTTGTACATTTAACCTACAATTGCCAATTTCCAAACTACCATCTAACATCTAACTGACATGTGAGATGTTATGTTTCACTTGAAATTTTTTCCTTTCATAAAAATTATGTACAGCTTCCCTTAGAATGACCAAAAAGGTGACATAAGAGAATATTAAGATAATGACAAATATAACAAAGATGAAACACATAATGCGACTCTAAAAATAACCATGTGACCATTTTATGACTTAGCAAGATCCTATAGAAAGTTTGACTGTATATAGGGTTTACCTAATTTTACCTAAGTCAAATTTGGTCAACATTTTGGAAGTTTCCTAGGGGTAGCAAGCCTATTATACTAAGGAATAGTACCCTTCTCCTATCCTTGAGAAATGGTGTCAACTATACACTATTATTCACACTGATAATACTTTGAAAGGACACCAAACATACCACACACAACAAGGAAACAAGCAAAAAATACAATAAATAAGACACACACTTGTGTTTTCATGAACACTAAGGGAAAACATAAACCAACATAAGTAAAAACACAACAATCCTAGTATGCACAATACCTCAAATAACTTGAGGTGAAGAACCTTATTCATTACTTTAACTAAGGTCAGAGACAATCTCCTTGCATCACTACTACTACATGAAAATAATCCATCATATGAGGCATGTTTATCAATTAATACTTGATTGTGGAGATATTGAAAAGACTTACCATGGTTGTAACTTCTAGTGACTTCAAGTTTATCATTTGGATTACTAAAGAACATTCCTCCTATCCCTCTAAGGAACTTGTTTGAGCTGTAATTAAACTTTAACATGCTCAATTAACACCCCTCAAACTAAATCTTGGGAGTCATCAAGGCATTTTCAACCTTAGATACACTTGACTCAAGATATGTCTCTTGTTTTGAATCTTTAAAGTTATCTTCTTGTTCACCAAACACTACCTGGTATGTTAAAGTTGTTCCTTATTTAGAAAGGACCTCAAGATTTAATTTATGCTCATTAAACACATGGTTGATCTCAAAATCAAGTATATACTCTTTTGGAGAAGTTGTAGACCTATTTACCTCCTCAAATTATTAAACAGTGGTATTAAATTATTACCACATGTCATGATGTTCATGTTAATGTGTGTTTCCATCTTTAGTAGGTAGAATTGAGTACTCATAAAGACTATCATGTTTTTCCATAGATGGGATGCTTACATCATCTTCTATGTGTACAATGTAGTTTCCCCATGTAAATTTTTCTATAATGTTATCATGGTCTACATCAAGGACTCCATCACAATCTTAATGAAGTATGTAATTTCTAAGACCAGTTTCTTCAAATCCACCTTGCTCAACTCCCCACTCATCAAGATACAATTAAGAGATGCCAGAAACAAGAGTTAGAGTTTCTTGATCAATAGGGTGATCATCTTATTCAATTACATTTCAATTCATATTATAAGTTTAAGGTTCATAAGGTTCATAAGGTTTAACATGAAATATAGAGAGAGGTTATAATTTGATGATCACTTTTGCACCATATCTAGTCCTAAAAACCATATAGGACCAATCTTAAGTTAGATAACCTCCAAATATAGCAGTAAACTCTCTAGACAAATAAAGTGTAAAATGAGGAGCTACATCCACCAGTACAACATCTTAAGAAATGATAAAGGTAAGACAAGCATAGATAATGATTTACAAACCTCTAATTATGCCAATGGTCTTGGTAACTAACCCATCCAATTTTAGCACTCCTTTAGCATGAGGCTCATACTTCAAGTTTAATTTTTTAGATACTTATTAGGCATGACAAAATTACTAGCTCTGTTATCAGTAAGACAATTATGTACCAAGGAATATCCAATAATGATGGATAGATAAAATGGAGGATGTTTTTATACATTTTCAACTTTACTTGGCTGTCCTTCACTTGGATTCATAGTGTTTATCAAGGATGCCTCTCTTTGGTGAGGATATTTGGTTGTCAAACTACATCTGGATAACTCCTCTTGAAGTAGGTCTTCTTATCTAAGTATTTCCAATTTATCCCACATTGACACATTCAAATGAGACCTCTTCATTTTCTCTACAATGTTAGTGGAAGGACCACTATATTTTTGCTTATCCACTAGGAGGAATGGTGTTGCCTACACCTTGATAATTCTGATGTGTGAAAGCATTCCTAACATTAAGGACTATTTTATCTAATTATGTCTTATACCTACTAAAGTGGAGTGGAGAAAATTTTATACAAAAATAATTTTCATAGATTTCAAATAAATTGGACTATTTCAAACCATTTAGACATAGATCATTCTAAAAGAATTAGACTATTTTGAATAATCTGGACTTATACCCACCAAAGTGGAGTGGTGATAAACTTTTACACAAATAAATTTTCTATACTCGAAATAAATTGGAGTGTTTCAAACCTATTGGGCATATATCATTTTAAATAAATTGGGCTATTTTGAATAATATGGACTTATACCAACTAAAGTGGAGTGAAGATAATTCTCTCCAAAAATAATTTTTTTATATTTGAAATAAATTGGATTTTTTCAAATCATTTGGGCATAGATCATTTTGAAAATATTGGGCTATTTTGAATAATTTAGGCTTATACCTATAAGGTGGAGTGATTCAAGAAGATTTTCTCCAAAAATTAATTTTTTATATTCCAAATAAATTGGAGTGTTTCAAACCATTGGAGCATAGATCATTTCAATTAAATTGGTCTATTTTAAATAATTTGAACTTATACTCACTAAAGTGGAGTGGAGAATATTTTCTCCACAAATATGTTTTCTATATTAAAAATAAATTTAATTATTTTAAACCATTTATGAGCAAATCATTTTGAATAGATTGGATTGTTTCAGACTATGAGACGCTTATAGGCCTTTAGACCAATCATTGATCCTTTGAAGTGACATTCCATTGTTGGGACATGTGGCACTATTTTACTGGCCAAATTATGGATGAAAACATAATAATCAATTAGTTCATCTATGTAATAAATTATCTAATAATAATTATTTATTGTTTAATAGGAAGATCTTCATGAGTAGGTGAAGATATGATAATGGATAAACATGGGAAATTTCAAGATAAAATAATGGATTATCCACTTTAAAATGGATTAGCTTTGAAACTTGGACCTGATTCAATACTTTCAAGGAATCTCCAACTATAAATCAAATTGCACTTAACTAAATCAAAGTAATTATAAATTAGAATCGATTAATTTGAAATTAATTAAACTATATTTTAATTAAATTAGAATTTATTTTTATGAGATTTATGATAATTTTTTATTACTATAATTATATTTTATAATCAATAAATACACTTGAAAGAGTCATAAAATGGTTAATTTACATATTTCTAAACACTAGTTCATAGCTGTTGGCATGGATGTTTTGCTTTCTCCCAAGAATGTGATGATAGACATCATTTTTATTCTCCAATAATTTTCATTTTTATGACTTCCATTTCTAGTATATCTACTTGATGTAACATAAATTCAATTTTAATTTTTGATTAGCAACAAAATTTTGGGAATTACAATCAATGAACAATGTGTTGGCAAATAAAAATCATCTCCAAAGGTCCCTTCAAAAATAACTTCATCTAATTTCTTTATGTTTATATTGTATGTATTAAAATATATTTTCCCCCAAACAAACATGAAATTTGAACTTGTGTAACCCATGGCTTGAATGAGTATCCTCAAATGATTGTCCTCTATCATTGACCAAATGCCAATGTGAGAAAAAGACTGTAGTACCACCTTCAAAATTTATTTGAAATTATAATGAATGTAGTATGACATATTTTATATTTTATAATATTATTTTTTCCCGTATCATTAATTTTCATATATTATGTTTTGTGTACAACAAATAATAAGTCATCCAACCCCAAAATCAATAATTTTTTAGAAGTCAATTTTAGCTCCTCCCTTGAAATGTCTGTAATTTATTATAAAAGAAATGAATAATTTATTAACAATATTATATTATAATAAATATAACATTTAAATTTTCTAATTAAATGTTTTACATGTTACTAGATTGGTCGTTGATGCACTTTTGATTTGCATTTCTTATTATAACATAAAATATAATGCATTTCATTTTATTCATTATTTTTGAATTTTCTTGAATCTTATAAATATTCATATAAACATATATAAAAATAAATACATTCTCAAGAACATTGTAACTATACTCATTATACATAGATGTACCATTTATATTATCAGTTTTGTAACATACATATGCATATACATGTTCATATTGAATCCTTATAAGTAGATCATAATTTTATCATATTCTAAAACAATCCTATTTTTCCATAACTCATTTTTCATAGATGTTGATAGGAATTTAACATTGATCAAGTAACATATATATTCTTATAGTAATAAAAGGATCAATTATTTTTATGCATACCAATACATATTTATATGTTTATACAACCCATCAGATCAAACAAAATAAGATTACTCTTCTAAGCCAAAGCTCACTATCACTAAATTCAAATGAAAATACACCTTAATAGTTAAACCCCCTTCATATACTTCCAATAAGAAACATCATATTATAAAATATTTAAAACTATATAAATATAATTGTTTCTAGCACAATATACTTTATTTTTTATTGATAAAGAACACATGGATACTTTGCATCAAAATTTATTGTATTGAAGACTTGGTATAACACATATTGCTTTATTTTAAACTGGGTAAGTTAAACATTTAAACAACACTTTAATGGGTAAATTGAACATATAAACAAGATTTTAATGGGTAAATATAACCACATTTAAGTCTATACAATAATAAAATGAACCCACACTTCCAAATCCCAAGCTGATACAAGTCTCTATTTTATTGTCTTCTACAATCTCCTATCCATGAATAAAAATTCAACTGTAATGTGTTTAAATAAATAAATATAGATAATATATTTTATACTTTTATGAAATTGTATAATTACACATTTATTGAAAGGGGTTTTTGCCCTTTTTTTACCTTTTTGTAGTTTGTATGGGTACATTATTTCATTGAACCTTTAGTTTTTTATTCCCTACAAGGTACTATATAACATAGTAACTAAAAATGTGTAGGTTGATATTTGTATTTTAAAAATGTGTCTTGTTGTAGAGTTTTTCCTTGTGCTATTTTCATGGAGGCACCAACCTATAGAGCTATGCCATAGGTTGTTGTGTTGGAGACAAATTTGTAGAGCTATGTTGTGAACTATTTTAATTGAGACATAAATAGATGGAGAAATATTCTATCGGTATTATGAATATTTGATAAATAAAAAATTATATAAGTGAAAAAATATGCATGATATTATCTTACCTTCTTCAACTTGTAATATGTCATGTTCATTGATATGATTTTCCATTATTATTATTTATTCACTAGCATGCAATTTCATTAGTGCTACACATTGAAATATTGTTAAGCTATTAGGTTTGAAAAATAAAACATACACACTAAAATATTGTTAAAGTTTTATATTTGTAAAATGAATCATGAATATAAAATAAATTAAAAATGTTATGTACCTGGTACTAATTGATACAATTGTTCTTGTATTGGTTTCTCTAAATTTATCAAACAATTTTGAAATTAAACATTAAAAATTATTTGTTCTTTAGTTTCTTTTAAATTTTATATAGAATGAACCAATGAAGCTCTTATATATACCCATAACACATCACATATATCTGAATTGTTGAAATTAGGATAAGTCTCTCCCAAAAAATGTTATCTAGTTAATTTTGGAATGGCCTTCCTATTTTGTGTGAACCAATCATTTGAAATGTTGTTACATATTTTTACATGTCAAAACCTTCCTCTAATCTACTTTGTTGTGAATGGAAGATAAAATATTGCAACTGCAAATGAGTGAGATCTTGACAAAAATTGATACCTATAATATGAGTCCAATTGAATCCATTAATATCTAGAACCCATAGTATAATACCCATTTCTTCAATGGAATGGAAATCACCAACATGTAGATTCTTGAGAGAGGTATAAATACCAAAAAAATGTTATAGTCTATGGATGATGAATACATTGAAGGCCCCAATAATAACTTTATCAATCAATGCTTTAAGAAATAGGTGAATATGTTCTTCCTTAAAAACTTCAATGAGATTTAAAAGATCAATAATTATCAAATTGGAATTCAAACCAAGAATGAAAATTTCATTAAAATATTCTATACTGGATGGCCAAAGACATGGGGGCTTGTAATGGTAGCTGAATCATTTTGTATTTGTCCCAGGAATCTGACCTCCTTCATTATGTAGATATTTTTTCAATATGATTAATGAATCTTGAGATAATGCTTCCCAACCTTTCTAATTTTTTGAAATACCTTCATTTAGGACACATAAATCATCAATCATTTTCACAAAAAAATATAATGCTCCATTACCTCTTTAGGTGTGATTGTTTTATCTGGTGGTAGTGTCAAATCATGGTTTTTGAAATAATCTACAATTCCTGATAATATGTTACTTTACGCCATCACCTTTTTACATCAATTATCCATGTTGTTATACCTAGGGGATTTAAAGAAGGAAATAGACCCTTTTTCCAATAAATCTACTAGTTTTATTTTTTGTTTGTCTAAAAGTCCTTGAATATTTCTAACTACTATTGTTATAATCAGATTTAAATCATATTTATCTAAACCAAGAAAAGTATCACTTTCAAACAAATCAAATGCCTTATCAAAACAATCTAAAATGGACTTTTCCATAAAAATAAGGCATTTTATCTCATGTAGTTGTGTTGAACAATTCATTTGTGTGAATAAGTGTCTATCTTATTCATTAATTTATTCCATATTTTTTCCTTATTTCAATATTCTTATAACCTGTCAGTTGGATAAGGTCATGTATATATCAAACTCTTTATACAAATGAATCCTTATAAATTATTTCATTGGCTTCATTATATTGGTTACGTATTTTGTGCACAATATGAAATGAAGTACAAGTTTTTAAAAATATTGCCCTTATAATAGAACATTTATTTCTCAATGATAGTGAATTATATTCCTCCTCCAAAATAATTCTTTGGTGTGATGTAATTATGTGTTGGCCATCTCTAATTTTGAATCTTATATATTTTTTTCTCCATCATATCTTCTAGGACTTTATTTGATTCAATAATACATTAAGGGTTGGTTGGATCAAAAAGAATTAACAAAACATCCTTCATTCAAACCTCATTATATTTTAAAAATGAATGAACTATATAATTCACCCCTCTTTCATTCAAATTTATTATTTTTATATTAGCATCCACCAATTCATAGAGTTCTACAAGAATGTTTGAGGTGTAATTTCTAGAGGAAATATACCATGCAGAGAATTCATTTTGTGTCTGATAATAATTGTGTCAATAAAAGTGCTCCATCCTTTTGTTTGATCTTAGTTTTCTTCACTGGCATGAGTACTTGTATGGCCTTTTTCAAATCTACATAAAAATATGTTGCCGTTACTTGTCTTGTTTTTTTCAAGATTTTTTCTTTCATGACTAAAGGGTATCTTAAATACATATTTGCATGGTGGCAAGTAGAATAAATTATTTCCCCTTTTGAATGTTTTTATTTCAACATATTTTGTATTCTAATGACAAAATTATCTCCATTTATCAACCCAGACATTTGAAGGTTCTAATAGCTATTCAACTAAAACCCAAATGTTTCATAAGGAGGAAAATTATTTTTTGTCAATTCCATTTTACTAGGTGTAAATTTGTTAAAATTAGTTGTAGCTCGATGGAGAATTCCCTCTTATCTATTATATAATTTCAATTGTAATTAAAGGGAATATTCAAGTTCATCCTTATCAAAGGCAATGATTATTCCAATTGAAAAATATTCTTTTCTTGATGTAGTGCTAAATAAGTATATATTTGCATGCATGTTTAGCAAACTAAATAATTTAAAATAATAATTAGCAAGAGGAGTTTTTTTTCCACCATAAAATGAAATATGTTGATGTGGATTTAATTTTGATTTCATTATTTTAAACTTTATTATATTTAAATTATCTTGGAGTTAGGCCTTCTTCTACCTATTAAGTGTGGGAATTCTTTTTTCATCTAAAGACATTATGCTAAGTAATTAAAATGATTTAAATATTGATATTTTGTAAAATGTAAGTTTCATATTTCATCAATTCATGAATTTTTTTTTGATTAAGTAGTGATTAATTATATATAAATAAATTTTAATTCTAAAGTATAATTCAAAATACATATTAAATCTTCTTAATATATACATTAAATTTCACTTAAACGAATAGTGTATGACTAAAGCAAAAATAAATTATATGTGCACCTGCTAATATAATCTAATGGGAAAAGGAATCTACAAACATTTGTTTCAAAGGAAAAAGATGAGGGGGAAACATGTTTCTAATGTGTCAAAACACCCATCAATAGGTACCTTCAAGGTATCTCCTAGGAGATACCTTTCAATCATGCATAAGAGTGAATTTTTCTTACAAGGCATCTCATAAGAGATACCTTCAAGTTAACCATGATGGTATTACAATTGCATTTAAAGTCCCTTTAAGGAATCTCCTAGTGGACACCTTAAAGGGTGGTGTCATAAATTAAAAAGGATGTTGAGTGTATCCCTTAATAAAACTTTCCTTCACCTTGAAATCACTACTGGGTGATATCTTGATAACTTGAAGGGCCTTCTAATACTTGAGAGATCACACATTTTAGGTCCTCCTATGCACATGCTCTTTCCACCTCAATTTAGTTTAACAATTTTCCATGTTATATTAATAGTTTAAATATAAATAATTACCTTATTTTACCTCTAAAATTTTCCTTTACCTTGATGGTCCTTTTAATATCTTCAAGATATCTCTTAGGAGATACCTTAAATTTATCCATGCAGGTATTAGAAGGCCCTTGAAGGAATATCCTATTCGATACCTTGAGATTGAACTTGACCAGTGTTATTGAGGTTTGAAATATCTTCAAAGTATCTCCTAAGAGATAACTTAAAGTTACCCATGGAGGAATCTCCTAGTGGATATTGTTGATGGCTAAAACTCTTGATCTTAATGAATAATTTCTTATGAAAATATTTATATATGGGTAATGAAATTGTGATCTATGAAGTAACCTATAGGATTTTAGAATTTGACTCTTTGAATTAATTAGGGGTGAAAAGGGGAAAGAGGAAATAAAAATAAAATTTAAACCAAACTAACTAAGGTGATGCACCAAGATTCTTGAAGTATCTATTCCTAAAATTGTATAAAATAGATTGAAACCTTAAGGTATTATAGATAATTAAAAAAACATATGCATGATTTAAAACCTATAATATGAATAAGATTAAATACTATAGAAGAAGAAAACATAAATAACAAATAGTAATGTATTTCACTCAAATTAACATAGAACACCACATCCTCTTAATTTTAGGTGGAGAATAGAATAAAAAAGTCCAAAAGTCACATTATACAATATTCAATCCTTTACACAAAGGGAACTTGCTAAGGTCATGAAATGAAAATAAATAACTGCTGATATTTCTATTTTAAAACTAACTATTATAATGGTTACTCTATAATAATAGTAAAAACAATTTCTATTATCTAATGTCCCCACCCATTTACAAATGAAATAAGCCCTGAATATATAGGCACCTCGACCTCATGAGGAAATGACACCTAAAATTTGGAACTCACACTCATGATGAGGCCATTGAAAATGAGTGGGGAGCTTTGGCTCATGAGTGTAGTTGGTCTTCAAAATCCTAGATATGGTGTAACTGTACACCTCGAGATTCCCACAATGCTTATAAGAATTTTTGTGGTGATGCATTTCTCCCTCTAAAATACACCTAGAATTCTTATTAGAAATGGGGCTCACTTCCCTCAGCTAGTGGCACACCTTTTATTTAAAGAAAAACTCCCTTCTTTCCTAAGGAGCATTGTGACAACACATATCATTAGTGGAAGGTACCGAGCCTTGGCCAAAAAATGAAGGAAGGGAACCCAAGAAAGAGGAGGTCAATATTCCACCCATCAAAATTCATTGAGCACATCCATGATGAAAAGGCTAACTACAACAAAACTTTAAAATGTGCATTATGTTCCACAATTACCTTGAGGTTGAAATTGCCCAATTTTATTGAGGTTTATAAGGCATTCAATGAGATACCTTTCAAATAGGCACACAAGTGGATTTTTCCTTCAATGTATCTTCTAGGAGTAATCTTTGGCCCAAATCTGTAAGTTTTCCTATATTAAACTTTCCTAGACTACTTGAATGTGTTTGTCTATGTGTGTGCAACATATATTCATAACAAACATTAGTTCTAAATACACTTGTACATGGAGAATCCATATTCAAAATTAAATCTTCAGACCATAGGGCCTTTATTTTCTTCTCTACCCTTCCCCCTATTTTGGAAACTTCCTATAGTGAAACTTTCTAAAAGAGACAATTTCAAGTCACCCATTAAGATAACTTCATGTTACCTTCAAGGAGATAATTTCTAGTCACCCATTAAGGTATTACAAGGAACTTTAAGGAGTCTCCTATTAGATACCTCAAGGTTGAACTTTCCCATCTTTATTGTGGTGTAGAAAGGATTTAACGAGTAAATAGGTATTTTAATTAAAGAAGGAAGTAAGTAATACATTGATTATTGTGTATAAGGTCTTCTATAGATCTAATCATGGGGTAAAGGTGTCTTAATTAAAGTATTCAATGTGAAACCATCAAAAATTCATACCTCATAAGATCATCAATAGAGAGTTGAATAATGAAAATCCATCACTGCATCATTTTGTATTGAACAAGAATTACACTCAAGAGCTTTACCATACCTTTAATAAAATAAAAGGACCTTAAAAGAAATATCCTTGGAGATAATTTGAAGGGAATTGTCATACATTGAAGGTTAAAATTGAATGTATCTCCTAGGAGACACCTTAAATATGAACATGAGTAGAATTTTCCTTGACCCTAAAGGCACTACTAGGTGATAACATAAATGACCTTTCTAGGACTTAGTTTCATGTGGAGGAAATATATTTAGGATTTGGTTTTTGAACATTTTGATTGGGCCATATTATTATATTTTTGTCTTTGGGTTTTTTATTAGGATATTTTATCTGTCAAATTGGGGTCTTCAAATATTTTATTTTAGACTTTTGGTCTTTAGAATTTTTTGTTAAAAGTTTTAAATTAGACATTTTGTGTAAATAAATGTTCCAAATGACTTGTCTTTTATCAATGATTTTTCTCTTTAGGTTTTTTATATCATCCTTTATTTTTGAATGTTTTTCTTGGATATTTTATAGGCTTGGTCATAACATAAAACTTGACTCCTAATTCTTGACTACTAAAAACCCTCTATACTTGGCTAATAAAGAAAAATACTTCCCCATACTTGCTAAGGATACCCACCAATTAAACTAACTATATTTGAACCATAAAAAAAGTATAAAACATGTGAATGTTGGGAATTTATAATGAATAAATTTGAATTGAATAATAAAGTATATCCACATGACCTATAACCATTAATGTCTTCATTACTCTCAAATGAATTCAAAATTAACTACTATCCTATGTGATAAAAGATGTAGTTACCTATGAGACTATTACAAGTAAATACGTGACTAGAAAAAAGGATAATTTTTCATAGATCACATAAAAAAATATAAGCACTACACATAATTAAAATTCCATCTTCATCTAAGGCATTTAGGGGAGCACTTATATAATCATCATTTTCTATTAAGGACTCGACCGAATTCAAGGACACAGTTTATTGATGGCACTATTTTTTATAACAGGTATGGGAAATACTCTAAATTATGGGATGTTTTTGATTTTTTTGACATGTTTTTAATGGATGGAAATATATCTCCCTTAGAGTGACTATTCATCATAGACTTGCTAGCACTTAAGAGATAGGTATTGCATTTGGCTATACACAAGCCTGAGGTGATGCCATGTATCGACCTCCTCTGAGACTTATTATTCATAGGCAAAGATATACATGATTATTTTATATACCACATGGGTAATAAAATGGTTGTGGTGTGCATATCTAGATTATATTTTTAGAGGTTTTTTTTACTACCATGACTAGATGCTTATTTTGACAAACATAAGCTAATTTTGTAAAATCAAGATAATATTATTGAAAAGGTGATGATTTCATGGCTTTCCCCCAAGGAAACCATGACATACAAAAGTAATAATCCCACTCCAATAAATAATTTTAAGATGGGAGTGTAGATTTGCATGGCACTACTCAATAGGATTTATGGAATGCTCAACATCCATTTCCTCAGTTTAAACTAGGTACCATTATTGCATATGTTGTTGACCAGTGATGCAACATTTACCATAGGTGAAATTATAAGCTACAACCTAAGATAGTAGATCAATCATAAGGACAATCAACTGACTATGGTAGGCTACTTCTATATGATGTCATATCTTTTATATATTGTAATGGGAATAATATATAAAGTCCTTGATGAGCTATGGAGCATGACCATCGATTGTATAAAAAATCACATTTGCAATAATTTTCAATTTTTGCATATCTATTATTATACCAAGAATATGGAAATGATTATTGAGGATGTTTATCCTTAAGTCTGGTAAGTAATCCATGGGTCTCCAATCCATAGAGTCAGAAAAAGCATCATGAGGACACTATCTAGAAGAAGTGATTATTTTTTGTATCTTAACTACACTATTATCATGATTATTCGGCACAAGGTTCATCCTTTGATCCTTTAAAAATATGTACCTAATAAACTGGCTAAGTAAGAAATTAAGTTCTAGCTCTGATGGAGTATTGAGGAGGATCTGATAAAAAATAAGAAGAGCATAATCTATGGTCACCATATGGTCATTGATAGAATGACATACACAATGAGAAAGCACTTTAGAGAAGTTGGTGGAAAAAAAGAGTTATCATTTACCCATAATACCACATAAGGATTAGTATCCTCTTGACTACATACAAAAATACATTTAAGGCCTTAGTATCGCATACAACCACATCCATTATGATTATGAATTTTTATTCATGAATGCATATGATGATAATGAGGTCTTGGAAATGGAAAGGGTTACTATTTTAAAGGATTTCAATAAAGTTGAAGGAATTGTATAATACAATGCCACTCTTTACAAGATGGACATCCTAAGAATTTTGGAAGGACCAACCCATAGAGGAGTCTAAAGAAAAAGGAGATATATCATAAGAGCTTCCTTTCAAGTTGAATGATGTTAATAAGAAACCAAGGATTAGTTAACCTAATTTTAGGGGACCTCTAAGAGACTCTATCAATATAGATTCATTTGATGAGGAAGAGAATCGACAAGATCCCCCATCTACCAGTGTAATTTAAATTTATATGGCTACCACCCAGGAATAAGAGTGTACATCTTCAGGGGTAGCCACATAATAACCCACCACCTTAGTTTAGCAAGGCTCCTCCTCATATCCTAAGACTACTATTTTTTACAAAAGGAAGCCTCAGACTCCCCCCACAAGAATTCCTATAATAAATCAATCTTAAATATTTATTTTAATTCCCCAATAAGTAGTAGTGTAGGAGGAAGAAAATTATTTTGATGAAGAAATAGATTTGGAGAAAACACCATATATGGAAAACACAATAGGTAAAAAGGCTTTGTTTGTAAATACTAGTTCCTTACTATGTTCTTATATTCCTATTTTTGTATCTATCCCAATTTAATTAGTGCATAAAACTCCCAAAGTGGAAGTTGTTACTTCTAATATTGATGATCCATTAACCAAATCCTCTTTCTTTCATTTTAATTTACTCACCCAAAGAATTGAGAATGATGATACCACTATTGATCTACCTTCTACTACCTTTGATCCATATTCCACCACCATGCCATCCACTTCCATCATGTACACTTCTAGTATTCCTTCTATTAATACCATAGTCTAATCATTAAAAAGGAAAAGAGCATCCAAAAATATCAAGATAGCCACGGCCACTCCTTATCTCCATGTCTCATCCACCCAAATCACTCTCTCCATGGCATCCACCACTCCATCCTTGGAAACCATTATCACTAACTCAATAAATGGAAAGAAGTAAAAGACATAGGTTATCATAGTTTATCCACTCCCCCAATACAAAGGTTTAGATTTTTCTAAGATAATTTGGCCTTCATTTCCAGACTTAATTGTCAAGGTAGTAAAGAAGCAACAACTATCTAAGGAAGTTGAAGAAGTTGTGGTTAAAACCACAAAGGAGATAGACCCTAACCAGTTGATAATTACACTATGGGTTATTTATTTAAGGTTTAAGACCTTTCAAATTCAAAAGTTAAAAATAAAAAAGCTCCTATCTATTACAACTGTGTTTGACAAGCCATTTGGGAGTATTCAGAGGGTAAGGAAGAGGAAGATACGAGATGATACTGATAAGGAATTATTTTTTAAAGAGAGATAAGAGATATGTTCTCTAACCAAAAGATAAAATGGATAACTAGGGCAATCCCCTATAATGAAGGCTTCAAATCTCTAGCTAAAGCATATCAAGATGTCATGGTGGCAATTCATGAAGGCATAGATCTAGCTAAATAAGAGCTAGAGGTAGAGTTGGAGCAAATAAAAGAATAATAATAGTTAGTGCATATCCTAGCTAGCATTGAAGTTTAGGTATAAGATGAAGCATTAATTTTTTACAATTATTTGGAGGAATTAGATTTTATATGGGATCAATTATCCCCCTATGTTGTCAATACTCACAAATTGCTTAATTATTTGAAATCTGATGGGAATAAATTAAAGATTTTAATTATTTACATAATTAATAAGGACTATAGCCACATAGATCTCATGACACCATTAGAGGCACTCAACACACTTAACCTATTATTCATAAGGATATAAGAGGCTAGGGAATGGGTGATAACAGTTGGCACTTTGGTCCGCAAATAGGAAGAGTAGGAGGCCCTAATTATCCAAATTTTAAATGATTTTAAAATATCCTAAGTAAAGGATGCTACAGGGAAGTTGATCAATAAGATGAAATTTTATCAAATTATTTAAGAGGATTCATACAAATTTAATAAATTATACAAAGAATACCATTGGAGGATATACAAGTTGAGTTGAGCCTCGTTAGGAAGAAGGTGACTGAAGTTGAGATATTCAAGATCAACTTCTAGATGACTAAACTAGAGCATGCAAAGCTATTAGGATAGGTTGGTAGTGTACATAGACCCCCTATTTTTGAATTTTTACATAATTAAATAGAAACTTTATGTATCACATAAATGTTGGCTCAAGATAGAAGTGAAGAAGAAGCAAACTCAACCTACCACTTCTAGTTCTAGGTCAACATCCACAGTTACAATGCCAACTAAAGTCAATGCAACAATACAGACATCAACAAAGCCATGAAGGACCAAGTTTTTTCATGTAAATTTATATACTAGTGCATATTTATATATTTATATTTTTCTTATAGTTTGAACCATATTTTAAAGTTGCCTATTCATTTTTGTAAACATGCACATGTTGCATGATTTTTGTAAAGGATAACTTAAATTATTAACAACTCTAAGATAGCTCTATATGGTTTTATCCATATTTCTAACTAAAGTTGTAACTATGACATGTAATCTATCTTGTATGTACTTGGAGGATGAGTTGACCCCTTTCCCAGGTCTATTTAAACATATATAACCCATATTTTTAAATGGTTAGAGAATTTTCAATTACATGAGCAGGAGAAATTTTAGTTGTCAACTCATGTCTTTGTATATTTTATTTCTAATGTTTGTGTAATTAGGATTATTTATTTGGTTTTATGATTCAATAACTCTTACTGTGAAAAATATATGAATGATTTATTTCTTATCTTGATTGATATGCTAGTCTTAGATGTGCAACACACATTGATATGTATGAAAATGCCCTTCTAAACATCTACTAAAAGATTACTTGAAGGGCCTTGTAACACCTCCATGGGTATCTTGAAGGAATTACAAGGCCCTTGATAGAATATCATAATATATATTTCAAAGGACATTATCATACATTGAATGGAAATTTGAAAGTATATTGTAATAGATACCTTCAACATGAATAAGTTGAATTTTCCTTTACGTGAAGGGCACTACTAGGTGATATTTTGAAGGCCCTTGTAATACCTTAGATTTATTGCCTAGGAGATACCTTTAAAACATGAACAAGAGTGGATTTCCACTTCAAGGTATCTCTTAAGAGATATATTTCAAACAAGGACAAGTGTGGATTTCTCCTTCAAGGAACAAGTGCAATTTTCCTTTACATGGAAGGCACTACTAGGTGATATTTTGAATGCCCTTTTACTAACCTTAAATTATCTCATAGGAGATACCTTTCAAACATACACAAGATTATATTTCCATTTTATGGTATCTCCTAGGAGATACCTTTCAAATAGACACACGAGTAGATTTTTCCTTCAAGGCATAAGTGGAATTTTCATTTACATGGAAGGTACTACTGGTAGTTATATAAACAAGTCGTAGTTGGATAAACAACTTAAGACCTGAGTCTTCTAAGACTTAAAATTGAGTTTATTACTTTCCCCCCATTTTCTAATGACACATGTAACACATTAAGTACATCAACAAGTGGACTCTCCTAATTTGGGACTACTAGGTGATATTTTGAAGGTCCTTATAATAACTTCAATGTATCTCCTAGGAGATACCTTTAAAACATGTAAAAGAGTGGATTTATAAGAGTCAAGGAAGTTAGATTGGAAAAATTGATCAACCTCTACGAAGCAAGAGAGCAAGTGAGTGATGCAAATGTCACCCAATAACAAGTAGTCAAGTGATGGTTTGATAAGAAATCATTAGACATAGGATTTAAGCTAAGAGAGTTGGTCCTCAAATACAAATAAAGGGCCATAAAACTAGGCCAACATGCATAGTTTGATTCCCTATGGAAGGGGCCATTTCACATCATTAGAGATAGACAAGGTAATGCATTTGATTTGGAGGATGAAGAAGGCAATGCATTAGGGATTCTAGTAAATGGAATTGACTTGAAACACCTCAAATAATCTATCAACCTTCCCCTTCTATATAATTAATTAGTTTCCCTTATTTTTTGTTATTTCCCTTTTATTGGATTGTTTTCTTTTCTTTATTATTGTTTCATTTTAAATAAGTGTCATTGGCTGAATTGCTTACAGTTTTACTCTAAAGTTTGAAGGTCTAGATCTAAAGACTAGTGACTTAGCTTCAAAGATTAAAAATTATGCTCTGAAGAATGATAGATATGCTCCTAAGATGAAAATTCATGAATGGAAAGAATCCACCTCCATCATTGAGAATCAAGATAATGCCATTAGACCAATAATACTACAATCCATAATTTGTTGTGACAATGTTTTCAAAATATATCCTTCAATATATTTGATGTGATGTTATTTTAAAAATATCTCCTCTAATAAATTTGATGTGATAATGTTTCCAATGGTTTTCTCAAACAATATTGATGTAATTATGTTTTAAATAGAGGGTATTTCAAAAAGATTTGGTATGATGCATAGTTAATTATAATTATTGCTCCTAGTATTGCTAATAATGACCTTTATGACATATCATTAGTACTTGATCAGATAAATCACCTTCTTACATGCACCAAGGATATAACCATAATTTTCACCATCATTCTTGTCATAATCACATCATATAACCTATTTTTCTATTCATTTTTGCATTGTCATTACCACCAATTACTGTGTTGTATCTCTAACCTCTTGCTTCCCCTATTCCTTGTGTGAATTCAAGCTCTATGTTTTAATAGTATAGTCAATTTTTTAATTAATTAGTGCTTACTTTGAATATGCATTGGAAAAATAAAAAAAGAGAACCAAAATTCACTTATGCATTGTTGCAAGATGAAGCAGCCAAAGATGTTTTTGAAATAAAAAGTTGGTTTAATTTCTTAAAAAAATTTCAAAGATTCCACAACGAAAATTTTGAATAATTATATGAGAGTTTTTATTAATATCATGCTATTATCAAAGGGAAGAACATTCCAATAAAGCCCTTTCTAATCAATGTTCTATCTGGGATTCCTAAGGATGGAGTAGTTGGCATTAAAAATATCATTATTTATGACCTAATTTTGATGTTTATTAAAGAAAATGAGCCACACCCTAGACTAGCCAAATCCCCCTAATGAGTGGCCAAGGAAATTCTAAGATAATGTCTTCCTCAACCTTGAAAAAATATTATTTTCTAAATAATGAAATATATCACTTTTAATGGTTAGTTTATAGTAGTGTTTGGAGATTCTATGAGACTCTTTATTCACTTGAAGAAAGGAGATATTTGATAAAAATATAAGATCAATATTCCCTCTTTCCTTCACAATTCTCTCATTAATGTTTCTTGAAAGATAAGACAAAATGCTAGGTCTACCTACCATCATGGGCTAGTTACACTCATATGTCACCATTATTATTTTAGTAAACTAAGGGGTGAAAAGGTTTGGTCCTCTTTCCTTCAAATTTTTTCTTTACTTCCTACCAAAAATACACCATGCCCTACCTCTCTTCTTTTAATTGTAATCTAGATTGAGGAACTCATAGTTCAAATTATAAAATGGCCATATCCACCACCAATGGTTTGAAAGATACTACACCAGAGATCAAAGCAAAAAATTAGACCTTCTTCAAACACCCCTCATCCTCCTCTAACTAAAATTTGATGCATTCTCTGACTTATCTTGTAGGAAGAAGAATAATAAGATGTGTAGGTTGCATAAGAACTTGTATTTATAGAGGGAACCCTAGTAGAAAAAGGTGTGCCTCAAGAAGTAGAAAAACTGGTGCCCTCTATTAATAATAATGTTAAGGAACCCTTAATTAAATAAGATCCATATTCTCCACATTATATCAATTAAGAAAAATAATTTCTACATGCCATGGATTTATCATGCCATGAAGAAATAATTAGATTGTAATAAATAGAGATAGATGTTCTCCATTTAAATTTAAAAGGTAAGGACTTGATGATTTCTAATTTGAAACAAAGGTGAGAATAATATATTACTATATTTAGTTAACAAGAAATAATTCTTCAAGGAATATAAGATGAACAAACTAGGGTACACAATGTACTATTTTCATAGACCCAAGAATTGAGTAATTTGTAAAATTCTCTTACTATCAAGGACACTCATATTACTAATTTACAAAATGCCAATGTTGATACGTGTATTTTAATTAATAATCTAAGTGAAATTATCTATAATAGATATACAATGCTTTCCCAACATACTAATATAATAATAGATCTCACCACTAGAATTTTTGAGTTACAAGCCTTTATTTACGCCATGAAAAATGAAATATGAGAGATTACATTTCAAATAGAGGGTCTAACAAGAGTTTTTCCATCTTTCCCTATTCCATTACATGAAATAATCTATGTCTAACATATCACCTAGAATAAAAATTTAAAAATTGAAGGATGAAAATTCCAAACTTAAGGAGGAATCTCATAATCAAATGGTAGAATCCCAACTATAATTGTAGAAAACATAGGCTTATATCCAACACATTTGTGCTATTTCTGAGAAACTATTATCATACAGGTAGCCTTCATCAGTTTATATTCTTTTCTTACATGAAAAATTATATAAATGGTAGATTTAATTAATTTCCTTTGTTTTTTCACATATCATTAAATATGAGAATGTATTTATGGAGATTTTTATAAAGAGCACTGAAGAAAGACTGATGCCATTTGTGAGTTCTATACTTTCAATTTGTTGTTAAGAAATCAATCTAGTTTTTTGATAAATTTATTTGTTAGAGAGACATAATTATTTGTCTTTCCCTTCACTCTAAGGAAAAAAATGGCATGGAAATATTCCAATAATAGATTTATAGAATTACAAAGCACCACTGGGTTATGCATGAAACCAAAATTTATAGAAGCAAAGAAATTTATTTATTATTTTCAAACACTATATCATATGTATATGAAGAATAAGTATCATGAGATATTAAGATCTAATATTGTTGCTTTTAGAGTTCTTTTAAACCACCATTATGCTAATGGTTTCAATTCAATTATTACTAGGTGGGAGACATTTCCTATTAAGTTGAAGTATAGGGAAGTCCTCTACCCCATAAATATTTAATGGAGTCTAAGAAGAGACAAAGAAGTTTGCTAGATAATCACTTGGATCTTAGAGGAAAGAGGTTCTAATGTTTGAATTGTGATGATGTTTAGGCCTCCTATCATTATGTGTCCTCTATCTCCATGGAGGTTTTAGAATTATCAAGTAGAAGTTGAATTTAAATATTGGTTGCATACAATTGTTAGATATCTTAGATTCTTTCCAAGGGGCTACCATGATTATGAACATCATTTTGAATTTAGTTATTTGAGTCAGAGGTTTGAATTAGGAAATTTGGATTAGGGATTAGTCATCCCACTTATTTACAAGAGTACTTTCAAAAGGTAAAGTGTGGGGGAGAAATGATGAGTATTTCATATATATCATCATAGTTATATAAACTATCCATAAAGTGTTACATTTGGTTATATATTGTATTGTATTTGATAGTTAAATTTTGATCTAAGTAGGATATGAATGCAATTTTGTTGTTCATTTATATGTAGTTTATTATTGATTCTTTAGCTTGTTATTATGTCTAACTTGGAAGAATAAAACAATTTTGAGTACAACAACACATCCCATGGATGGAGTAATTTTTAGTATGGTAACACATCCCAAGGATGAGTTAATTTTGAGTACAACAACACATCCCAATGATGGGGTAATTTTGAGAAGGCAACACTAATTTTTATAACTCTTTCAACTACAATTTTGAGGATTTAATAAGTGATCTTTGAATATTTAACACTTTAAAGACACTCTGAAATTGATCTAAAGATGCTTTGGGTGTACTTTAAATACATACACAAGATGCTCTAAAGAAGTCTAGGAATGTTTTGAAGACCTATACAGGGTGATCCAAAGACCTGTACTAGATGCTCTGAAGATATCTAGATGTTCTCTGAAGACAAAAAAATTATGTGTAATACATTATTCTAAGAGAAATTAGTATTGGAGTTGTTGCCAGAATCTAGATAATGTGAATGCAATGGAGACGTGATCACATGAGATGAAGCAAGTGCACACCACATAGATGCTAAAGCAATTTAAAATTATACAAGAAGATAAATTACACAAGACAAAATGGAGAAAACTAAAATCTGACTAACATGAGATGGCCAAAGTGAAGAATACATAAAAGAGAGCACGTAAGTAACTCCTCCACAAAAGGTGGCCAAGGCACCCTAAGAATAGACTATAACTTCTCCATGAAAGGTGGTGACAAGGTGCTAAGAATAGAGAAGTAACTCCCATCAAGGGACTTACTTATGACATTTTTATGACACCTATGACACATATATGACACACATCTCCACATAAGGTAGCCTATCCCACAAATGTAGGAAAACTCCATGTATGCACAAAAAATACAATTTCCCTAATTTAAAAATAGGGAAAAATTAAAACCTACACTAATACCCCCCATAAGCGTAGCTTAGGTGGGTAGTGTGGAAATATAAAAAGGGTCTCGGCAACTAGGCTTGATGAGCTACCCATGTACAAATGCAATCTCCCATAAGATAGAGAAAAGGAGAAAACCCATAGGAAAAAAATCCTTGCAAAAGAAAGACATAAAAGAAAGAAGAGGCTAGTGCCCCCCCCCAAAGATGATGCTACTGCAAATGTGGACCACACCCCAAGAAAAGCTCATAGATGAATGAACTTGCTCTCAGTGAAAGGTTTGGTGAAGATGTCTACAACTTGCTCTAAAGACTGGAAAAATATCAAGTCAATGACCTGACTATGAATAAGCTCCCGAATGAAATGCATGTGAATCTCTATGTGCTTGGTCTATTTGTGTTGAACTAGATTCCTGCAAATCTTAATGGTACTCTAGTTGTCCAATAAATGATGGTGGGTTGCCTAATAGGAATGTCAAACTCAAAAAGAATCCCCTAAAGCCAAATATCCTCAGTAGCTACATTAATAGCTCCCTAGTACTTTGCCTTTGTGGATGATATAGCAATAGCATTCTGCTTCTTGATAGACCAACTGATAGGATTAGAACCTAGAGAGAAACTGTAACTAGAAGTGGGCTTGTGAGTCTATGAGTCACCAGCCTAGTCTGAATCTGTATATCTAACCAAGCCAACCTCTATGCCAAATTTGTAATGAATCCCATATCTATGTGAACCTTGTATGTAATGCAAGATCCTCTTAGCTACTTTCCAATGTAGCTCATGTAATTCTTGCATAAATCTAAAGACAAGTCCCACTGTATATGATATGTCAGGCCTGGTGTGAGTCAAGTAGATTGGATTACCAACAAGTTGTTGATACTGAGTGGCATCAACCAATGGTGAAGAACAATTAGCCTCAAGCTTGAATCTTGATAGAAAGGGAGTCGAAGATGGCTTGTAATCAACCATGTGAAACTGAGCTAATAATTCAAGAGCATACTTAGGCTATGTAAGAGAAATCCCTAAATCTAACTATGAGATCTTAATGCCAAGGAAGTAGTGCAACAAACCCAAGTCTATCATGTCAAATCTATCCTAGAGAGATGCCTTCACCACTATAATAGCTGATGAAGAACTCTTAGTGATCAAAAGGTCATCAACATATAGAACTAAAATTAGGAGTGAATCATCCTGCCATAAGAAGTAGACATTAGGATCAGAATGGCACCTACTAAAACCCCCTATGAGAAGGAAGGAATCAAACTTGGCATACCAAGCCTGAGGGGCCTATTTGAGGCCATAGATAGATTTCTTAAGTCTACATGCTAAGGAATAATCTTAAACAAATCTTGGTAGCTTCTCCATGTAGATCTCCTCCTCTAGGTCTCTGTGAAGAAAGGCACTCTTCACATCCATCTGGTGCACATCCCAACCATGTGTTGAGACAATAGCCAAGGTGAGTTAGATAGAAGTCATCTTTGCAATAGGTGCAAAGGTCTTTGAGTAGTCAATGCTTGCCACCTATGAGAAACCCTTGGTGACCAATCGCACCTTGTACTTATCAACTGACCCATTTACTACAAACTTGGTCTGATATATCCACCTACATCAAACCATATTTCTTCCCTTAAGAAGTAAAGTCAAATCCCAAGTGTGATTTTTGATTAAGGAAAAATATTCTTCCTCCATAACACTATCTCACTCATGTACCCTAAATGCCTCTCAAAAATTCTATGGATCCAAAACTAAAGAAAAGAAGGCATGTGGATCTCTCTGAAAATCCCCCCTAGTACGTTTGTCATCTACGAGATATCCTGCCTAAGTGCCAGCACTCTCAAGTGTCTATCTGGCCCAAAGTGGCCCAAAAGTGGGTGAGTCAAGTGCTAACCCCTCATCCTCTAACTAACTAGAGTTGGATGACACTACATCACTATCTTTGATTTCTAAACTCGAAGAAGAAGAGGATGTCTCTGGCACAAGAACCTACTATGGTTGATCTGATTCTGATGAGGAGTCATCATGAAAAATTAGATCCAATGAGGGAGAATAAGTATCAATTATTGAGTCTCTAGGACTCTCCTAAAAATGGACACTTCTCTCAATGAACAACTCATGAGTGACTGGATCTAGAAGGCAATATCCATTAATACCATCTGGATATCCTATAAAGATGCAAGGCTTGGACTGATGTTCCATAGTTTTGTGTTTCTTCTTTAGAATGTGGGTCATGGCTGGGGATCCAAAAACCCTAAGGTGCTCAACATCAGGGTTCCTATTATGCCAAGCTTCAAAGGGTGTTATCCCTTTCAAAGCTTTTATGAGGAACCTTGTTTTTACTGTAGCAAGCACAATTGATGGCTTCAACCTAGTACTATGGTGTTAAGGATTTGGAGTGAATCATACAACTACCCATCTCTTTCAAAAACCTATTTTTTCATTTTACAACCCCATTCTATGAAGGACTGTAAGTGACTATGCACTACAAATCAATCCCCTATGTGGTGCAAAATTGCTCAAACCTGGTACTGACATACTCCCCTCCATTATCAATTTTAAGAACCTTGATGGATTTCTCACTCTATTTCTCAACAAGAGCCTTGAAGTCTAGAAATTTTTCAAACACTTTAGACTTTTGTTTGAGAAAATATATCCAAGTGTACCTAGAGAAATCATCAATGAAAGTGAGGATGTACTTGGTCCTTGTGAAAGATGGTTTGGAAAAGTGTCCCGATACATCACTGTGGACTAACTCCAAAGGTTATGAATCGCTCTAAGCTTTACCTTTGTCAAATTTTTCTTCGAGATGCTCCCCAAGAGAGCACTCCTCACAAAGTCCTTTTGAGAATTGGACACGAGGCAAGCCAATGACCATGTCATGTTTGCAAAGTTGCTCAAGGTAGTGGTAGTTAAGGTGGCTAAGCCACTCATGCCATAATTTGATAAATTCATCTAAATGAGTCATCAATGCTATTGGAGAAGAATCTAGTGCAAAATGTGAGAAGGTGTATAACCTTGCTTGGTGATCTGCCCTACCCACTGCCACTGTAGTATCACTATGTAACTCCCTGATAGCCACTGATTCTGGTGAAACCTCAACTCTCATGCCATAACTAATGTGAGTGATTTGGTACACTGATAGGGGATTGGTTAAAAGAGAAGGAACACTTAGAACATTATTGAATATTCCTCCTAACACTCTCCCTACAACAGAAATTGATGTGTCATCACCCAAACTAATTAAAGTCATGCTACAAGGCTCTAAAGATGAAAACTCAACTAGTGAAGAGCCCATGTGGTGAGAAGCACCCAAATAAATGAACCATGATGTTGTAGAATCTGTAGTAGCTACAAAGGCCTTGCCCTTTTCTTTCTCCTTACCCTTGCCTTTTACCTTGGTAAAATCTTGGGTAGATGAATTATGCTTGATAGACTCAGGTACACATAGGTTATACTTCTCTAGAAGATGAGTTAGGTGATCTATTTTTTTTTCATGAATTTGTGTTTATCATGCCCTATATTTTTAAAATAGGCACACTTAACCTTCTCCTTCTTAGGTTTAGCATTGGAGGAGGAAGACTCAGTGTTGTTTTTGGCAGGATTGTTGTTTTCTTTCTTCTTCTTCTGGTCCTTGTTCTTTTTCTTCTTCTCCTTTATTAAAGTATTATCCTTACCATTTCTAGATATCAAAGCTTGGGGTTGAATAGAATTTATTGTGCCCATTTGAATTAGGTTATCTTTCTCCCTAGTCAAGTTTGCAATGAATGAATCCAAAGAAGGCATTTTCCATGTAGTGCTAAGGGCACTTTTTGTGGCATGGAAAGTGGAGACAAAGACTAAATAGCTTGGACCTAACTTTGTGAGAATAGAAAGGATGAGTTGATCATCTTTGTTATCTATCCCACATTATTTAAATTGCAATATAAGGGCCTTAAACTTAGTGAAGAAGTCCTGTAGGGTGTCAAAGTTGCTAGGACATAGACTTATGAGTTCATTTTCAAGCTCATGTCCTCTCATCTCATCAAGCTTCCCAAATAAGAGTTCTAAGGTGTCCCATATGTCTTTGGGAGTATTGGAGGTTTCTAAATGGAAGAGAAGTTTTTAAGACATAGACAAGCTTAGTAATCCATAGGCTTGATCACTATGGTTGTACCACTTGACCTTTTCAGCATCAGTGTTGGGTTCTACTTTAGTACCCATGGTGATCATATACAGCACTTTGCTTCTAAGAATGATTGACATTTTAACCTTCCATTCATGATATTTTAATGGTGTTATGGGTTTAATTTGAAAAAAATGCATTTAAAGCTAAATTTAGGTGAAGTTGTGTTGATTGCAAGTTGTGAAATTATGTAGAAAGGAGAATGAAAGCAAAGATTTGTAAGTTGTGAAAAGCAATCACACCCAAAAAAAATATTGATCCCCCCCCCAAATATGCAATTTCACACTCAAAAAGACATTGGTCTCAGTCGAGAATGTGTCCTAGAGCAATCAGTGCAAGACTTAAGCAAACAGGACGTCGGACTCAGTCGAAAATGCGTCCCGGGAGACCTAAATTTTAGGCACTTTATAAACTAGTGAATTTTTGACAAATAAAAAGCCTACACTATGGATAATTAAATTAAAAACACTTTTACAAAAATGGTACCCAAATCTGAGCTACCATTTGTAATATATTAAAGGTTCAATTTTCCCGTAAACTAGTGTTTTTGCAAAAAAAACACTAAAAGATTAAAAAATGCCTATTTTGAGAGAAAAAGTGGCCTTCCAACCACTCATTGGATTTTTCATGGAGTAAGGAATCTAAAGGAGGTTCATGTGATGGGGAATTGGCCTCCTGCCAACCCGGGCCTCACCCTTTGTCTTAGACAAGTGAAGATAAAAGTTTTAAATGTAAACCCCCAAATTATCAAACTGTCTAAAAAACTTAATATTCAGTGAAATTGATTGAATTTTTTTACAAGTCAATTTATAAATAAAAAAAATAAATCAAAGGACAATTTGATAGATGCCAAGTGTCCAAGGGCCCACATGGGATGCCAAGCAAGGAAGGGGCGCCAAAAAAATAGTCTAGATTTTGCTTGTAGAAAAAACAAAAGAATAATATGCAGACCTACATGCTAGATGCCGTATGGCCTGATGGCATGGCTGTTGCTAAAGGCATTGTAGGAAGTACTTGGCATGGCATTATAGAAGCTTGGTGTGGTGTTGTTGATGGCACAAACAAGGTAGACAACAAGGAAATCAATCAGGAAGGAAAACCCATTGCAAGTAGCTCACAATAGAGGTGGTGCACAGGTTAGGGGTATGAAGAAGCTCACAACAAAGGTGGCACCTATAGCTCACAACAAAGTCAACACCTTGTAGCTTGCAACAAAGTCAGCCCCTCCAACGTCCAAGAACCAGAACTAGATTATAGAGATCTACCTTTTTCCTGTAGAATGACCAAAAGAAAAGAAATTCCACTGCCGAGCTGAAGCCACAATAGATCTAAACAAGATGTCTTGGCAAATTCTAGCTCAGAAGTAATTTTTTGAACAATTTTTTGTATGGATTTACATGAGTTTTCAAAAAACTCTACCAAAACTCTCAAATGTAATGGAGTTAAACAAAAAAACTACTAAGGAAGCAAAGTAAGAATTTTAGAATAAACTAATAACATAACTAGACACATGATTACTGGAGTGGCTCTGATACCATATCAGAGTTGTTGCCAGAATCTAGATAATGTGAATGTAATGGAGACATGACCACATGAGATGAAGCAAGTGCACACCACATAGATGCTAAAGCAATTTAAAATTATACAAGAAGATAAATTGCATAAGACAAAATGGAGAAAACCAAAATCTGATTAACATGAGATTTGCCAAAGTGAAGAATACATATAGGAGAGCATGTAACTCCTCCACAAAAGGTGGCCAAGGCACCCCAAGAATAGACTATAACTCCTCCATGAAAGGTGGTGATAAGGTGCTAAGAATAGAGAAGTAACTCCCATCAAGGGAGTTACTTATGAAATTGTTATGACACCTATGACACATCTATGAAACACATCTCCACATAAGCTATCCTATCCCACAAATGTAGGAAAACTCCATGTATGCACAAAAAATACAATTTCCTAATTAAAAAATAGGGAAAAATAAAAACCTACACTAATAATTAGGAGAATTTTAATACAATTTTTTTTTAATGAAAATAATTGGATGTAAATGATAGATGGCAACTAGAAAAAAGGAGTCATACAAATCTTCATTCCCCTGTTGCTTCCCACACCTCAAAAAATTATTCTTACAAAATAGTTGCTCCTATTTTTAAGGTGCAAATATTATATAAGTAATTTTTTAATATATAATGATGCATGGGACCCCTCTACCCAAGAATATTAAAGCACGAGGAAAATGTTTTCCACCCCAAATAATAATACTATGTGTTATTCAATCATTCATTCATTAAAGTTTATGATGAAGGATGAGGGAAGATTTTTCCACCCAAAAATATAACTGTTTAACTCAGTATAAAATCGAATCAATTTAACTCAAATACTAATAACCTATAATAGGCCCAAAAATGACTTTTTAACTCATTCTAAAATGGATCCAATTCCAGGTATCTTGAACAGAGCCAACAGATGAATGATGTGAGGAGATAGAGATAGGGTGGAACCATTGAAACCCTCTTCCATCATGACACTATTTTATTATGACTATTTTCTTATAGTTAATAAAAACCATTTACTTTCCATTCACATTCACCATTTGGGTCTCTATTAAATACAAGTAAATGCTAAATAATCCTAATCTCTGTCATTTCATTATCTTGACCATTTCATTATTTTATTATAGTTAATAAAAAATTTCCACTTTCCCCTTACCTTCACCATTTGGGTGCCTATTGAATACAATTAATCACCAAACAATCCTAATCTCCACCATTTCATTATCTTAGCTATTTCATTATTTAGTTATAATTACTAAAAAAATGTTTGCTTTTCCTTCACATTAACCATTTGGGTCCCTATTGAATACAAGTGAGCACTAAATAATTGTAATCTTTGGCATTTCATTATCTCAGCGATTTCATAAAAAAAATCTAGGTCTATTTAAATCTCAGTGATTCCATAACTTAAAGTAGTAAACAATGAATAAAAGGGTCATGTCAAGCTAAAAAAATCACACATTTTAGATACAATAAAACAATGCATTACATAGATTAAATACCTAATAAGGACTTACAAAAATAATAGTGAAAAATGGGGTCAATGCTTCCACCATTAACACCAACGTTAACCTACTAGTGAATAAAAGAATGTTTCTCAGCCTTCCAAAGGGAGAGATAAAAATTTAGAGAAAAAGATAAACTTAACCCTAATTTCAAATCATGCAGTACTTTTTAATTATATAATAATTTAAACGTTTATATAAAAAAATTTAACATATAATTTTTTTTTAAAAATATTTATATATTAAAACATATTAAACATTTAAACAATTTACATTATTTAATAAAAATATTTAAATATTTAAACATAAATAAAATTAAATAATAAACTTAGATAGTTTTTGAATATAAATATATTTACAAATTTTTATTGTTTATTATAGCTATTCTAATTTAAAAAGTTTATTTATATTTGTTCATTAAATTACATGATTATATTATCTAATATGGATTTGAATCCTTAATTTTTATCCCCCATAGAATACCTTTGAAATAATTTAATTCACCAATTTGAATATATGTGAGAGTGAGTAACCTTTATAAAATATGCAAACTAATATTTAGAGATTAATTTTACCCTAAAATGGTGATTAAAATAAGTGACAAAAAATCATACCTAGTAATTCAAAGACCTAAACTTGGTAAAGGACTTTTTTGGGTTATCTAAATTATGGTTATGTGATGGCATTAGTTTTCTACACCATGCCAATCTATAAACATTAAACTATCATTCATGACAACAACCATGTGATATCTGAATGGAGAGTTGGGGTTAAACATTTTGACCAACAACACAAGTCCTTCAACTTTAAAGCGCAATATTAGGGTCAAAAATATGTGGCCAAATTACATCCATGTGAAATCAATTAAATTTAAATATGAAATTTTAAGCCAAAAAAATTTACTCCTCTTGTAAAAAATATTTCAATACAAGTATCACAAAAACTTCATTTATCAATATTATATTAACTATATTACTGATGAAACACAATATTTAATTATATTTCTTGGAAAGCTTTTTAAGGGCATTTTGAGCATTAACTAATACATCCCAAGATGTATGTATCTTAATTTTCTCACTCCATTTAATATTAATAATATTATTATTAGTCAACACTAATTCTGCTTATATAATTTATCCCCTTTCATACCACTATTTTATCACCCCTTTCTAATTATTTATCTAATGTCCCCCTTCATTATTTTCCATATACTAACCTTATCCATACCGACCAATCAATTAATTAATATCCTAAATCCTTATTATCTTATCCTAATCCCCACTTATCTATTATTTTAGAATTTTAAATTCTTATGGCCCACCTACCTACCCACACTAGCCTATTCCTAGGATCTCCTACACCCCTAGTCCTTAATCACCCACCTAATCCCTATATAATTCCTTAAATAACCCTAATCAGTCCCTAAGAGGTTTCTATAATCCTTTATATTCTCACCTCTCCTCTCTAAAATCCTCTAAATCTAGAGGCTTCTAAGAATAATCCCCAAACCTTGATCTCTCCAAGCCAAATTTAAATCTCAACCATTGATCCTTACCTCCTCTTTATATTTAAATAAATCCATTCCTCCATTGGAGATAACTAGAAAACATCTATAAAATCCATGTCTAACTATTAAAGTGATCAAGAGTCTCCATGCCAATTTAATCCATCATCAACAATCCATGATCATGCCAACATAATGTAAAAATTTTGAGTATAAGGAAATCAATTTAATCCTCTTATTTTAATATTACATTTAATCATGAACTAGAGTGTTTAGCTTTAGGATTATAATTTTTATTTGAATATTAAATTCATCTATTGCACTTAGTTCTAATGGATCTAGATCTTACTTAAATAGTTTGATGTTTGAGAAGATTTAACTTACTACAAAGTGGTACATTCCATGATGATCAATGCCATTTTCAACTACCTTAGAACATTATATATATACACACACACACACATATATATATATATATATACACACACACACACACACACACACACACACTTTACATTTATAAATTGTATCTAAATATATATTTGTATGGTATAGGGAATTTAATTTCAATAAAATAGCAACATACTTGTTTGGGGAGATTTTCAAGGGCATTTTGATGATTAGCTGGTACATCCCAAGATGATCAATTTCATTTTCATATACCAAATCATTTTGAAATAATTTCTAAAGAATTTTTATGATTGATTGGTCCATTATATGATTACCAAGATCATTTCTAGCTATCACAAGAACACTTTCTATTTGTATAGTATGTCTATAAATAGATTTCCATATATTATTATATAGTAGACTTGAATCCTTATATGTATGTCTTTAGATATTAATATTTGTATTTGAGATGAAATCTTGTAAATCAAGTTAAAAGAACCAAGGTTGGTATTTTTCATAATCCTCATTATAAATGATTAAAGCATTAGAGGAAAATAATTCTTCTCATTGAGAAGAACACCTAAAAGTCATCCAAATTATGTGATTGATTCAAAATATGTCTTGCATAACCCTCTTACATTAGAGTTTTCATTTCATCCCTTGCCACCACACTTCGTGGCACTAAATTTTTTGACTTATGAGAAATAATTGAGTGACCCTGAGCATGATCAGGAAATGAAACTCCTTGCATTAAATAAGATAGTAATGTTTGGGGCCACTACATTAGCCTCATCCAATACATGAACATTTAAGATCAAGCCATATTATTATGAATCTAAATTAACCAAAATGTGATACCAATCAAATAGTGAACATGATGATGCCACAGTGAGCTATATTACAAAATGCATCTCATAATAAAAATACTAGATTCACAAAGCCTTTGGTGCTTCTTATTATGAAGATGGCTGAGTATCAACTCATATCTCTCCCTAAAAATATAAGTATCATGTTTGGTCAATCCTGAACTTATATGAGTCCAAATAAATTAAACTTGATGGGTCTCCTACCATGGGTTTTGGATCACATTCAGGGATCATTAGAATTAAAAAATGTTCAATAATTTTCTACAAGACATACAATAAAAATCATAGAAGTTAAAACATGGAAATAGAAGTAAAATTATCATCTAGAACTTTGGAACTAATGGTAATGATTTATAAATAATATGCTTTCACATAATAATTGAAGTTTCATCCACATTTTTTGAAGATGTAACATAAGCAAAATTGTCTACTAGGGATTTAAATCCTTAATTTTTAGCTCCCCTGGAATACCTTTGAGATAATTTAATTCACCAATTTAAATACATGTGAGGGCAAGTCACCTTTCTTGAATTTACAAACTAATATGTAAATTTTGGAGACAAATTTGACCCCAAAATGGTAATAAAAATAAGTGATATAAAATCATACCTATTAACTCAAAGACCTCTTGGGAAAGGATTTTATGTGCTTATCTAAATTATGGTTATGTGAGGGCATATGTAGTCTACCTCAAAAAACTTACTATATATAGAATTTCCATTTATATATTATATCTAAATGTATATTTGTATAATTTAGGGAATTTCATTCAAATAAAATAGAAACAAACTCATTGCAACAAATTACACTTGATGTGTCTCCTACCATGGGTTTTGAATCACATCCAGGGGATCATCAAAATTAAAAAATGTTCAATAATTTGCTACAAGACCATATTACAATGAAAATTATAGAAGTTAAAATATGGAAATAGAAGTAAAATTATGATCATCAAACTTTTTAACCAATGGTAATGATTTGTAAATAATAGGCTCTTGCATAATAAGTAGAGTTTCATCCACATTTTTTGAAGATGTAACATTATTAATTATTAATATATTTAGGAGAAACAAGTGGTGGTGGTATAATAGTAGGCATACACATTGGAATAGATGGTGTCTTTTGAACATATATGTCCACTTCAAATTTTTATCATATTTTTGAACCTAAAATTCTTCTTAATCACCTCTTATTTTTTTAGTATCATTGTAACAAAATAAATTTCTCCATTGCAATCACCAAGACAAAACTTGATCACTCACAATTGAGCTCCTTATCTAGTGAATATAGATTCCCCCTAATTGAAACCAAGGGAGTTGTAATTTTGATGTAGAGATTGTGCTAAGAGGCTATCTCTTTACATAAAGAATGAAATCCATCATAGACTAAATCATTGTATGGTGATTCAAATCTTGATAGGTTTGCACCTACAATCACTTTATATGAACTTATTTTGACATTGTCATGGGTTTGCAGTAACTAGTAGGTTTAATTGTCAATTTACACTCTTTCACTTTAGATAACACCTCTTACAAACCCACCCACCTATACACACACACACACAAATTATATTAGTTATTAAATAAATACAACAAACATATAATATATCTCATAATATTTATATATATAAAACTGATTAATTATATATTAATATCATATATAAACTATATATTATTGGAAAATATATTTTAATATTAATCAACATTATTATATCATATAATATATATGTTAATATAGGCTATAAATAAATATTATAAATTATATACTTTAGAATAATATATTTCAATACATCTATATATTACTAATAGTATAGAAAAAATATTATATTTTTAATAAAATTAAATGAATTTTTATGACTTTAATGTATTATATAATGCCATGTAACATGAAAATAGTCTGATTTTATACTTTATTTAAAATTATGGGGTCAAAAATGTGATCATAGGTATGAATTTAAAACTCTACAGTGTTTCACCATGTGAATAACAGATGAGGTAGATTACTTACAAGAGCAAATCTATCAAATATTAATAATTTTTGGTAGGAAATGGACATTAAATTAAAATATATAATCATGTATTAGGAATATTAAATCATCTATCAAGAAGCATTAAATTTGGTGTTGTAGATGACACTTGGCATGGGACATGGGGTAGTAAATCAGATGGATATTGATTAATTTGAAGTAATGCAAATGATTAATTTTGTATCCATTCAAACTTGGTTACAAAATGAAAATTAAAAAATACATTGCCAAATCACATCAATATAAAATTAATTCAATTTAAACAAGAAACTATAATCCATGTAACTTTACTCTTGAAAAAATATTTCAATGCAAGAATCACAAAAACTTCATTTATTAAGATTATCAAAATTATAATATATCTATATATTTTTAATAATATAAAAATAATATTCAATTTTTTAGCAAAATTGAATGAATTTTTATGCCTTTAATGTATTATATAATTCCATGTAACATGAAAATGGGTTGATTTTATACTTCAATTAACATTATGGGGTCAAGAATGCACTCACAAGTATGGATTTAAAACTCTATGATGCTTCACCATGTCCACAACAGATAAGGTAGATTACTTCAAAGATAAAATCTATCAAACATTAATAATGGTTGGTAAGAAATGGGAATTAAATTAAAAATTGTAATCATTTATCAATAGATGACACTTGACATGGGATAGTTAATAGTAAATTAGATGGACAATCAATCAATTTTCATCGACAATCTCCTAAATGCCTTGCCTTCAAATTAATGTGAATGATTAATTTCTTAGACCTTATAACTTGGTTATAAAAAATATATGAACTATTAAATTACATATAAATTATATAAATGAATATGTCTCATACTTTACAAAATGACCATGAAATTTTAGTTAACCACTAGGTCTTTTGAGATAAAATTTAAATTAGTGATACGTAATTATTTTGTTGAATATATTAAAATTAAGCTAAAATTTATTTAGTGTCAATGATTATCTATCCTGATGAGTTTATTTATCCACTCAAATCCTTTAGTTTATTTCTCCATTTTATTAAAACTAGAATGATTGCTTACTAACTTCACTTTTGAAGTCTGATTGTGAGATGTGTTTATTTGTGTTTTTTACTATAGGTGACACAAAGTGAGATAGAGATGTGTTCATTATTTTACATGGACAAGACTGGTCAGAATTTTTGACTCATATATACCGTATCTTTGTTTATAGTTTTTTTTAATGCATAGTTACTAAGATGTATGTATTCATGCACCTGTAGTCAGCTACAATTTTTGTAATATAATGTTAGGAAATTTTTATTTAATATAATATGAATTCATTGTTTCTAACTATATTTTTGTACCTAAACATATCTATTTGTTTATTTTAAAATAAATTCTTTTTAAGTAAAATACTACTAGTTTTCTTGAGAAATGTATATTGCATAAATTTTTAAATATTGTAGGACTACAAATTAGGAAAAATAATCCTACAATTTATCAATATCACCCCCTAAAAAATATATATTAATCCCCCAAAATAGTACCCCTACCTTACTTTATGTGAATTTGATTAAATGGTAACATGTCAAATTGACAAATGGGAATCTTATAGATAGACATGTAATTCCTATAGTATGATAATGTCAAACTGTTAGTGATTAGTTTGAGAGATTAAAAAGAAAAAAAAATCATTATTCATTAATCTAAAAACTAATGTGCCACTTATAATATAATTCAAACATTTCCATAACCACTACTACCACCATTCATTGATGAGAAATAATTTTTGGGACTAATGGTGGATAGTTATGATGTCATGTATTCTAACAATAATGGGTTTTTTCATATATTTTTAGTAAAATTTAATTAAATTTTAGTATCTTCAATGAAATTATTTATTAATTTTATTATTAAGAGTTTTTGGGGCCAATAAAAAGGCTTTTGATAGGATAGGTTAGGTGCATATGATGTGCCTAATCAACTTGTTATAATTTCTTATAAAATAACCACTTTCACTTAAGACAATCCCCTCTATAGTGAATTATGTTGTAGATACTAATAATTTGCATTCACTTTATGCACTTACTAACACTCTCATGTAACATACAAGCCAATTTTTTGATACTGATGTTTATGAGATAAAACATGGAGATGGTCCAACTAACAATGCTACTCGACCACACTAATGTAGATCCTATGGTGCTCTATGCACTAGAGCCTAAATTAAATGAGGATAAAGATTTGATGTAAACCAATTATTGTGGTGTTTCTAATTGGATAGATGATATGGTTTTGACCCTTGTTATAAGAAATGCAATAGCTAACTATCATTGTGCATTATCACAGCCTAAAATGTGAATGCCATAGAAATGGTGTTTCTTGGCCATATTTGATGGATTTATTAGTAAAACTACAATTTTAGGCCATTTATAAGGGTTAATCACTCATACAATGTTTTTAGGATGTTAGTGAAAGTTGCATTAACACAACAACCAATATCATAAGCTCAACTTCTACAATTTTTAATATTTGTGAATGGGAGATATATGGGGATTAATTAGTATCATAAGCCTTTTGTTGTTCATAATTTTAAATGGGATTACTTCATAGTATAATTTAATTTTTTTCTCATTTATAATTTTTTGAAATATAAATTTGGTTTGTAAATCTTACCTACACCTTTGCAAGTATCTTTTAAATTTGACATGCAATTTTTTTTGTTAGACCTGTTAAATTATAAATAGTGTTTAAAAGATAATAATTATTTTACATAATAGTAAATTACAATGATATATATGTAATATTTTAGGTTGTAATAGTGGATAATACCATCTTTTTCCTATCTATATTGTGAACCATATTGTAGCTCATATATTGCTACATCTACTTGGTTGATTTTTATATATACAAAGGTAATTTTGAATGTTATAAGTTTTCATTTAAGTATATGCATGTAATTTTATATATATTATTGACTAATGATGATATTTTTATTTTTTTCATTATTGACCTCATTTGAGACTCCTTCATCTATATGGGTAGGAGCATACATAGGCATTACTAATGGGATTTCATTTGTGTAACAACTTACTGAGGTGTAACTCAAACTTGTAAATTATGTTTAGTGTAAATATGGTTTTTTTTTTAATAAATTTCCTGACAAAATAACCCCCATGTTCACATTTTTAATTCCCTTAAGAATAATATGCATACATACGTATGTATACATACATTTGACCTTGTTGTAATTATTTTAAACATATTATTATTTGATTTTAATTATTTTATTGAAACTTTATACATAGATATAATATTAGCCTCAAATTATTTAATCTTAAGGCACATGTCATTAGAGGAAGCTGATCACATCCTTCAGTATTTATATCTCACTATGTCACTAATTATATAGAATATGGTTGGCCTTTAGTTGATTATGGATAGTTTTTATGGGTCACATATGTCCACCATATCTTATTATGGTAGTATTGAGAAACTAAAATAAGATTTTCAATGCCCAACTAATGGATTCCTATCATAATTTTAAATAACTAGTGATGTAACTTATACTTCAAATGTAACTTATAGGTGTGTTAATTTCTTGTATTCACATTTATGAAGAGGCATGGAAATTGGATGGATGTAACATTGAGTGACACTATTATTAATAATAATTTTTATATTAATATGTGATTTATTATTTCATAATTGAATTATAATAAATAATACATATGGATGAGGTTTACTACAAAAATAATTAGTCATTGCTACATAACCATCTCGCAGTTATTGATATTTTAAAATTGGTTTCAAGGTGAAATTGTATACAAAAATTGGCATGGTTCATTTTGGTAAATGGAAAAGTGATTCTTGTTATTCTTATGGTTTGATTATATAACCTTATCTATATTTAGAGATATTTAGACTTGTAGAAAATAGTCAAATTTTTGGCAATTGAATTGTGACAGTGTTTAAATATTTTTATCAATATGGATTTACTTCTTCTATTTATCACCACTGAATATGAATAAAGATGTTACTCTTTCACATCAATTAATAAAATCAAAAATTGAGTGTATATTGAGTGGAAATATATATTCATCCCCCTTGATGCCAACTTTAATGAGTACTTTGAATCACTGTGGGGAATTGTCACAATCATCAATACAAATGATTAAAGCATTAGAGGAAAAAGATTATCTCATTGAGAGGAACACTTAAAAGGCATCCAAATATGTCCCTCTTTATTCAATATATGTATTTCACAACCCTCTTGCATTAGAGGTATCATTTCAACCCTTTCCACCACTCTTTGTGGCACTAAAATTTCCTACTTATGAGAAACATGAAGGGTGACCTTGAGTATGATCGAGAAATGAAACTCCTTACATTAAAAAAGATAAATTATGGGACCAATACATAGGCTTCATCTAATACAAAATTTAAGATCAATCCATCTAACAAAGTTAATCTGAATGAACCAAAATGTGATACCAATCAAATAATGATGATGACAACACCACATCAACTTATGTTATAGAATGCACCACAAAAACATATTACTAGAATCACAATATGTCCACCATATCTTATTATTATGGTAGTAGTGAACAACTATAGTAATATTATCAATTCCCAACTAAATGATGGCTTTCTATCATAATTTTAAATATCTAGTGATGTTGTACTTTATATACTTATAGGTGTGTTAATTTATTGTAATAACATTTATGGAGAGGAATGGAAATTAGATGGATACACCATGGAATGAAACTATGATAATTATATTATGTGATGTATAATTAGTTCATAATTGTATTATAATATTCATATAGATTAGGTTTACTAAAAAATTAATTATTCAATGCTATATAACCATCTTGAATTTGTTGCTATTTTGAGTCTTAGTCAAATGAAACAACTCATATTTACAAGACATACTTAGACATCTACACTTTTAGGAATTATTAGATGAAACCTAGATAAATACTACTATTTTAATGGTTTTTGGTTGCTTAATTCAAAATTAGGGTCACATGAACTAGTCAAAATTATACTAATTATGAAATGTGTTTCTAAACATTTGATTATACTAGTTCAAGTGGAATATATAAATATATATTAACATGCATGCCAAGTCATTAAAATTGATTTATAGGTGGAATTGTATACAATATTTGGCATGGTTAATTTTGGTAAATGGTAGAGGGATTCTTATTACTCTTATGGTTGGATGATAGAACCTTATCTAGATTCAAAGAGATTTAGACTTGTAGAAAATAGTCAAAATATTTGTAATTGAATTGTGATAGTGTTTAGATATTTTCATCACTATGTATTTGATTCTTATATTTATCACCACTTGAATATAAATAAGTAATTTATTAAAATAAAATTTCATTCAAAAATGTTTCATTTTATGAGGAGGCAAAAACTAACCACTCTGGAAAAAAATTTAAACATAAATTATTTAGTTAAAATATTTGAAGATTTAAACATGATAAATAAAAATAAATAATAAACATAGTTTCTAAATATTAATAAAAATAATTACAAAATTTTATCATTTAGTATAATTATTGTTATTAATTAACTTTATTTATATTTGTTAATTTACATTATTAAATTACCTAATAGGGGTTTGACTCCATAATTTTTAGCCCCCACGGAATACCTTTGAGATAAAATTCACTAATTCAAATCCTTATGATATCAAGTTACCTTTATTGAATTTACACTTGTGACTCAATCAATTAATTTAAACAATTAATAACATAATACACATATGATATGGTTAGATATAAGATATGATAGAGACTAATATGAAGGATGTTACTCTTTCACATCCTTTAATGACATTAAACATTCAGTGTACATCAACTAGGAATACATATTCATCCCCCTTGATGTCAACTTCAATGATTCCTTTGAACCAAGGTGGGGCATTTTAAGAATCCTCATTGTAAATTATTAAATAATTGGAGGAAAAAATCATCTCATTGAGAATAAAACCTAAAAGGCATCCAAATATGCCATGTTTGATTCACAATATGTATTGAATAACCCTCTTGCATTAGAGGTAATCATTTCAACCCTTGCCACCACACTTTGTGGCACTAAAATTTCCTACTTATGAGAAACATGAAGGGTGAGCCTAAGCATGATCAAGAAATGAAAATCCTTTCATTAAACAAGATATTAAAGTATGGGGCCACTACATTGTCATCATTTGATACAAAATTTAAGATCAAGCCATCTTACAAAGTTAATCTAAATGAACCAAAATTTGATACCAATCAAACAATGAACATAACAACACCACATCAAGTTGTATTATAGAATTCACCACACAAAAATATTACTAGATTCATAAAGCCTTTGGTGCTTCTTATTAATAAGTTGGTCAAGTTTCAACTCATATCTCTCCCTACACCAAGGTATTATTAGAGGTTGATATGAATAAACCTCTTCCAAAAGGATGTTAATATGATGATAATGCATATTATGATTTCCACTAGGGCCATATGCATTCTAATAATAGATTTTTTTCATTTTCATATAAGATTTAGGACTTATAAGAGTCCTAATAAATTACACTTGATGTGTCTCCTACCATGGGTTTTATATCACATCCAAGGGATTATTAGAATAATTAGAAAATGTTCAATAATCAACCGTAATACCATATTAAAATGAAAATTACCATCATGGAACTTTGGAACCAATGGTAATGATTTATAAATAGGATATTGAATATTATTAAGTGAAGTTCTATCCACAATTTTTGAAGATGTAACATTAATAGTATCTTTAGGAGAAATAAGAGTGACTATGGTGGTAAACTTGAGAATGCATCATCACTAGGCATAGTAGGCATACATGAAATAGATGGTGTCTTTGGCACATATATGTCATATTTAAAATCTTATCTAATTTATAAACCTAAAATACCTCTTGGTCGCTTTTAATTTTCTTAGGGCGATTGTAACAAAAGTAATTTATCTATTGTAATCACCAAGGCAAAATGTGATCAACCACAATTGAGTTCCTTATCTAATGAATATAAATGCACCTTGATTGAAACCAAGGGAGTTTCAATTTTGATGTAGATATTCACGATAAGAGGATATCTCTTTACATAAAGAATGTAATCCATCATACACTAAATCATTACATGGTGATTCAGATCATGATTGGTTTATGCCCATAATTATCTTTAAAGATGAACTTTAATATTTTGACGTTATCAAGGGTTTAGAACTACAAGGTTTAGCTATCAATTATAATTTTATAGTATTTCACTTTACATAACCTCTCTCATCAATACATATATGCGTACATTATATGTCATGATATGTGTGTGTGCATGTGTGTGTATATATATTAGATAGAGTAATATTATATATAAATTATATATTTTATATTAAATATATTATACTAAAATATATAATATATAATTTGATTTCTAAACTACATTTACATATATATTATATAATAATAATATTAAAATATATTAGATAATATATAATATTGTAATATTATATTAAATTATATCACTTGCCTTCAATTTGACTTGACTACTGTCAAGGTGTATTTAATTTTCAAAATGGGGTCCGTATAATTTCCACACATTTTTAAAAGGATCAAAAATCATCGAACATATCTAAAGAGATATATTCCTAATCCTAAATATTCTTAGTTTTTTTAAACATACACTATAGAGCACTAACTGATCATAATAGAGTAGGTTTTAGAGTATCTAAAGCATTGACCATATTTGTTACTATCATTTATGCATAACCTTATTTTTTGGTATTTAATATTAATAGTGTTCAATATTATTTTTTACTTTATCTAAAATGTATGATTTATTTGTGTTGACTTGACCCTTTTATTCAATGTTTAGCACTTGATGTTATGAAATCTCTAATATTCAGATAGTCTACTTGGATTATTGTAATATTTTTGGCCCTGTTGGAGCACACCCAATTTTGATGTTAGTGTTATCTCCAAATCTTGCACCCTAGAAGAGAGTGTTAAGTTTTCTCCCAAATTTGGGAAATTTTGGAACATTTCCAAGCCTATGGGGATGCCTATGGAGGAAATAAACCTCTAGATTGAAAAGGATACCTCCCTATATATGTTTATATAAGACAATTTCTACTAAACTAGAGTTTCTAAAGGGAAAAGAGTTAGAAATTTATAGAAAAATAAATCTTATTCTAAGAGTGGTGATACGCCAAAACTATTTTCCACATGAATGTCAAATTCTAGTTCATAACACAATAAAAACATAAACCATTCCAAATATCTAAAGATTATAACAAAAATATTTCAACATAGAGGTGACATGTGTGACAAATGACACAAGGTAAATGAGATAAGAGGAAAAAATTTCACATTCAATATAGTAATACACATGCATAAATTTAATACACTTAGATGCACACTGTGTGACCTATTAGGCTAAGAAATCTTGTTTAGGTATGAAGGATAAAGTGGCTAAAAGGATGGAAAATCATCACATGCTACCACTATACATCTCTTTCACACTCAGAACAAAAACCTAGAAAAATCTTTAAGGAAACAAATTTATGCTAAATTCTTAAAGGTAGAACTTGAATAATTCTAGTAAGGCTTCACCATACACTATGTGGTCCCCTTTTCTCTTGAATAAGGAAAGTATTTATATAAAAAATAGAATATGAAGAGGTCTTTAGTGCCAAAGGGAAGGAATCCATTTTTATTGGAAGTCTCCATCTTTATCTACAACTAACTTTTCCAAATATGCTCATTCAGGCCATCTAATTGATCCATGTCACCCTCTCTAACATCCTTGGCTTACCATATGGAAGATGTTTCTCCAATGAATACCAAGTGGGATCAAGATATTTTTCTATGGAAAAAAAATGGTTGATATAAGTGAAACCACCTATAGGAAACTTGTGTTGATGCCTAACATCTTCTCCTCAGCTTCTCACCCTTTTCTATGGTTCTCAAAGAATGGCATGGATTATGATTCTATGGTTTCAATCTACTTGGCATAGATGCTTGCAGATAATTCTCCATATGTTCCTCTTCTACCATGTGGTAGATTATCATTATTTATTCATGGCTCTTGTGCACCATCGATCAAACATTAGATTAAGCTTATAAGCTAAGTAGCTCTAGAAATATAATGTTCTCATTATAAACCTATTTGAGTTCTCTGAGATACATTACTTATAATTTCATAAGTAAATCACTTGAGGAAACCCAATTTGCTCTTTTATACCCATTCAAGATTTCTGACCAACTTTATGTATAAAGCTTATAAGCAAATCACTTGCTTAAACTTGATTTTCTCTTGGTAACCCATTTAGGTTTTCTGAACTCACTTACTTTAGAGTTTCCTAACTTTAAGACTTCAGGTTCATCTAGATTGAAGTCTTCTTAATTCATTATTTCAAAGCCTTAAGACTTCTAGGTTTTGGAGCTTGAAGACTTTAGACTTTTCAAACCTGACTACTTCCCAATGTCTAGTTCCTTACCTTGAATTTGATGTCCCTCAACCCATCAATCTACTGGGACATGTCCTTTAGGAATATTTCTTATGGCCCTTTTCTTGGGTTTTTCTCTTGAAGCAATTCCTTTAGACAATTTGTTTGAAGAAATTACTTTGGACTTTTATCTATCTCTTTTTGCTTGCTCATTCTTTTAGGTTTCTTAGAAAGTGTCCCTTTAGACTTTTCTGAAGGGCACTTTAGAAGCAAAAGTGACCCTTTAAAAAATTCTAAAGGAAAATTTGAGAGCAAAAGTGACCCTTAAAAAAAAATGTAAGGGAACTTTAAGAGCAAATGTGACCCTTCAAAAAAAATTTGAAGGGCACTTTGACACAAAGTGTCCCTTTAGACTTTTTTGAAGGGAATTTTTAAAGAAAAGTGAGACAAAGTGTCCCTTATGATTTTTCCAAAGGGTAATTTTGAATAAAAGTGAGACAAAGTGTCCCTTAAAAAAAAATTTAATGTCACTTGGAAGAAAAGTAGCCCTTTGTTTTTTGAAGGGCACTTTCAAGACAAGGAAGGAGAAAGAAAAGAAAGGATAGACAAAGAAAAGGCCAAAAGAAAAGCCTAAAATGAGAGAAACACTTGTCAAATGTTGGCTTGAAACAAAAGTGAATAATTAAACTATATTTTCTTAATTTTCTAAGGGGGGAAAATTGGCTAACATTATGGTGATTCCCAAGGGAGGCATGCCTGCTATGCCTAAGACTAGTTTCCTTAATTCCTTCTAATTAGGCATGGAATCATGCATAAGTCACTCAAAAAATGACTAAAAAATATTTTTCACAATAATAGATATCTAATAAAATGAAGGAAACATACCTAAACTAATATTTATAAGGAGACAAGCATGGGCTAGTAGTAGGATTTCAAGTGTATCCCATTTACAGGGATGGGCAACTCTTCCCCATTCATCTTGGATAGCTAGGAGTTTATTTTATTGAAATTGGTGATGATGTAAGGGCCACTCCACATGGTGCCAAACTTAAAATGTCTACCTAGATTTTCCCTGTCTTCATCCCATTTCAAGACCAAGTCACCATCTTTAAATACTCTTGCACTTGTCCTTTTGTCAAAGGACCTATTCTTGAGCACTTGATGGTGTTCCATAGATTTATGTGCATCATACTCCACCTCTTATAGCTACATTATTTTAATCAACCTAACCTCCATTGGAGTGTTTTAAAGTAATTCTAATTGCTATGTAAGTTCTAGGGTAGGGAGCTCTTGTGATATAAACAACCTGGCTTCTCTCCCATAAACAAGTACAAAGGGAGAGTTACCAATTAACTTTTTAGGATTAATCCTATCTAACCATAAATTTGTTTTGAACTTGATGTGTTGGGCTCTTTGATTGTGTTCCAACATTATCTTAATGATTTTGATGAGGTTCTTATTGGTAAACTCAACCAATCCATTACCTTGAGGGTAATAATTAGATGAGGTACTCAAATGAACTCAATTTATACCTTCTCAATAATAACTTTTGGCACTTATAAAACCACATGAATTTTATAAGATGATGAAATGAGGAACTCCAAACCTCATAATGATGCCTTTGTAGAACTTGAAGATGGCATTTTCATTTGCTTCCTTTAATGCAATATATTTTACCCACATTGTGAAGTAGTCAGTGGTAATTAATATCCATTTATTCCCTACACTTGATAGAGGATTGATAATACCAATGAAGTCAATTCCCCATTACATGAAAGGTCGGTCCACTTGGATAGGTTTTAATGGAAAGGTTGCAAGCATTTTCTTGCCTACAAAGAAGGCACATTAAGGACACACATTGGCCCAATGATAAAAATCCTTAAAAAGACTAGGAAAATAGTATCCAACCCTCATTATCTTTGCATTTATAGTTTTAGGAGAGAAATGGCCTCCATTTTTACCATTTTGGAAACTTTATAGCAACATGTCAAATTGAGCATTGTCAACACATCTTAGTAGTACACTAATTGTGTCTTTTTAAAAGAGAAAATCATCAAAAAAACAATATGGAATGGTCTGTAATCAAAATTATCTCCTTTTATATTTTCTCAAACCATTGGGACACTCACCATTTTGAATAAAAGTGATGATATCTTGTATCTAAATCCAAACTGGCATGTGATTAGCTAGTTGGGGTTGAACTTAATTAATCAAGACCTCTTCTTTTGACTCTTGTAGGTCTAAAGATAAATGCTTGCATAATCCTTATCCTCTCACCAATTTGGTCAGCTTCAAGTCCACAGCATACTCCATCACCTTAGTGATCTATTTAGTGCTCTTCTCATTGAGATCCTTGCTTAAGAGGAACTCTTTAGTGTTGGGGTGAGAAACCATGACATGTATCTTATTGTTTAAGACCATGTGCATCAATTTATTCAATCCCCTTATCATTGTTAAGGCCTATTTCTTATTAAATGTATATCTAACCTCATAATCCTCTAATCCTTTGCTGAAGAATGCAATTGGTTGCTCTATTTCCTCATCATTCTTTTATAGTAGCATGGCTGAGATTGTATCAAGGTTTGTGAAGGTATAAAGTATTAAATCCCTAGAAATGTTTAGGTTTAGGAGTGTAGGGGATTCTGTAAATTCTTGATTTATCATCTTGAAACTACTCTTTCCCTCCTTTTTCCAAGTAAAAACCTGGTTCTTCTTTAGCATGGCTATGATAGGCATTTCCATAGCTAAAAAATTTGGAATAAACCTTCTAATGAAGTTTATCCTCCCCAATAAACTTTATAGTACCTTCTTATTTTGAGGCAAAGACAAGCTGAGGATAGCCTCAATTCTTTTGGGATTAATAGATAAGCCTCACTCTAAAATAATGTGCCCCAATAGTTTACCTTCATGAATAATAAAGATTCAATTTTTTGAATTAAGGGACATGACATATTCTCTACATCTCTAAAACACCTACCTTACATGTTTGATGTGATAAGAAACATCTTTTTAAAATATAGTCACATCATCTAGGTACACAAGTAAAAACTTATTGATCAAACACTTGAAGGTTATGCCCATTACTCTTTGAAAAGTGGCTCCAGCATTAGACAAACCAAAAGGAATTTTCTTATAGGAAAAGGTTCCCCACTTGGTAATGAAGGATATCTTAAATTGATCCTCCTCATTCACCAATATTTGGTTCTATCCTAAATAAACATCAAGGAGAGAGAAGCATTGGGAACCTAAAACAAATTGTAGGGTTTGATCCATGGAGGGTAGTGTGTAGTGATATTTGAGAGAGACTTTATTAATGTCTCAAAAATCTAGACACAACCTAATTTATCCATTATTTTTTAAAACAAGCACAAGGTTACCTACCCAAGTTGAGTGCTTGATAGGGAAGATGATGTTGGACTCAATTGGCTTGGTTAATTCCTTCTTCATGAGTTCTTCTACCTTAGGATTAATAGAACATTGCTTTTGCTTGATTGATTTAGTTCCAAGCTCTAACTCAATGGTATGGTGAGATTGGCTAGGATCAAATCCTTTTAAGTATTTATACTCCCAATAAAATATTTCATGAAACTCCTTGCACAACTAAATAAATGCTTACTTTTCAAGTTGTGAACATACCTTGCAAATCTTCAAAAGTTTGTCTTTAAAAATTAGGACTCTTTCATATTTTTCCTCCTCTGTTGACATGCTCACTCTTTCCTTCTTTTTCTGGTCAACCTCAATGAGAACACTCTCTAAGGTAATTATAACCTTAGGTATTTTTTTCATATTCATGTGAATTATTTTCTCCTCATACTGATCATGTAATCTTCTTTGGTTTCTTAAGGAGACACCTACCTCATTTTATAAGAAGTGTTGAATGTGTTCATCACTTTCAAATACCTACCATGACACTTCATTATCCAGGATAGAGGATCCTAAAATGATATTAATATGGGATTGATCCTTCTCTTTTCCCACATCAATAGCTATATCAAACCTTGCTCCAATGGTAGCCAATATATCAGCATGCTTATTAAAATCCCTTGGTGTGTGTTGTATGTTAAGGGCATAAAATTCTTAAAGAAAGTCCCATACCCTATGATTTTATGATTTAATCAAAGGATTTTTGGCTACATATTGAATTATTACTTGGTGGATGACTAGCTCACTATCTTCAAATACTTTTAGATTCTTGATTCCTCTTCTATTTTCCCATTGGAGGCCATGGACTAGACCTTCATATTTTGCTACATTGCAAGTACAACTAAATTAAAGTCTATAAGAGAGTAGTATTGATTATCTGATGGATAAACCAACATAACACCAACCCCTACACCTACTTTTCTTCTTGAGCCATCAAAAAAAATTTCCCAATTTCCTTCAAGCTGATGATCTTCATTAGTGAGTGAAGGGATTAAAACATCTTCTTCATGCATGCAGTAAACTCCAAAATCAGTCTCTTCAATGAAATTATATGGATCAATTCCATGTGTTTAAATTATATATTTTTTAATAAAAATATTAGAAATACCTTCAAGAGGGGAAGATGTTTCACCATTTATGACACCTTCTTCTTCTTTACTGATTAGACAATTCTGAGTTGAATTTATTTCCATGCATGGCTCAATATGAAAGCTTACTAAGGGATATGTTCTTATAGTCACCTTTACTACAAACCTTTTTTTTAAAGTCAATAAAAACCAATTATTATAAATGAATCCTCATATCTTAGCTGTGAAGTCCCTTGACAAGCAGATATCGAAATGAGTTGGAAGGTCCACCACCACCACCACATATTGAAAATTTGGGAAACTTAGACAATCATGTAAGAATACATTTAGACCTTTGACCAATCCCACTATCTTGGTTATATTCCCATAAATATAAAAAACACCCTTTCTATCTAACTCATACTGTAATCCCAACTTATCAGCCACCACCTTAGGCATAACAGTGGTACTAGCTTCATTATCCACAATGTAATTATGGACTAACTTGTCTCCCATGATGAGGATGAGATATAAGGGTGGAGGATTTTCATACTTTGTGGAGGGATCTAAGACATGTATTGGGCCATTGGTGAGGGCCAAACTATTGTTTCTTGAGGTCTGAGGGGCTACATGAATGCTTGTATGTTGTTCTTCTAACAACTCCTTTTGACCAGGCATATGCAAGACTTCTCAAAGTGATATGCTTATCTTGGCATTATTAAAAGAATAAAAAATGTTCAAGGGCAATGCATTCACCTTATCTTTCATTTTTTAAGGTAATGAGGAATTCTAAATTTGCTACATTATAGGCTTAATGACATTATTTGCACTCAGATTTTATTGAGGACAATGATTGGTAGTAGGTGTTACACTAGAATTCACACTTTGTGACCTTGGAGAGGAATCATTTGGAGTCACATTTACTCTTGTAAAATATCCTATAGATCTCTTCTTGGCCCTTATGTTTGTTGTAACTAACATGATTTGATTCAACACATAGTCATCTCTGACTTGAATGTGCATCATGCCTGCACTTTAGCTATTCCCTTCTCCATAGATATCCCTTTGACTGGGATTCACTTATTTTGACATCATGTATGGAGTGGATTATTCTTGTGGAACCAAATGTTTTTTTTTCCTCCATTATCATGCATAAGGTGACTTTGGGGTTTCCCCCATTGGTCTAAATGATCCTCTCCTTAGACTAGATTAACATGTACTAGAATAATAGCCTTTGTGGGAGGAGTAGAATTATGATTGTAGGCATTGGGACACCTATTGAAACCTTACCAACCTTTTCCTCTCCCTTAGTAATTGTATTAGGGTGGAGCTATATATCCTTGTTGAGGATAATAATGATTATTAGGTGGAGTACTCATTTGGAACTAAGCTTGATTGAGTTGAGCACATAGTGATCCATTTTCCTTATCATTTTCCACAACACTATCAATTTTCTTAGGAAAGGATCTTAGATTGACATTATAATTAGGAATTTTAGATATTCTTGGATATTTAACTAAATTATGAGACAATAATGGCATGAAAACTCTTGGAGGGAGTCTTTTAACTTATATCAAGTTATTTTTAGCTTCAATAGCTTACTCATACGCACTTATTAGATTGAATCCTCCCATTGAATACAACATCACTTCTATTTTAGTACCAATACCTTTGAGGTAGGTGGGGAACACAAAGTTAGGAGGAGGTCTCATGACTGGTGGCAGCCTATCCCATGTCCATTGAAATATCTCATTGAAATATCCCATGGATTCAGTAGGACATCTTTTTATCATGTTCAGCTAATGGATTAGTGAAGCATGATTACTCTTATTTTCTAATATTTTTACTAATATCTCTCCAAATTCATCCCAAATTATAATGCAACCCCTTCCAATGTTCTATACCAGTCAAGTGCCTTGACATTTAGAGACATGAAAAGTAACCTAATGGCTATGTTAGATTTGGTAACATTATGGAAATTATAAAATGTCCCTAATATACTTATATGGGGTAATATTACCCTCTCCATTGAAATTAGGGAGATTTTTGGTAGCATTTATAGGGATGGGGTCATATGCAGGAAGATCTATTAGGTTTTGTGTGTTGAACATAGGGAAAGTTTGATGCCTATCCATATATTCTTGATAGTCTACTTATTCAAGTTCCTAAACCTCTTCTTATTTTTCATCAAAACCACCTTGCCTAGGTTCTCTTATTGCTAGGAATGGTTCAAGATGTTGTTCCTTAAAAATAGCTTTAGCTAGAGGTTCTTGGTCAAATATCCTAGATGACCTAGTGAGGACCATGAAGTAAAATAAGGAAAACTTGATCTACAACTAGAGATTATCAGCCCTTGGAGTCACCAAATTCTATGTAAAAAATACTAACTTAGGCCTATTAAGACCATCATTCACCTTGGCATGCAAATATAACTAGGAACTAGGGTCCCACTGGGTGTGCCAAAACTGTTGTCTCTAAATCTTACACTATAGAAGAGAGTGTTAGTTCTCTCCTAGATTTGGGCAATGTTGGAACATTTCTATCCCTTTGGGTATGGCTATGGAGGAAATGGACCTATATATTGAAAGGGATATCTCCCTATATATGTCTTTACAAAATAATCTTTGCTAAAACATCTTGTTTAAAGGGAAAAGATTTTGAAATTTATAGAAAAGGAAATCCTATTCTAAGAGTGGTGATACACCACAATAATTTTCCAAATGAATGTTAGATTCTAGTGCATAATACACCAAAAGTACAAACCATTCCCAAACTCTAAATATTCTAACAATAATATTTCAACATAGAGGTGAGATGTGTAACAAACAACACAAGGTAAATGAGATCAAAGGCAAACTTTACACATTCAAGATAGTAATAAAAATACAAAAATAAAATACACTTAGATACATACTATGTGACCAATTAGACTAAATATTATTGTTCAGGTATGAAGGATAAAGAGGGTAGAAGGATGGAAAATCATCACATGTTACCACTATGTATCTCCTATACACTTAGACCAAAAACCCAAAAAAATCTTGAAGGAAACATATTTATGATAAATGATTAAAGGTAGAACTTGATTCATTCCAACAAAGGTTCACCATACACTATGTGGTCCCCTTTTCCATTGAAAAAAGGAAGTATTTATAGCAAAATGATAAGATGAGGAGGTTTTTGGCACCAAAGGGAAGGAATCCTTTCTATTGGAAGTCTCCATCTTTAGCTACAACTAGCTTTGCTAAATATGTTCAATTGGGCCATCTGATTTATCCATGTCACCCTCTTGAACATCCTTATCTTACCTTCTAGAAGATGAATCTCCAATGATTTCCAAGTAGGATCAAAATATTTTGTAATGACAACAAAACTATTGATATAAATAGAGCCACCTATAGGAAACTTGTCTCGATGCCTAATGTCTTCTCCTTGACTTCTCACCCTTTTTTATGGCTCTCAAATAATGGCAAAAATTATGATTATGTGCCATCAATCTACTTATAATGGATGCCTATAGATCATTATCCATCTGTTCCTCTCCTATCATATGTTAGCTTTGTCATTTATTTGTTCATAGCTCTTGTGCACTATAAATTAGCCATTAGATCAAGCTTACAAGATAAGTAGCTTAGAAAATCTGATTTTCTCTCTGGAGACCTATTCAAGTTTTATAAGCTACTTTACTTATAAGTTCATAAGTAAAGCACTTGAAGAAACCTAATTTGATCATGTAGACCCATTCAAGTTTTTTGATTGGCTTTACTTATAAATCTTATAAACAAAGCACTTACTTAAATTTGATTTGATCTTGGTGACCCATTTAGGTTTTCTAAACTCACTTACTTTAGAGTTTCCCATCTTGAAGACTATAGGTTCTTCCATCTTGAAGTCTTATTACTTCATTATTTCCAAGCCTTAAGACTTTGGGATTTTGGAGAATGAAGACTTTGGACTTTGCAAACATGACTTCTTCCCAAAAGCTAGTTCTTTGCCCTTAATTTTATGTCCCTCAGCCCATCACTCCATTGGGACATGTCCTTCAGGAATATTTCTTGTGGCCTTCTTCTTGGGTTCTTTCCTTCAAGTTTTTCTCCTAAAGGAATTCATTCAAAATTTTTGTGTGTCTCTTTTTGCTTGCTCATTCCTTCAGGTTTTTAAGAAAGTGTCCCTTTCGAATTTTTTGAAGGGAACTTTGGAAGAAAAAGTGACCCTTCAAAAAAATTTGAAGGGCACTTTAAGAGAAAAAGTGACCCTTTAGAAAAATTATGAAGGGCACTTTGAGACAAAGTGTCCCTTTAGATTTTTCCAAAGGACACTTTTGAAGAAAAGTAAGACAAAGTGTCCCTTCAAATTTTTTAAAAGGCACTTTTGAATCAAATTGAAATAAAGTGTCCCTTCAAAATTTTTTTGAAGGGAACTTGGAAGAAAAGTGGCCCTTAAGATTTTTTTGAAGGGCACTTTGAAGACAAGGAAGGAGAAAGACATGGAAAAGGTCGAACAACAAGCCTGAAATGAGACAAACACTTGTGAAATTGGCTAGGAAAAAAAGTGAACAAGGAAAATATATTTATTAACTTTTATAAGGGGGGAAATTAGCTAATAGTGAGCAAGCCTTTTGTTGAAGGAACATGCACATGACTATTTTTTGAGCAAACAGGGTTTTCAAATTGTAACACCAAAATTCTATAAAATAATACACTAAATAAAATTCCAAATATTATACCTATATATACTTCAATAAATGTATAATAAAAAATAGAACAATTTTTAAGAATGTGTGTTGATCTCAGGGAAGCCCTGGGTTGGCCTAGGTAGTAATGAGCCCTACTATAAGTCCTGATACAAAAAGAAAAGATGTCAAAAGAGTCAAGTGGGTGTACAAGAGAAAAATGGGTAGACTCCACTAGTTGTAATTGAATATGGGTAAAATCCTTATTTTATTTAAATTATATGAAAAATTATTTCATAATAATTACTTTTCACATTTTTTTTATCGTCTGGTGAAAACTAACTAATTGCATAGATGTAGCCAATAAAACATGCAGTTCAAACGTCCTTCCTTTTAAATGAATGAGCATGAATAGTTACTCAAAATTAATATCAATCATGCATAAAGAGGTGAGCCATTACAATCTAATAATAATTTTATCCCCATCCATGGTAATAGAAAACATAAGATAATATAATAGGTAGCCTTTTATAGCTTTATACTATGGCATTTACCAAAATAACTGACTATATCCCCACCTACAATTAGGATTTGAAATTTTAAATTTGGTTAAATAAAATAGTGAATCAATTGAGTATCCAACTTAATGTTGATGGATTTATGTGTACTAAAAGAGTAAATATGGTTGACTTCTATTTCTTGATAAAACCAAGCACCTTAATATTTGGAGGAGTACTAATACCTAAAAATACATGCCAAGAAATAGTAGGTTGAGAATATTTAGATACATCCTCAGGTCCTTCCATACTATTTATGTGTGTCTATATTATGGATTTAATGAAAAAAACATAACAAAATTTATCAAATTATAATGTAGGTCCTAGAAAACCTTGAGTCTTCACTCAATTTTACTAGAGAGATGATGGTTACAACTTGCCACCTTCTAGTCTATAAGTAGACCCTACTATAGGGACAATAGGAATATGGTAGTGACACAATATACCTAAAATTTTTATGATGTAAATTTGTTTTTCTTTTTCAATATAATCTCAAACTCTTAAACAAACAAATGGATATACACAATGATCATTAATCAAAAGTGATTCATGTTTAAAATGTTCAAAAGGAGGGAGTGAGGCAGGGAAAAAAATAAAGTTCCCTTGTAACAAAAAAGACCAAAATATCTCCTTTGATTTATATTATCAACCTAGATAGTACCTAATTAATATTATATTACTTATATTTGATCCATACCTAGACTAACGTTAGAATTATCTATGGTTGTGGGATGCTTGTATCTAGACTAAACCTCTAGTTGTGAGGCTAGCTCCTCTAGATGTGTGAATTTAGGATCAATTACTAAACCTATTAGATTTTGGGATGAAAAGAGTAAGGAATAAACTAAAATTATTCATCAAAAATAATAAGATCCAATGAACTTTTACAATATGTAGGACCTTATTGCTTCAATGTCTAGACTGTCAACATATTTGCTAAGTCCCTTAAGAAACTAAAGGTGAATATTTCATGGAATTAAATATTCAACCAAGTTTGGCTCCTTTAGGTATCTTATAAAGTCCATAGCTTAATACACTCCTTTCATACTATTATCTTCTTCACATGTTCACCATTATTTCATTATGAAAAGAAACCTCTCCTAATAGACCACTGTGGATTATGTGATGTCCTATGTACAAACTATGACAAAGTCTAAAGATGCTTTGGGAGTTTTGACAATACATAAAATACCCATGAGTTGATCTATGTATGATGATCTCTTAATAATATCATTACCCTATTTAAAAGTTTATACCCTTAAAGTCTCCATTAATCATGGTTGACCCACTTGACTATAGTAGTGTTCTTGAAGCTAATTGTAGACGTATATTTTTTTTATTTATCCCAATTTGAAGCTCACATGTATCCTTTTTTAGCTCTATATTGAGGTTATTCATCTCAATAGTTCATGAATTTGACTGTCCAAACAAACCACACATACCTAGAAAAGGTTTTAAGACTGCTAGACCTTTGACTATAGCATATTTTGACTTTAAACCAAGCCTGTAGGTTTTTCAAGGAAACTTTATTGATTGCTTGAAGGTTCATTTATTGGGCTTGTTGATGCACTTATCATGTTCCTTATGTCATCATGGAATAAGGGGAAGTAAGAAACTCTATTTTAAGAAATGGAAGACTTTGGGTTTGAGTTTATTATATAACCACTACTATAAATATCCCAAATAGCAAAGATGTGACACCACTTTGAAAGTCTACTAGCAAACCCTGCTGTAAGGATAAAAAATGTTTATTTAGTGGCATTTATTCTTGTTAATATTTCTAAAATTATGTCAATCTTTTATTATTTTTTCCTAAAATGTAAATTAAGAATGGATGTTTACAACATGAACTAAGATAAAGTGATTCATGTGTGGATCTAAGAGTGAGTAGGGTAGGGTAGAAAAGTGATTGTGCTCAAGATGATCAAAGACACCAATTCTACTAACTTTTGAGGCAAAAACACATGAATCTAGCATCTACCAACTTTAAAATAATGTTCAAATCTAAATAAATGTGGTTAAAGCTTCATAGGAAGGAAGTGAATATGTATAACAACATATTTTGCATGTAAATCACTCACTCATAGTAAAATGCATGACACATTCGATTGTAAATGAGAAGAAAATAGAGGAAGTATACTATCAAATTAGTTAATCTAGTGTTAAATTAAAGCTAACAAATCCATTTAATGTGTATTATTACCAAATTATATTGTAGAAAAGAAACTATTAGCCATCTAAAAGTGTGAGAATAAAAAATCATATAACACATACAAGAAAACACTATAGACAAACTCTTGAATTATTTGGCTCCTTGTATTAATTCTTTTAACAATTATTTTCTAGTTATAAATGAGGGGGAAACCCCTATTTATAGGATCAAAAGTACCTAATAAAATTTTATGTGAGCCCATAAAATATTCCCAAATATAGCTAAGTGGCTAAATTATTATGTTATAAAGGAATATTCTTTATTTGAATTTACAAGATGAATCAAAATATTCTCTAAGGATCTGGAGGTGGTTGCTAGCTGGCTTGCTATTGTTGTTATTCTTATCTTTGATTATTTTATAATTCTTCTTTGGTCCATACCTCTACACAATCTAAGTAGTCTTGGTCTATCTAATAAAATTCTAGGATCATAGGTTGAAACAAGTCTAGTATCTCCTGGATGAGCTTGTCATGCTTCGTGAGTATTGGCCTCAGTGCTTCCTCAATTGCATCTACCTTTTCTACCCTCTAATTAGAGAATGCCATAATTCCCAGTACCTCACTAGCTATCTTTGCATCATCTATATCCTAATATAATTTAACCATGAATACCATAATTTATACTCTAAACTCTTATTCATTTATGAAGGAGCCATTTGGTTTTGTCATCTTAGTGACCATGACATCTTTTAGTAGCATGGTGACTTTGAATTAAAATTTCCTTAAGGATGTATTTGCATCATTACTTTGATCAATCCATGTCTTAAAATTTTTCATCCTATTTATGAGGATTGACTATGTAGGAATAATGTCTTCAAGTGGTAGAACTTTGGGGTTAGGGAGTTTATTAATTTTAGTAACTCTAGCCAAGTTTACAAGATTGGTGTCATAGAGTGTAAGCTTTTGGTTAAGTTTCATGACCACTCTGGCTTGTTGGATTCCATCTTACTTCTTCTTCTTCTTCTTCATCACTTTATATAAGTGTAAAGCATTACTCCTCTCATGGTATTTATGGGAGACTTCTTCCTTATGTAAAATTTCTCTATATTCCTCCTAGCCAATGTCTACAGTTCCTCCATTAAGAACTCAATTTCCTATTTAGAGTCCCTAAGGTCAATCACATCTAGATCTAGTTTATCTAAGATTTCTATGGTAGTTTACATAAAATATGTAGAGATAAATGTAGTATCTTGAGAAGTTCTAGGTTAGATTATAGATTCTCCTTTCTTGGAGCTCGAAGGTAGGCTTTGTCTACTTGGAGTAGCCTGTAGTGGAGGTTTACATGGTCTATTCCTAATGAGAAGAACATTGTCTTCCTCCTCCTCCTCTTGTGCTTCTTCATAGTTAGCATTGAACATACTCCCATGAGTTGGTGGGAGCTGGGGCTTCATAATATCCTTTTTCTTCTTCTCCCGATCAAGTCTAATTTATATCTTGATATTATTCCTTGCAACATTTTTCAGGACTACCTCATCATTAATTTCATCCCATAAACCCATTAGTGTAACTCTTATTGGTGATTATATTCCATATCCACATCCTTTTTAAATTTTAAGATGTGCCTTAGAATGACATTATTAGGGTCACATGCCCTGAAATAATCCTTAAGTAATATGTATGAGTTTTTATGTATTACAGCTACTACAATGTGCTTCCACTTTGTGATTTTAGTTCTCCCTAGCTTATAACGAGTCTTGTGGGGGACTATCTTATTTTTTCTCTTGAAGGTGCCATCAATTCTATGTAGTATTTGATAGGCAATCTCTTCTTTAGCCAACTTCATTAGGAAATACCTTGGTTATTTAAGGGGAACCACCATTATCCCTTCCATCTAGATGACTATGCAATCTAGATATAGCTAGAAGCTTCCCATTTCTTTTAATTTTATCTAACCTCTAAAGGAACCCTCAACATTTCACACTTGGTAATTTATTTGTAGATAAAAGGGTATGAATATTCTATAATTATCTTGATGTGGTGCTTGAAGTGATGAATGTGTATCACTAAGTATGTTTGGGACACAAATTCATATGGTGAAAAATACCATGGATTTTGACCTAATTGGGTAGTCATGAAAATGGCATCCAATAGGTAGCTCATCATGTAGAATGTAACACCATTCTTCCAAGTGTCATTCAAAGTAGTGATTAGATTACTACTAATAATATCCCCAAGTGAGGAGATCTGGTGATTCTCCAAAATTATTTTTAATAGTGGGATAGATCTTATATCTACATACCCAATGTGTGCATTTCCAAATATTCTATTTAGTACGATAAGGCTAACCCTGAATCCCTTTCTAAATTAGTGAATGGGTATATTCCCTTCATCATCCATTAAGACCACTCTAGTTGAGTTTTTTGCCCATGAATCTATGGTTATCTCTAGTTTGTGTGCCTCCTACTAGTTATCGATGATGCTTTGGTTATAGTCTAGTTGTGGCAAGGGAAGGTCATAATATCTTTCAAATATGGGAAATGTAATGAAGGAAATGGGAAGTCCTTGGTTTATTTGCTTAAGAAATCCATCTTATCATATCAAATTCTTGAATATTCCATATACTAGGTTAACACACGACATGGCCTCTAGTTTGGTGATGGCCTTATGTAGACTAACCATTTGGATTTCAATGATGTTGGAGGGTAATTCAATAATGTGTGGCATGGTCTTAATTTCATCAAGATCCATAGCTCCTTTGACATTGTAATATATGTTATTGTATTGCATGTCCCCTGAGTCTATGGCTTTAGAGATGAATTATATGTCCATGAACATAACTAAATTACCATATTAAAATATAAAATTATCATTTCATAATGCAATGCTCTTACCCATAGTGGAGGGTCCTACCTGTGTTGTTGATGAGATATCTTGAGTAGCAACTAATTTCTTCTTGTACTTCTCTATAATTTTTGAGCTCCAATAATGATGGTCAGGTGAAATCTATGAAGAGCTCAAGCTTGGTTGAATTGGGGTGGTAGAGAGAGTAAATGATTAGACGTTATAATGTAAATGTAGGTTATAATAGATAATTTGTGTAACCATTTAAATATTTATTTGATTAATATAAGGTTTGATGATGATTATATTTCATGCCACATTAATGGTAAGTTCATCAACTTTACATATCTTTGAGATATTGATTTTAGAATTCAATTTCATTAAAATTAAAATTATATGTTGATTTTCCTTTGATTAACAACAATTTTTAGATTTAAAGATAAAGTTTGCCACATATTAACACATGGAACCTTCTAATTATTATCAAGGGATATCAAAATGCATCTTAGTGTGATGACTTTTATATACTATACCACATGGTATATTTTTATTCATGGTTAGCTCTTGGGTGGGGCCCTCTAATTTTGGTTGGTTATAAGAGTGCCATGTATCATTCTCAAAGGCAATTAGAGTTGGAATTAGGGTTCTTGACAAATAAAAAGGTGTCATGGCTATATCAAATACTTTGCAAGGACCTTTGTAATCAACATATAAGGTATTCCAAGGCCCTTCAAGGTATCTCCTAGGAGATAAATTGAATTAAAGTTCCAATCATTTGCATGTTCAAGGTATCTCCTAGGATATATATTGAAAGAAAATTCCAATCGTGTGTATCAGGGTCCTTACCAAATAATTTTTTTGCATGGTTATATTACATCCCTTAAAAGGGAATTTATAATCAACATGGAAGGTATTCCAAGGCCCTTAGAGGTATTTCCTAGGAGATACCTTGAAATAAAATTCCAATTATGTTCATGTTCAAGGTATCTCCTAAGAGATACCTTGAAAGAAAATTCCAATCGTGCACATCAGGGTTATTTCCAAATAAAAAGGTGTCATGTTTATATCAAATCCCTTTCAAGGACATTTTTAATTAATATGAAAGGTATTCTAAGGTCCTTATAGGTATCTCTTATGAGATACCTTGAAATAAAATTCCAATCATGTGCATCAAGGTTCTTGTAAAATAAAAATGTGTCATGCTTATATCAAATACATTAAAAGGACCTTTTTCAATCAACATGGAAGGTATTCCAAGGCTTTTCCTAGGAAATACCTTGAAAAAAATTCCAATTGTGTGCATTTTCAAGGTATCTCCTACAAGATACCTCAAAATAAAATTCCAATCATGTGCATGTTAAATGTGTATCTTAAGAGATACCTCAAAATAAAATTTCCAATCATGTGTATGTTCAAGCTATCTATTAGGAATTACCTATAAATAAAATTATAATTATGTGCATGTTCAAGTTTCTATTAGGAGACCCTTTGAAATTATTACAAGGCCCTTCAAGGTAATTGCCTAGGAGATACTTTGAAAAAAAATTCCAATTGTGTACATGTTCATGGTATATTCTAGGAGAACCCTTGAAGGTACTAAAAGACCCTTAAAGGTATCTCCTAGAGGATACCTTAAAGGGAATTATAGTACCTTTAAGGCTACATTGAATTTATCTCTTAAAAATTACCTTTCAAAGGTATCCTTGAGGATATTATAAGACCATCCAAGATATCTCTATCTCTTAGGAGAACACATGAAGGTACTATAAGAGCCTTTAAGGTATCTTCTAGAATATACCTTAAATGGAATTATAGTGACTTCAAGGCTACCTTGAAGGAATTTTTTAAAGCTTAGCTATCATTAGGGTTCTTTCCAAATAAAAAGGTGCAATGATTATATCAAATCCCTTGCAAGGATATTTGCAATCAACATCATAGGTATTCCAAGGCCCTTCAAGGTATTTCCTAGGAGTTACCTTGAAATAAAATTTCAATCATGTCCATTAATAAATTTAATCCATAAAATGCATAATACCATGCTTTGTTCTTCTAATTGTAAAGGCTAAGGAGAAATATAATTAGAAATTTTCTCATACATATAGAAGAAAGGTTCAACAGAAAGGCCAAAATTTAAAAGTGATCCCCTATTTCTTCAATAAAAAAAGGGAATGTTGTATACAATAGTATCTACTAGGATAACTATTGAAATTACTTCATGACCTTTCAAGTTATCTGTTAAGAAATACCTTGAAGGGAATTGTATTACTTTAAAATATACCTTGAAGGTATCTCCTAAGATATACCTTTAAAACATGCATAAGGTATCCTTGAAGGTATTACAAGGGCCCCCAAGCTATCTCTATTTACTAGGAGAACCCTTGAAAGTAATATAAGACCCTTTAAGGTATCTCTTAGAAGATACCTTAAAGGGTATTGTAGTACATTCGAAGCTACCTTGAATGTATCTCCAAAGAGATAACATTTGAACATGAATAAAGGTATTTTTTAAGGTACTAAAAGCCCTCCAAGGTATCTCTATCTACCTTGAAGGTATCTCCTATGAGATACTTTTCAAAAATGCATAAATGTATCTTTGAAGTTATCACAAGGACATATAAGATATATATATCTAATAATATAAGCCCTAAAGGTACCACAAAGACCCTATTGATGCTTAAAGATCCCACCCTCAATGAACAATTTACTATGGGAAGCTTTACAAGTATGGGACAAAATTTTGGTCTATAAAGTAACCTCTGGGATTTTAGAAGTTTACTCTTTGAATTGGATTGGGGGAAATCAGGAAGAAATAAATGCAAGTAAAACTTAAAAGGAAACTAAGGTGATGCGTTGATATATTTAAATTATTAACTTATAATTACATAAAATATCTTGAATCTTCGAATATCAGAAATTATGAAAGGAGCATATGCATTAATTCAAGTCTATAACATAAACAAGAACCAATACTATAGAATAAAAGAATGGAAATAACAAATAAAAATAAATTATCACTTAATTTAACATATAACACTACATTCTCTTCATTTATTGGTAGAAAACACCATACAAAAGGCTAAAGGCACAATATATAGTACAATCCTTCTCATGAACCCAAAAGGCCAAAAATAACAAAGGGAACTTGGGAAAGAGGATGCCAATATACCATATACAAAACTCACCAAGTACATCATGATAAAATATAGATATTTGAAAACTTAAAAATGTGGATTATGATTCATAGTTCCTGGTGACTTGAGGGGAAATTCACCTATAGATGGAAGAACCCAAAATTTTTGGTTTTGTAGACTAGTCAAGGTAAAGTTACAAAAAGGATGAGGTCCACCAAATTTAAAACCTCAAAAGAGTATCCTTAAAATGCATCCATTCCTCCTTCATGGGCTAAGTCTATTTATTTATAGCTTTTAAGGATATATCCACATTGATAATTGGCTTGAAGGAGATGTTACTCAAGCCTTGTACTACTGTTATCATGTAAAATTCTAGCTAGGTGAGAGGATGAAATATGGTCTCCACCTTAGAGACACTTAGTGCTTGACTAAGATTCATGAAGATGGTCTACTCATTCTACTTATTCTCCATCAAATCTTTTATTTCATCTTCTAATATGATGGTATTGTTCCCAAGTAATAGAGAGGGGAGTCCTAAATGGACCAGCGATTTGATTTACCCCTTCATATCCTAGACTACTTCATCTAAGACATCTAGAAATGCATTGAATTTTTATGCTACCATGTATTATCTCATAAATGCATTCACCTTCACCATCACCCACCTTTGGTTAGCCAGCTCTACTAATTTAAGTGTCCTATACATCATGCTATAAAGCTTCTCGATAAGGTACTTCAAATCTTAAACCTTTGGGGACATGAAGGTGAGAACCTGGTCTACAGATGTGATCACTTATGAGATCAACCAGTATGATTCCATGATAAACCCAAGCACTGGATTCAATTTTTAAACCTAAATTTTGATCCTCTAATAATAATACATGTATAATTATTAAACCATGGGGAGGATACCAGTGGTCTTGGAATGAGAAGTGAAGACATTCTTTAATTTCTATATTTCTTGGTCTTTAGCTAAAGAATCTTACTGAATCTACTAATATAATTATAGATACATGATTATAGATTCCAAGAGAATATTATGGGTCCATGTGATCTCAAATTATTTCTCTTGAAACTTATTCTTTATGGCCTGCTTCTCCTTATTTATATTGTCTCTCTCAGTCTCTAGTTCAACTACTTGAATTTATAGTTGGGCCCTTTACTTGGCTTCCACCTAGAATATTTCATTGGTAATGTATCTCTATAGATAAAATATCATTTTATTTAGATCCACATATTTAGCCTTTACCTCTGTGTTAAGGTTGTAAACAATATATTTTACCCTTACGAGTTCCAACTTTGTCTTGTTCAACTAATGACCTGCCTTGATATAATCAATAGTGATGGACTTCTATGTTTCCTTCATTAATTTGACCCTATCTATGGGTATATAATATCTAAGGTTGATGCAAATGGTGTGTATTTAATATTCCCCTAGATATATATGTCCTTAGGGATTTACTACTTAGGGTGTTAAGTGTGCAATCATTAGAGATTTTTACAATGGGTCAAAGAATGACCACATATGAGGCACTGCCAGGGTGTTATCCATCTTTCCTCTTCTTTTATTTATCTATTCCTTCAAATATTTTATTTTAGTTTATAAATAATAATGGAACTACTCTTATGATTTAATATTTTACACCATAAATGGGAATCCCTAAGGTAAACATAAAATAATGGTCACTTGTTACTATGAAGTAGTAGATGTTATTCCCCCATAGATGAGTAGGTGAAGGGTTAGAGTGGAAGGAAAGAAAGGTTGGACTCCATATAGAGTATTTATGGGTAATTTCACCATTATGGGTGTCTATGTGGTGGATGAGGGTGAGGGAGTGATAAAAGTCACAAGTGAGGTGATCAGCTAGGCAATCGAGAGTGGCATAAGCTTAGTGAAAACTATGGAGGGTGAATATGGATTGAAGAATGGCGTCGAAGTGGAGGGAAATGGGTGAGAAAATTGAACCTTATTTTTTATGGGCTCTAATGGAAGATTGGAATATTTTTATCCATATCCATATTGAGGTGTCTCTACCTCAAGTTCCCTTGAAGTGTTTTACTACTACTATTAGGTAGTCAAGTGCAGATATAGAGGAGGCAACTAGGTCATAGGCCTCTATATTATGGAATCTTCTTCCTCATTTACCATATGGGAATCCTCCCATTTTTTTAAAGGGGTATCTTCCTCTTATTAATCTACCAAGTAATCCATTTCTTCTTGAGCTTCTTCCTGATAGTGTTCATCCTAGAGTTTCTCAAACTACTCATCAATGTCCACATCATCAAAACTGTGCTCCTATTTTCTAGTTTCTTTCTTATATTTATAATAGGAATCTATTTTCTTGTTTACTCAACCCCTATAAATGAGCTATGCTCTTAGTCATTTTGTAATTTTCTTTGTGGGATCAAACTCCTAGACTAATTTATAAATGGACTCCCATAGTTTATGGGTGTCTAAAGAGATCTTTTATAGATCCACATAATACTTTTTATCCTCCCCCACTAGTTGACCTTTGATCCTAGAGGTATGGACAAGTCTCATGATGGAATAATATGCTAGTCTTCAAGGTGGATATATAGATAACCAGGTCATAGTTCCATTGCTCATTAATATAGTTGAGGCTGAACTCTATGATCTTGAGTGTAAGTAGGCACTTTTACAACCTCTTCACCACTGTGATGCCTCCTTTTATGAAGGGGGTGTAATATATTGCCTTTTTATTATAGCCTATGCCAAAAATTGAGTCCACCACATCACTATCATAAGCTAATTCCAAGGCTAGGGTCCTATTTCTGAATAGGTGTGCAAGATAGAATGGCTCCTTCTTCAATTTATGGACCTAGATGAATGTGAAATGGGCCCCAAAAAACTAATTAGCTATAATCCTATAACTATTAATCCATAACCTCTAGTTTTATATCATTCTAACAATGATGTGTTCTTAATTGATGTTTATAAGGACTAGAGATAGGAATCACTCTAAAAACTCATAGTAATCTTGTGTGGATGATAGGATGTGGGTCCATATAGAGATGAGGATCACCATGTTAATATGGGTGCCTATTTTAGTGATGTTTATAGTAAAATATAGAGATAATAAATTAGAGTTACTATACATAATTAGTGGAGGAAGGAGGAATACCTAAAAGTATTCTATGCCAAAAAATTAGCAATTTGATTATGAATGGTAGTGGCAATAGCTCTTATAAATTCCATCTTGTAATCTTTTTCCTTTCTTAATATATTTAAAAATGAGGATGTACCTTATTTAAAATCATGTATGTTAGTATTTGAGTCCATCTCAAAGATGAATTCCACCATGAAAATGGCATCTTTCATATCTTGTATCACAAATCTTGTGAGAGCAATCGGAAGAGGAGGTACAACAGTGTAATTACTTAGGAAGACTAAATTGAGGAACTTTGAAATATGGGAAAGGGTATCTCAAACATTATATGATATTTCCATATTATAGATGTTAGTTTTGGGTTGGTCATGAGTTAGAGCATCTCCCTTATTATGTTTACATTGATGTCCACTCTCAGGTGGTTACCTACAATAATGCCAATTTTAGAATCATACCTTTCGACACACAAACAAATAATTTTAGTGCATGGATGCATAAGAGGAACCATGTATTAAGTTAGTGTGGATTTATAAATCCTATACCCAAATGACTTGGAGTAATTGATCTAATCCTTCCTAATCATGTGGGTATGGGTGCCCTCCCTCAAAAATTTTATGTTCTTGGCCAATTTAGGATAAAAGACCCCATTTGAATAATAATATACTAGTAAGGGGTTCTTGTAACACCCCATGGAAATCAATTTAACATTTGGAAATGTGGGATTTGGCTTTATGGGTGCCAAAGCATAGAATTTGATCCCAATAAATTATGGTGGAGGGTCTTTGTGACTATCTAATCCTTGTGTTCTTTGTTTCCTTATATTTCCTCTACCACTAGATGAAAATGTAGAAATTTTCATTCTATAACTATTTTAAACTATTCTTCTTTTGTTCAAAGGAAGGCACTAGATATCAACTCTCACTCACATTTTTTTTGTAATTCTTTGCTCAATTCTACTTGCTCAAGATACTCTGATCAATTTCTTAATCCCTCACTCAATTCTCTTCAAAAATTTTAAGGTTTTAAAGTGTTTATTATAATCAAGGGAGTGTCTTTTATAGGCCCATACTTCTAGTGCAATCATCATGGTAATTTTTTATTGAAATTGGGTGAACAAAAATGCTAAATGTGACACACATAGTTGAGGAGTGTCTCATAAGAGATTTTTGGTGATCTTTATGGGGGATCATGCAATATGGAGTGCCTAAACATTAATTATAATGGGAATAGGGAAGATAACTATCTATAAGTGGATGGTTTAAAGTTAAGAAAAGTGAAGGTGTGTATACCTAGCATGGAATGGTGTCAACTTATGCCAACAACACTTATTTGAGGTAAATAACAAAAACAAAATGGGAAACTAATAATAAAGAAAGGGATACCCCATGCACATTCTATGAAAATCCATATTAGAGTGTGTTTGAGGGTTTCCTAAACCTGAATATAATGGGCATACCAATAGGATTTATTATTGCTGCAAGCTGGCCCTAAGATTCCCTTTGACCACAAAAATTTCAATAAAATTAAATCAATTTTTATGCCTTCAACCTATCATACATGCCACATAACGAGGAAAATGTGTAGAGTTTTTATTCATTTAATTATCTCATGTGCATAGGAGGTGTTCAAAAATTTGGAGACATATGGATTTAAATTTTTATTGCACTCCACTATGCACTCACTCTTGTCCATGTGCATGGTGATGGAAACATAGACAAAAGGGAAACTAACTATGTATCTCCTAGAATATACCTTGAATGGAATTGTAGTACCTTCATGGCTACCTTAAAGGTATCTCCTAAGAGATACCATTCAAACATGTACAAAGGTATCATTGAAGGTAATCTGAGGCCCTCTAGGATATCTCATAAGAGATATCTTGAAGGAAAATTCCAATCATGTGTATTTTCAAGGTATCTACTAGGATACCCATTAAAGGTACTATAAATGAATGTTAGAAAGTATCTCCTATGAGATACCTTATACCTTAAAAAAATGTATTAGGGTACACTCGAAGGTAATACAAATCCCTTCAAGGTATCTCCTCAAAGATACATTGAAATAAAATTCCAATCATGTACATGTTGAAGGAATGTTAGCAAATTTTCTTGGAAATGTTATAGAACATGTAAATTATAGGTATAACTTGCACAATAAGAATAAAAAAAGAATCAAAATAGGGTGAGTGAATTTATAGAATATTTAATTTTATAAACATCATAAAATATAAACATAAAATAACATGGAATGCAAATTTTTGGAACATAAACAACATAATAAAAGATAAAATAAGATAAAACAAAATAAAGTAAATAATATGCACTAAGAATATGTAAAAGAATCTTAATAAAACAATAATAGATCTAGTCTATTAATCTCTATCACACATCAAAACAATATCACATTACATAAGATCACTATATATAGATTTTTACATTGATTTATCTCTTCACATTATAGATTTTGCTTCACATTACAGCTTTTTCCCATATAGTAATCACTCTAGGTGTTGTTTACTAGTTTAAACTACTGGTGTAGTAATTATCCACCCTTTCATGTTTTCAACTAAGCAACATACTTGCCTACCACCCTTTGTGGTTTTCTATAGACTGGATTAACCAAGTGGTCATCTAAGTTAGGGATATTAAACTAACCTGGCCCTACTTTTAATGCTTATTACTATGTTACAAAGATTTTTTTTTTAAACTAAAAACTTGAAATGTACATTTACCTACTGTAGAGGTTGTACCAAAGTTTGTCTAAGTGGCCATGTAAGTTGTGGCTACCTAAACTACACTTTTGTATCTAACTTTGTCTTTTGTAAAATAGCTTGAAGCTCCTACAGTAGAATAAACTTAGGTTCATCTATGATATAGGAAATAGTTAGTTCAACATGTGAGAGTTCATGCTTGAGTATTTTCTAGTTATCAAGTACTTCCCATACCATGGTAACCAAAATATAGAGTGGAATCTAAATGACCATAAAATTGTAAATATATTCTTCTTTTATGATGATAAGGAAGCCTTTAAAATTCGATTTATTAAGATGGATATCTAACAAAATATCATACAAGCTATCTATAGTACTTTGGGATTGAATAACCATAAATGTGTTCCACATTCTCTAATTTTGGTAAACCTAGAGCTTCTTCATCATGGTATCCCTAGCATCTAAAAAGTATTGAAATGCATCATTCAGTGTTCCCTAGTAGCCATTCGATTGTTCAATATATATTTAGCTTTATTCACCATTATAAACTTTGGTTTAGTAGAATCTAAGGATTTGTCAAGGTGTTACCTCTAATCAATCACTCCTTGCACAATATAATTATCCTAATGTGTAACAGTATCCAAGACCTATACATATTCCTTTAGAAGTTTAAAAATGTCTTCCATTTTAGTGTAAATATCCTGCCCTTTGGTGTATAGTTTATGTACGCTCACCTAATCCTTTGTTATCTCAATTAGCAATGTAGTGATTTATTTGTGCAAAAACATTAGTTAATCAGTAAGGAATTGTACAACGAAAGTAGGAAAAGTGGCATTGATGAGCTTCCTAGCCTCAATAATTTGATTTTATGCTTTCTTTTTCTCCTCACGTAGTTGAAAAATAATATGTTCCAAGTCTCAAGCCTTTTGTGAAATGAATTTTTTGAATGAATCTACTCTTTCAATTTTCTTGGATAATGGTAGCTACAAAACATCCAAAGATGTCTCTATGGAAGTGGAAACAATCATGGTGGATCTCATTTAGACTATGGTGGAAGATGGCATAAATTGAGCTAATGGAATAAAAAAAGTGTTCTGATGAGATGATGTGGTAGGGATATCCTATAACCATTAGGTAGAAGGGAGAGAATTTGACAGTGAAGTCTCTTCTAGTCCACTTTACTAGGTCACATCTTTGTGGGAAACTCATTCTTTGGTAGCTTACACCTCTGCCTCTGCTTGCACCTCTTCATACTTGCATACTAACTCTTGGTAATCCCTTCTCTTCCTTTCAACTTCTTCTTCATCAAATTTCTTTCAACCTAAGATTCTTTGGCCTTATTTTTTCCAACCTTAGCTTCTTTAGAATTATTTTGTTTTTCTTTCTCCTTCACACACTATTTGTCTTGTTCTTGTTTTGTACATTGGGATTCTTGCATAGTTACTTATTCTATGGCATATTTCTTCTCTTTGTTCTTCTCTGCTTTTCTATTTTTCATCTCTTAATTATTTTTAGTCTCCTCCTCATGATCCATGGTATCTTGTACAACATCCATTTCTTATGTTGGATCTAAATTAATAGTATTTAGGGATCCCTCTATTATATATAGATCATCTATTTTCATATCATATTGTGAATGCTCTATAGATTTGGATTTAATAACCACACCTTTTCACATGAAAATATTTTTCAACTTAGCTGGAGGGACAAGTGTATTATTGTGTCTCCTCATGCCCCTAGACATCACCTGATGGCCACTACTTGTTATGGATGGGTCTCTAAGAGATACCATACATTATAGTAAGGTGGTTAAAGACCTCAAATCATGATTACCACATTTTTTATGAATCAATGGCTATACTTGGATCCCTTCCTTTGGTAGATATACAAACTGTATAGATGATGAACCAACTTCTCGATATTTTTGGAAAATGTATACTACATGTTCATGCTAAGATTCTTCTTGACCTATATTACCCATAATAATAGAGGGAGGGGGTTTCATAATATCAACAAAATGGTCACTACTTACCTTATTTTGTACTTTGAAAGTGTGTAATACTTTCCATAAAAATGAATTCATTCTCCTCCTTATTGTATACCTTTTGGCCAATTTCTTCAATCATGCATTTAATAACTTCTTGTTCATCAACCCCCAACATTGTGAGATCATACTCCCAAGCTTTCCTTGGCATATATGAGTTGTCCAACCAAGAATTGATTCTCCTTGATCTCTTTTTGGCTATTGGTGGTGAGGATTTCTATGTAAGTCCCATCTATTTTCCCTTTTCTTGTTGTGTGGAAGATACAAACTACTATGATGAGGCATGTGGTTACATAACTCACTATGGTTATTATTACTCTTGCCCACATTATTATTAACCTAAAGGGATTATTCGAATAAGCTTCACTAATGTCATTAGGGATCTATGCATCCATACTTTAGCTTGTGCTTCAATCGTTATAGTTAAAAAGATTATTAGAGTCACAATTGGCATGGCCAACTCATGCACCTTAATTTGAATTCTATTATACAATTTGGTTACTGATGCATGTTTCCCCAAATATTACATGACATCTCATGAAATTTGAGTGTGTGACCTAATAAAATCTAGAGCCTCATGCCACCATGTGTTAAACTACCTTAGTTTTTTATAATATTTACATGTCTTAATCCAAGTGATGCCAATGAGGGCTATAGCAGGCCAAATGTCCATAGTAACATTAACTTGGACTAGCAAGGAATTCCATTGGGTGAAGCATAATAATAAAATTATAAAATAATATTAGAATTTTTTTGAGCTACCTAAAATTACCTTGTCGATATTATTGGTAATATTGGATGCAAAAAACTCAAGCTAATTGAAGTTCTCATTTAGGTGTATCATATGATACATAATGTCAATTACTCCTTTTATTACTTGATTGACCTGATTCATTATCTACCAAAACTTCTTTCTAATACACTCTACTATAATACATATTACAACATCCTCAATGGAGTAAATTATGGTTCCTCTACTTTCCCTAGTGGGAAAATTCTCCCAAATAAATGAATGAATTGGTGGTGTATTAAACTTGTATGGAAATAAGGATTTTTCATGATTCAAGAGGCATATGGCTCTCACCATGATTTGTGCATTGATCCAAATAGTGATATCTCTAGATAAATGAATATCCACTTGTTTATATCTACTTAATAAGGTATGTATGACCTCATATAGTTTATTAAATGTAGGTAACTTGATTATCCTCTCTGCATAAAAAAACCTGAAGTGGATGTTGAATTCCAAGAGCTCCTACTTGTGCACCTAATTATGTTAATAGGGTGAGAGAGTAACTTCATCCATTTCCATAAATTTAAAGGGATCTGGGTCATTAAAATTGGTTTGTTGAAGAACTAGCCCAATACCCATTTCTTCCTTCTCTAAATTTGTTAGTATGATCAACAAATTGCTCCTATCCATGATTAAACTTGTAATCTACACCATTTGATTTCTTTGTTATACCAAAATATGGGTCTTTATTTTTCTACATGGGAATGTACAAAGTGAAAATCATAGAATACTCTTGTTCACCAAAGTTTGTAACGTTTTGGCATTGTTCTTCCCCTTTGTTTTATGGTTTTTGGCATCTAATTTACTCTTTCCAACCTCTTTAATTGACTACCTATTCATGAGTGCTCTTCCTCATCTTTAGTATTTTGGCTTTGATCATGACCTTTTTTGTCTCCCAAATCTTTAGATTACCCCATAGCATGTGTTTGATGTGACCCTATGTCACTTCATATAGAGACTTTGTTTAATGAATCCACCTATCACATCTCAACTTGATCTGCCTCGAACAAGATGCAATCTTTCAAAATGCCATGTCATTAATGGTCTTGCAGAATTATTAGTGGTATTTTTTCCATACATGTCTTGTTGTCATCAATTTCTTAGACTTAATTCAAGATCAATGTGCTTTTGTTACTAGATTTATCCTTAATATCCTTCTTTATAAAAGTACAAACAATTATATTTTACATTTTGGACTAACTTATTAAATGTATTAAATATTTTCTACTATGCACACCCATAAGAGCCTCTTCAACTATAATAGTGTACATCAATAGATGTAGTAGTAGATGCAATAAGATTCCTCAACTAAGGACCATGAAATCTAGTAGTTGAAGAATGACCTTGCCACCTAATCCTAGACCACAGGTATCCTCCCCATGGTCCAATAATTATATGTATCCTATTTGGAGAGAATAAAAAATATGGTTACAAACGTAAAGAAAAAATTTGGCTTCATCATAGACTCATAGTGATTGAGTGCACAAATTATTACATATGTAAACATGAAGTTTCAATCCCTTCCATTGATGACATGTGTCATCATGGTACTCCCCAAGAAATAATAGATTTCTTCTTTAAATAAAATTCATGCCATTAGTCAAGGGAAGTGGGCCTCATTTTTAACAAGAATTATAGATGTAGTTTAGAGGGAAACACGTGTCACCATAATGCTTTTTACATATCCCTAATATTTAGTACATTAAGTTCAATCTATCAGTCTCCAAGTGAACAAGATGGAGACAATTAACATAATTATGGAGAGTCACTCTCCAAGTAAAATTGAAATATTTTTTTATTATTAAAATGTCATGGGTTTGTAGGTGCATACCACATGCCCTTGACTATTGAAATATGAATTATTAATCCTAATGTTGTGGGTATCCTTAAAGGTATTATAAGGCCCTTAAAGGTATCACTTATTATTACCTTCAAACCTTCAAGGATACCCATACACATGTTTGAAAGGTATCTCCTAAGAAATACCTTTAAAATTTTAGGTCCACAATAGATGTCTAAATCACATACAAGATCCCAAAATATAAGAAGCTAATCATTTTCCCTAATTTTGATCAAAACCCCAATTTATCAATATCATTTTGTGTTTTACTAAAATACATGGTTGAATATTGACTTAATTAACTATTTTTATCTACGTGGATATTCTGCTATGATGCATGTTTTAAATGTATCTCCTAGGAGATACCTTAAAATTAGGATGAATCAAGAATTAAAGTATTCAATATATGATATTAAAAGATTTTTTTTTGGATTGACATAAATCATATTATTAAAAATATGTTATACATTACCTATTTTACATTTTTAGGTTTTAACATATCTCCATGCTTATGTTCTGATATAAATATAGCTTTATATCCTACATATAGGTATAAATTGGATTGGTTTTATAAAAAACCTAATTAACAACTCTTCTCGTGTCTTTTTTAAATGTCCAAGTTGAAAAATCACACATCAATGGATTTCTAATGTAGAAACTATGTTTCTCTCATAAATAATGGTAAGGTCATTGGTGAAGGAAGAATACACAAAGTGGTAAGACCAGATGTTGAATCTTTGGAACCATAAATATTACTTCCACATGCCATAATAAGGAAATACCTATTGAATGTGTAAGTGTTAATGTGACTAAAGATTTTTATCCAACTCTACCACTTCCATTTCTTGTAGCTTTTTTGGATAATTTGGGGGATGTAGTTGATAGTTTTACCATATAGAGCACAATAATGATGAAACACATCACAAACAAGTTTTCTATAGATAATGACATAAAACAAAGGCAAACTAATTTGAGTTTAGCTCTACATATACAACTATTACAAAAAAATAAATTCTTGGATTCATTTTTTCAATATATTGATGATCCTAACACATTTTAAATCCTAAGAAAAAAATTTCTTACGAAAATGGTACATTTATTGAAAAATGTATAGCTCTTACAAATGATGAAAAAAATACTTTTGGTTATGTTGAATTTTTACAACCAAGGGAGATTTTTGGTTACATTCCTATCCTAATGTTAGAAAATCAATTGGGAATTTACATAAGGAAATTTATACAACATTTTGAGATTTAAAGTATAGAGGTAACTAAAAATTCTATCATTAGATGGCCTTCTAAAAAAATATTGGACATTGAGACTTGTAGAGCAATAAATTTACCATACATGACACCAAATGAGAAAGAAATTGGAAATATTTAGGATGTATTGGATAATTATATCACTTATTTCTTGATATTTTTAGTGCAAAGGTATCCAAAAAAATTAACTCATGCCTACAATACTTAGGCTAAAAAATAAATCAACCAAACACTTCACTCGGCCAAGTGGAGTTTGATGAAAGCATAGATAATAATATTTCAACAATGTATATGGATAAATGTTGCATCAAAAATGTTTTCAATTAGGATTGTCATTCGATATTCTAAAATATACAAAGATAAAGTTTCTTGATTCTACCACAATAAATAAGAGGTAACATGTCTTGGATGTTTATTCTACTAGTTTGTTTAAGAAAAATAAAAACAAAACTAGCATTGATTTTTAGGGTATATATATTTATTTGGAAGCTTGGCTTAATATATAGATTTAAGAGAAGTAGATTTTTTGACATTCAAAATTTTCATAAAAATGGGGAATGAAAAGCATTCCATGTAGGGATATTTTGACAAAATCCATAAAAGAAGATAATGGTGGCTTAGATAAAGATTTGTTTGACAAATTGGTGAATGATTTTGTAGATGTTTCTCTGTGACTAACATGTTTGGTAGATATAGATAGCTCACAATAAAATGTTTGACATCTTCTAGCATCTTTCACTCAAGAATTTATGAGGCACCACATCAATGCACAATTAGAAAATATGGAATATGAGCTAATATCCTAGCCAAAATTCAATAACATGTGGAGAACTAATTTTCATTATGTGATGATTTCCACTTCCGATGACTTCACTAGGTGCAAAACATGCATCTTGTTGACTCAATGAAAATGTTTTGGGTCCCTCTTTAGAGATCAACAAGAGTGTATCAATAAATAATTCATGATGCACTCAAATCAAATACTTTTTCATATATAAATGTATTACACACATAAATGAATGTCATAGAGATACCTTGAGATGCCTTAGTGTCATTTATGATAAGGTAAAATGTAAAAAAAAACATTTGTGTCGAGGATAGTGACAAAAAGTAAAGTGTTACTAACAAAATATTAGATTTATCAATGGAAGGGATTATAACACATGGTCATGGTGTAGACAGACATGGGAATTTATTTTACTATACATTATTGGAGGGTTTAACTTTACTATCACCTCATTAAATAAGCGCTTTAGGTATATGGAAATAACAATGCCAAATACTTATGGATCTATACTATATAAACTTTGATCTTCAAAATATCCATTGTATAATTCACTTTTGTTTAACACCTGCTATCATGAATGCATGAAATGCAAAGAAGAAACACAATCAATTGGTGCATTTAAGAAACTTCCTTCTAGGCTATACCTTTAACTAGACAACTATTATGGGGACAATAAGAATAGGTACTTCCATCCATAATTATATTAAAAAAATGTCAAAATTTATATGGAAATAATGTTACATTTACAAATTCATATTTTTTGTATATAGGTATGTGTTTTAATATTTATCTCTCCTTGTTTACAAAGGTGTTTTCCTCAATGTTGAGGTTGGATTTATCCCTATAAGACATACCCATGATGACACATTTGAAAACTTGTCTGAATTTATAAAGATAAAAGATGTATGTAGTGTGGCAAAGATGATGGAAACTTGTAAGACATGTGAAAATACAATAAACTTCACACCATATTTTATTAAAGAGGTAGTGTATTTAAAAGAGTATGCTAATAGTTACCAACTGAAGGGAAGAAATGAAATAATAGGCTTGAAAAAAGGTCAATACTTTCTTCTATGCAATGGAGAAAGGTCAGCCCATTATGCATTACAAAAAATATATAAGAGATATAAATTGCTCCCCCTCTAATTACATTATGGGGAACAAAATAAAATGGTGAGCCGAATGTTCGAGAAGGTAATGTGATGAAAATATATTTCAAGGACTTGAAAAATAGTGAAATGTCTAAAGATTCTATTGTTTTAAAAGACTCCAATATAAGTAGAAAAAAGAGTGAAAAAGGAATTAAATATAAATTTAATAAGTATGTACAACAATTTAATGAATTTGGTTTGATCAAAAATAGTAAGTGGAAGGATATAGCATATTACTTCTAAAACATCCATGGCATATTGAAAAAGAACATGTTCCCTTCTAAAGTTAAGTGTAATGGAGATTTTTGGCCTATGAATCACCATGACATACCCCTTTATAGATATATACACAAAATGGTTCATGATAGGACCCTTGATTTTAGAGTGCATCTACAAATACATATGTTGGTCCAAGAAGTAAAATAACAAAAATTGCATTTGATATAGCTCAAGATGTACAAATAGGATATATGTTATTTTGTATACCTAACAATTGTATAGGAATGGAATACACAATATGGATATATATATCTAAAATGAATATCTATATAATATAAACAAATGGGGATATATAAAAATGGGTCAATGTAGCTTGGTTCAAATTTGTTCATGAAGGGAAAAAAGATGCAAAATTTTATTCAAGCTAATTCAACAATAAATGGAAGCCAAACCCAACTAACGCATTTTTACAATCTATAGTCATAGATAATATCATCTATGCTTGGAAACCAAATAAAAAATTGAGAGGTCATACACTTGTTCTAACTAATTTTTTGAAAGGTATTGTAACAGACTATTTGAATTCGTTATCCCAGTAGGCACTAATAAAAATAGTGATAAAAGGATTTGGAAATTTTAGATGGTGTTTATTTAATTTCAGAATGAAAAATATGAATGTTCTTTTTCAAAATTTAATTTATATTTTTAGAATGTCTAATGTTTTATTTTTTTATTTATTTATATTTATTTCTAGTGGCACTTTGCATTTTAGGTCTTGGAAAATACACTTCAGCATTTGAGTTTTATATTTTTGATTACAATAATTTAGTATTTTGGTAATTATGAATATATTTAATAGAATTTGACTATTGGAATGTTCACTTAAATTTTTTGGGATTCAAAATGGTCTTTATCTTTTACTTATTCCAAAGAGCTAGATCACATTTTATGAATCATGAAGACCTCTTTGGATTTTAGGTTTTTCAAATTAAACTTCACATTTTTCATCCTTTAAAATGGTCTTCAGAAAATGGTCTTCATAATTTTAAAATAATATTATACACTTTAGATTTTTTGCATTGAAAAATACACTTCAACATTCTCATTTATGCAAAAAGGTCTTTAGGGTTTATGCCTTACAATGTCCCAATTATGCATCAAGATTTGTTCTTTGAAATTTGTGTATCAACAAATGTTATTTATATTTATATTTTTTTAATTTAAAATTCATACACAAACCCATTATTGTGACATGTGGCATGATCTTGGTGACTTGGATGTGCAGAAGGATGACCAATCCAATAAAAAATAAAAAAAAATGTGAGCACCTAATATTGCAACACATGTCACAATCTTGGTAACTAATCTATGTGGGAGATTATTTTAATAATACAATAATAGAACACCCATGATTGATATGTGGTATGTACATAAATATGAGATAAAATTTGATGATCAAAAGGATGTCACTTGAATTTGACTAAATATATAGTTCATGATCTAATCAACTACTGACATGTGGCATCCCAATCATTTAAGGTGTTTTAAATCACATATCACCCAAGCACTTGATTGATGTACGTATTTTTTTATTTAATAAATAAACCACCAAGTCTTAATTTTATAAATTCATGGTTTGTGAACTAGTTTTAATAGCCATATGATTTGGAATTATTGTAAATATATCATATAGATGTGATTTATTTTCAATAAGTCCAAGTAATTCTTGATAAAGTCTAATTTATTTATGATAGTTTTTAACTACTAATTATTTTCAATAATTTTAAATATTTTATACTTATTACAAATATATTAGATAAATGTGATTTATTTTTAATAAATCCAAATTAATCTTGATATAGTCCAATTTAATCTTGATACAATGAAATTTGTTTCTGATAGTTTTAAAAAATTTAGATTGTTGATAAGTCCATATTATCTAAAATGATCCTTCATTCTAATATCTTTGGCTTACTTGTGTATTTTTAGTGACATTATACATACCTTCCCTTGTACTTATTTTAACATTCATTATCTGACCACTATCATCCCCTTAAACTTCTTAAAGTACCTTCCTCTTGATCCTTTATTTACAGCTATAGGATATTGATTGCCCTTGATAATTGAATGCACGTGAGTCATATTATTGATAATTAAACAATGTAGACCCCATTTGAGCACCCTTCCCATCAGCCACACCTCTATTTGGTACTTCATCTTGAGTCATAGTTGGCATAGTTCCCAAACATGCCATGAAAGTTTGGTTGAAAGACTCATTGGCATAGGGATATGGATCATAAGGTTGATCTAATAAAGGTTGATTGTTGTGATCTTGGGAATGTTATTTTGAGTAGGCACTATTTCCCTTGAGGTGAAAGAAGAATTGGGATTGTAACCACCATATGGCTTAGATTAGACCAATTATCCTTGACCATGAGTATGACCTTGGAAAGGTGGTCTATTACCTTGATAGTTGGGGTAGGACTAATAAGGATGATAATTACTTTGTAAAGGCTTCACTTAATGTTTCTAAATGATATTTTTTATACCTAAGATCTCTTTATCTATATCTCTTATCCTTTCTGACTCATATTTTCTTGGTTGACTAAGAGCAATAAACTTATGTTTAGGTGTAGGAATGGGAGAAAGAAAGGGTGTAAGAGTTTGAAAATTATGGAAAATAGGTATAGGAGGTATTGGGTCAATATTTACAACTTAATAAAACAATTTTCTTCACTAATGTCCATTTCATAGGCATTAGTCAGAGTGTTACCTCCCATAGATTATATCATTATTGCAATATCATTATCAAATGATTTAAGATAGTAAAGGAAAACATCATGAGATATTGGTCTTACCAAGATTGGGATTCTATCCCATGTCTTCTAAAATATTTTTTTGAAGTCTTGAATGAATTTTTGATTTACTCTCCTAATGCTAGTCAATTTATCTTTTAGTGACAAGTTGTCATTTTTGTCCTCAAATCTTCTTCTCAATACATCTCTGAAATCATCCCAAGTTTTGATTGATTCAGGTTTCAAAGTTCCAAACCATTCACGAGATTTTACTTTAAATGAGATAAAAATTAATCTAATTTTAATGTTTTCCTCTATGATTTGATGGATATTTTATAAGTTATCAATATTTCTTATATGCTCAATTGTTGTAATGGGAGACTCATCAGTATATGATGAGACACTTTTGAGTGTAGTTATGGGAATATTATCATAATGTGAAAGTATTACAAGAATATAGCCATTGAATACAATAAAATTATGTTTCATTTCCATGGTGGCCTTATGATTCTACAAAAATGGGGAAATCAAAAACTTTCTTATGGGCTTGTGAGCAAAATGTGACTGTTTTGGATAAGGATGGGTATTTTCAAATCTAATTGATTTTTATGAATAATGAAGAAGCTATTGAAATTAAAAAGGTATGAATTTCGTGATACACCTTTTTTTTCCTTAGGCATGAAAGAGTGAACTAGTTTTCAACAAATATTGAAACTTTGGATTCACTAGATACTACAAGAAGTGGACTGTTACAACTCCTTGTTGTCAAAGCCAACATCTACCTTGAACAAATTTATTGGACTTCATGTACCACTAGGCATTCCAAATTTTATAGCCTAAAATTTCACCCTAAATAATTTAAATATAACTTCTCAATCTTAGGATAACATGGAACTATCTCTTTGAATAAACAATCCACTATAAGAGATAGATCTCTAGGTTTGAAAGGGCTAGAACCCTTGATTTATCTTCTAGGATAACACTACACTAGGATAATTAATATTAGGGGTTAAAAGGGAATAATGAGAGATAAAATAAAAATATTCTAATGATGTGATACACCAAAGATAACTCCACACAACACACTTGTATTTGTACCAAGAAAAGAGACTACCAAAACTAACCTTAACTCTATGTCCTTCTAGCATGAATATTTATAATAGAGGTAGATTGTTATGCCTATCTAGATGTGGGTGAAAATAAGCTATAATAATATAAACTAATATACCCTCTCAAAATTCAAGACACTCTTAAAAAACACATACACTTTATGAAAGTTGTTAGAAGATATACCACTCACACAAAACATGCAAGAGAAGAATGGAAGCAAGGAGAGCATGTTCATCATTTTTAAACCACATAAACAACTTAACACACTTAGAAAATATATTTTATATAATGAATAAAATTAAAAAACATTTTTTCAAAGAAAAATGAGGTGTTAAAACCATCAAGGCTTCACCATACCGATTGTGGATTCATTACAAAGCCAAAAAGGCTTGAATATATAGAACATAAGAGAGGAGAGAGAATAAGTGAAGAGGAAGGGTCACAAGACCAAGTTTAAAACTATGAGAACTAGTTAAAATGACAAAATAAAGTGGAAAAAGGATATGAATTTTTTTTAGACAAGTTTCAGTCTGAAGCATGACATAGTCCTCAAATTTTCATAGAGATTCTTAATATTCTTACTTTGGAACTACCTTGATGATGAGTCATCTACTTGACTATCTAAAAATACCATAGGAAGCCTTGATTCATATGATATAAAATTATAATGCCAAAATTAGGTCAATTCATGTCATATATGCCTCTCTAACTAATTTACTCATCCTTGTCTCTTATCTTTCACTGTCTATAGTCATTAATTATCTCTATTAGCTTCAATCTTCATATATATCACATAGGTAACCTAAAATTTCTTTAAACAATATCATTTAAGAGGTTTAATAAATTAAATTGGACATAATTTATCCTCTATTCTATGAATTAGACCTTAATGTAACTTAAACAATACTTCTCACTATCAAAACTTAGGTAGTAAGTTTGCCTTCTCACTGTCTGTTTAGATTTCATACAATGAATCATCTAAAAAAGATATCTTCATATAAAAACAAGGTGAAAAATGAGTTTTAGGAGATATGACATCTATAAATACTTCCAACAATGATCTATATTCATCAACACCCTTCTACACCTATGAAACACATCGATCCTATAATAAACACAGTATTAGGTATATCCATAAAGATGATAGTATAGATAAATTAGGTGAAATGGCCATGAAAAAGTTTTGTACATGTCTATAACTCCCTCCTAGATGAATATATATTCATTTCTTCTCCATCAGGTCCAATCAAGAGTTTTCGGAGAGTTTTTGGTTTCCTAGACTATTAACAATGGTTCATAAAAGATATATGTCTAACTTTTGAACCAATTACACAAATTTGAGTTATAAGAACCCATTAAAATATTCCTATGTACTCAAGTAAAATGGTGTCTCAAGCTCTTGACTATGTTCTCAGTTGGTATAAGATATTATAGGCTAAATTGAATAATTTTCAATGGTTTCCTATAAATTGATGGATTTTACAGCGTTATATTCTCCCTTAAAATTTCTCATATGGTGTATAAACTTACCATGGTCATATGGATGAGTATAGGCATAAGTAGGGCTTAGGAATAATAGGCCTTATTATGTTTTTATGAATATGACCCACACTAAGTGGTTATAATTTATTTATATTTTCTTAAATATATAAACTTTATACATCACTCTACATCATTTATCACTCACATTTCCTTCTTTCTTCACTCACCTACTATGTCTATAGGTTATCTTGTTCATGGAGTGCGCTATATCTAATAAAAAATAGAGGGAATATACCCTATATATCTAGATTAAAGGTTAATATTTGGAGTTGTATTATGTCTTGATGATTATCTATACCAAGTTTAATAGATTTATTATTCTCCAAGTTCCCTCAAACCTTTAAACATAAAACTTGGCTCACTAGGTTTGATGATTATAGGTTGGGTTTATTTGACTATAGGTGATGTTCAAAACATAATATTTGTTATATTTACTATATCCATTAAGGTCAAATGTAATTTATATAATCAATATGAGTATGTATTTAAAATTTCATCCATTTTAAATCTCTACCCATTAATCACCTAGCATTCCTCATTGTATGAGCTAGTCTATATACTATCTTCAACTATAAGTAGCCACTCATAATTCAAAAAGTCCCTATATATGTTGATTTTTATTAGAACAAAACATGTAAGGGTGAGTTTATCAATATTATAGTGCTCATTACATATTATAAATATATTTTATCAACTAATATTTTCATTTCACTATCCTGGCTAGTCTAAAGTCCAAGTGAAACTATAGGTGTCAATTCAGGGAGTTGTAAGATTTTTATAGGTCCTTAATTCATGCCTAAGTATTATGTCCTACACCTTTTATCTCTCCTTTAGTCATTAGGGACCATCTCATACCTGGTTTATCTCATTTTATGCCTATAAACCATGTAGTCATTCTTTAACATCAACATAATAGGCGGTATTACAAATTATAGGTTCATGTGTCCTTTTGGCATTATGTTACTAAATTCTTATAGTGAACACTTGATGGAACTAAAAGATCATTTAACATTATATTTATAAACTATACACCATCATTTTGTGTTTGAATGTTATCACTATATCTAGGATGCAATAATGGAAACACAAGACTTACTCAAATCTCACATACATCTACCAACGAATGACACTTTGTAAAGCATAGTTCATTTTTAGAGATATTAAGGTAAGTTTTCTCATTGAGTAATTTATTTAATTTTGAGAATATAAATGAATGTATATGTTTAATTCATTCCCAAAACTAATATATAATCCCTTAAAATGGATCAATATTACTATCTTCACCTTGAGAATCTTCATCAAAACCTTGAAACTATAATCTTCACTAATAATACTATTGAACACCTATTTACACTTGACTATAGGTAATAGTTAGAAAGAGATCTAACTGTATATATAATTTGACTATATTTTAGGTCTTCTCTTACAAACATTCGGTATATAAATTATTCTACCATGTTTATAATGATACGTGATATCTTATGAGTGTTTATAGGTTTCAAAAGCATCAACACCCCTACCTAACCACCAGTGCACAGTCTTATAGATGATTATTCAAGATTATTTGACTATGTTTGTGGTTTTAGGTCTATCACTACATCATTAAAATATTGATACTAAATCCTTAGTGCATAACTGATAAAAAGTCTATGGAGGATTGAAAACAACATATTAACCTTGACTTGAAATCACTCACAGGAGGACAAAACATTGCAATTGATAGAACACTATCTATAGAATTCAATGGTGTTAATTGATAGAAAAATGAAATGTTTTGGATAAAATCCTCACCTTAAAAAATTTAAAAAAATTATAAATAACATGAAAGGAGCGTTAATTATCTTTAATACCATGTTCACTAATTGTTGACACAAACCAAAATAAATAAATGAGAAACCTTAAGCCATTAGGGATGTGTAAGTTCTTTCAAGTCATCAATAATATTAGTGATTGTTCACAAGGCATGGTACACCAAAACAAAAACTATTTAAATATAATGAGATATATTTATGAGTACTAGAAAACACCAAGTTCACTCATCTCAAATCTCTTCCTCCTATCTATATTGAAGTAAAACCATTAACCTATTTAATCTTGTCCAAGAGAGGGATGAGGGAAAAGAAATAGTTTTGCTCAATTTTGGGCCTATAAAATATTCCCAAGCCTAAAAATTACTTGTATTGGTTTGACTAGACCCTCCTAATGTGACCAAATGTGCCATGGATATTATGAATATGTAAAACTAATTGAAAATGACTTGTTTTATAGTTAAACTTCTTTGTATGTTGAACTTATAATTTTTAGTTTCTAAACTACCATCTGACATATAGCTAACATTTAAGACATTATATTTCACTTTTAAAAAATTAATTTCATGAAAATTACATACAAATTCCCTTATAATGACCAAAAATGTGACATAAAGGAATATTAAGATAATGACACATATGGCAAAGATGAAACAGATAATGTGACTCTAAAAATGACCATGTGATGATTTTATGACTGAGAAAGATCCTATATAAAGTGTGAATGTATAAGGAGTTAACATAATTTTACTTAGGATAAAATTTGGTCAATATTTATCACATGTGAACAATCAAGTATCAAGAGGAGCCTCCATGAGAAATGAGTTTAGGTTTACACTTCAAGGTTTTGAAGTCTCTAAGGGAATATAGTGTGTGTAAGTGATGGTTAATAATATTTTACCCATACACTATTTATCCCCATAAAATTCTTCAATAGGCTTTATAGTGCCTTCAAAATCCCAAGACTTTAATCAAGACCATCTTAGGTAGTATACCTTCATGGTTTGAAAACCTGAGTAGGTATTTTTGATGTTTTGAAGTTATTTCATCTGATAAAAATCCTAATACACTTAAGAGAAGGCATATAATTTTAAAAAAAAATGTAATAAGATAAAAAAATCCTCCATAACATTGAAACCAATGAAACATATCATGTATGCATATGCATCTAGTAAGAATAAGTTATTCCTTCATTGATTACATATCACAGTCAGGTCATAGATTGGATACTTGATGGTTTCTAAGGTATATTCACTCCAGATGTTCCTATAACAATATATAATCCCTAAAATCCCATAAATACCCTTAAATGGTGAGGAATATAATGATTATACATCTCAAATATGGTTGTGTATAGTTTACAGGGTAGAATAAAGAAAATATTGGTTTTGTTAGGTGAATGAAGGACCTAATAGATCATAGAGATCAAGGAGATAATGAATATAAATCTAAAACATTGGTTTTAATCACCAAAGTGATAAATAATATTCATAAGAAGATTAATTCAAGTTGTAGTCAAAACAAAAGCAATTATACACCTAGAACTAAACGTAGTCATGGCACAAATAAGCTAAAGAGGTCTATTGAGTAGTTTATAAATTTCCCTCCTCACTATGAATGATGGAGATACATTAAGATGTAAAAATAATATAAATAATAAAAATGGAATCATGAAAATTACATATGATCTTAGTTATGCACTCAAGTAAGCTTGGATATCCATCTATAGGCCTGAAAACTTAGAGGTTTACATTTCCAAGGAAAATGCAATAGATCTTATGTTGATGATGGAGTTAAAAGGTGATATGGAATGCATGAACCTTGGTAAAATATATTAGTTATGTTTTTAAGTTTTTTGAATAATTGATAGTGAGTTTAATATCACTTTTGAGTCCTAAAAAATATTAGACCCTAAAGACCTATAGAAAACTCCAAGTCCACCTCTAAGAGTTGGAAGATAGTGTAGGTTCTTATAGTAGGAATGGGGATTAGAAAAATATAGAGATAATTAAGGTCCTCATGGAAGCCTAGAAAATTTGACACAGGTGTTACAAGGATAAGACCTTTCAAAATAGAGAACTCTTAAGAATTCAGTCAAGAGATCTATTTACAACCATATAAACATGTGTATAAGAAATTCATAAGCTTACATGATTTAGAAGTATAATAATGATTAAGTGGTATAAATAAGGTCATATAAATATTTAAATTTAATTCCATAGGGTTTATAACCACCCATAAGGAAAATAATGTAAATAAATCATACTAGGGTCACTTGCATTATTTCGCTAATGAACCCTAAGCATGAGCTAATAGAGGTTATAGTAGGTATAGAGAAGAATAATGGTAATAATAATAGTTTAATATGTAAATATAGGTGATTTAGACCTCAATAAGTTAATCAAATTCAAAACCAAGAAATTTTAACCTTTTCATTCATTGTCTTCTCTCTTGACCTCATAGTGGCAGGCCAACTAGCCCAAAAGGCATCTTCTCTTACTCATAATTATATGAAGGAGTTTCATCAGATCCAAAGATAAATGGGAATGTTTTTTATATAGATAAGATTAAAAAAAGGGTGTATAACCCTATTATAAAATGCTCCTAGGGAAACAAAATAGGTCAACGACCATAAATAGTGAAGCAACAATAAAAAAATAATATACTAATAAAAAATAATAAAAATATCCAAACCCAAACACATCAATAAACATGAATACTAATTAAGTAGAGCCTTCAAACCATCCTTAAGGAAACCCAAGAGTTCTTACTTAATAGAAGACTTTCCATCCTTGTCAAATTTCTTGCATTGGTTAGTTTGTAGGATCATCATTATAGTAGTAGCCTGGTGAATTACTTTGGAGAACATGGTGGAAATAAATTTATTTTTATTCTCAAGAGATAAAAACTCATTATTTACCTCCTCCAAATCATTTTTTATTTGAATACAATTATAAAAAATCTTTCCACTAGCTTCCTCTTTCTTAGGTGTATTGATGGAATTAGAATCTTCCTTATCATAATCATAAAAGGAGTTATTTAACTCCTAGAAGTATCTAGTACCCTCCTATTCTCCCAATAGATCAGGAGCTGATTTGTCCTCCATGATCTCCACTTCATCCTCTAGATTAGAGGTTGAATAATAGTCAACTATTTTTAACATAGGGGTTTTTCCACTTACCAGCTTGTTTAACCTCTAAATACTTTATCTCCTTGAAGTACTCCTCAATACCTCCTTGTCATTATCTTTTTCAAAAACCTCAATATATTACTCATAAAACTTAGAATACCCCTTGTGCATAGTTAGTTTTACTTGCTTCTCAACACCAAAATCATACATAGCTTTCTTCTTACCCTACCTCTTGGGTGTAGATTATTCTTGAGTGTCTTATTTACTCTTATTATCATCCAAGTGGGAAGGACTATTATTTAATTCACACAAACCTTCATCCACCACTTTTCTCAATTGGTCAAGGGACCCAGTCACACCACCCATAATGGCCAAAATAATGGGTCCCTATAAAAGAGGGGACTTAGAGCCTTACTTATTTTGGGGTCATATATCAGGGGTAATAGTGACCAAATCCTTGGGGTTATAATAAGTATGAAATGGTATCAAGGAAAATTTCATAATAGGGCTAGAGGTCTTACCTTAAATAGGGATGCTAAACTTAATACTCAAGCAAATGTTATCATCCAAATCAAAATCATTAACCTCATCAACTAGATGGGCTATAATGGGCTTTAGTGTATCAAAATGATAGATGAAAATTAGAGATGAAAAATAAGGCCTTGGTATAATGGAACAAAAACAACCATAGGGTTACTTTTATGTGCATTCTTCTCAGTCTTCATAGAGGACTCAAAAGATGACAAGAGGTAGAACATAAAATATGGAAGTATGTTATGATGAAAATGGTTCAACAAAGAAAATTTATAATGGTATTAATACTTTAATATACCCTACATGGTTATGTATTTCATAATAAGAAAAAAACCCTTATCACAGGGGTTGATGAGGCTCTCCCTATCAAAACCACCCTATAATCGAACTGATGACTCATGCTATTTGAAAAATATATTCATGCCATCTAGGTCATTAACTTTAGTTTGATTTAACCTTTTACCCTCACATCTTAAACCCATATCCTTTCCAATAGTGTCCTTTCTAACTTATAATTGAACACCACTAACCTAGACCTTATGATCCTTGTTCCAAGACATAGCAAACTATTCTGAAAGATTTTCATGAAAGTTGTTAAGGAATTCTAGGAGTGGGGTGATACATCCCTCATAGTAGATGTTCCATAACATGGAATCATTATTATATTTGGCATAGGATACAGGATCAATTCATAATTTATCTCCACTCATATTAAAAAATTTAATGATTTTGAGGAAAAGATCACACAACTCAAACCTCAACACCCAGGGAAAAAGTGGCCTAATACAAAAAAATCTAGAAACAATGATGTGGCTATCATCATTTAACTAACTTTTGGGTCCTTTATAATACCTAATCTCATCCTTCAAATAATTCATATTGATCAAGTAATAATTTAAAAAATAATGAAGCTTGTGCAGGCTTTCAATTCAATAATGTGCCACCAAGAATTGAAATATCCTTGTGAGACATCTAGGCAAATACCACAAGCTTTTGCTGATTTTAATTTCATTGATGTGGCATTTCCCTTCATATAATGTGAAATATTTCATCATTTACCCATATTAATGACCACATCTATTCACCCCTTCAGTTGAAAAATGTCAATCATGGATCCCCCAATTATAATATATATTAAAATATATTCTAAACTATAATGCTTTATAAATATAATTACATAGAAAGAGGTTGGGCTTCCATTTGAAGGTGATCTCTAACATTAGTGGGTATATTATTTAGATTCCTCCAACACCTTATAGGGAATAGGTTTATTCTCATATTGTACATATCATCTACTAATTGGTTACCCACCCTATAGATATGATTTACCTCAAATATTTTAAAACCAAGAAGGATTTTCTTTATATCCTAAATGATGTCATCAATCTACCAACATACAATAGATTTATCTTTAACAAAATCAATGATAAGTTTGGAATCATGTTCAATTATGATGTTTTTAATTTCAATGGTGAGATCCACCTTGAGACCCCAAATGAGAACCATAACATTAGAAACATTATTAGAATTCTCCCCTATCCTACCAACAAAGGTAGCTAAAATCTCCTCATCATTAGATCTTAGCACACCACCCCCACTTACATGAACTAGGTTAACTTTGGTAGCCCCATCAAAATTGAGCTTTTTCCATACATCAACAGGGGGACCACATTTAGTAGTATCAAGAGCAATCCTCTTAGTGTTATCAATTCTACAAATGTGAGCCAAGACACTCTACCAATTGATGATACTCACTTCAAACTTATTTAGAGGAAATATATCAGCTTTCAAAGTGTTGCTAGAGATATTTTCCTATATTAGTTTTAAAAACATATAGAAAACCTCCTTAGGAGATTTTGCTTTATTTATAAATAACATATTTTTCTATTCCTTATAGAGTTCCCAAGTCAGTATTGGGGGAATATAATCCCATATTGCTTTGCATATAGAATAAACAAAGGGTGGAAACCAACACCTTATAACATCTAGGAGGTCATGATTCATTCTCTAGAAAAATTCAAGATTCTACATAGCAAATCTCTATAGCTCCCATGAGAACTTATAATGTACCAAACTAATTCTTCTTTTTTCATATAAAGTACACAACAATTAGGGATTTATAATCCTCTAATCTTATAATATAGATATTATCCATAGTAAGGATCTTATTATGTATATCAAGCCACCAAAAATGAATAATCTTGGGAATAATGTTGTGATTCCAAACCCTACTCCAAAATATTGAGTCCTCATTGGGATCTAGTAGTATATTATAAGCCAATTTGAATTTAAAAACTCCTATTTTATCCCTTGTCCATAATGACTTATCCTTTATGGGGAATATAGGAATATTGCATCATCTAAAGAGATATAACTCCTTAGTAATTAGGAGAATGTCATTTTGGTCTTGACAATAGTCTAACAACTATTTCCATTCAACACTTCCAAGCAAAAGATAATCAACTACTATTCTACCAAAGTGAGCAATGGCTCTTTTAAAAATTCTTTAGAGGTTTTGGATCTTGTAAAGAGGGGTATCCTTTAGATATCTATCTTCCCCCAATTTTATGTTTCTTCCATCTCCCAGTTTCTACTTAACATCTTGTAGTAGTAAGATTTTGATTTTTATAACATTATCCCAAATCACTAAACCTCTAAGGATACCAATGGTGTGGAGGAAAGCATTAGGGTTATTATTAGATAGGTAATTTTCCCTCATAATTTTACCCCACTCCTTGTTAATACTCAATAGATTCCACTTAATCTTTACCAAAAGGGCTTTGTTGGCTAGATGAGTTTTTCTTATTCGAAGACCTCTTTGCAATTTAGTTATATAGACTTTATCCTAACTAAACAGGGCTATTATCTTTTTATCTTCCACCCCAGTCCATAGGAAATTCATTTTAATTATCTCAAATTTCTCCACAATATATTTAGGGATCTTGAAAAGTGAAAGGAAGTATATGGGAATTCCCTAAAGGGAGGCCTTCAAGAGTTGATATTTTCCAGCTTGACTCAATAGATTTCATTTCCACCTAGCCAACTTCTTTTGAATTATTTTAAGAATAGAGTTCCAATATGAGGGAGGGATGTCTTTAACAACTAAGTAAAGGTTGAGGTATGTACATGGGAGCTCACCATCTAAATAACGAGGTATCACCATGATTTTCTATTAAAGGTCCATAGGAGTGTTGAAAAAGTAGACCAAGCTCTTATAATAGTTGATACACTATTCAGATGCATTCTCATAATCCTTGAGAACCTTTATCCATTTCCTATCTTCCACCATTGAGGTAGATACAAAGAGGATATTGTTATCCATAAATTTTTGAATAGAATATTGATTAGCTATTGAGCTAGGAAATGGAAGATCCCAACAACTTTAAAAAACTTCTACTAAGAAGCTCAAACATTAGAATTAATAAGTAGGGGACAAGGGCCCCCCTTGCCTAAAAACCCTCTCATAATTGAAAAAACCCCTAAAAACTCCATTGGCAAGGACATAATACTTAATATTGGTGACACAATATTTGAAGAGCTGCATAATTTTATGTCAAAACCCTATTTATCAAGGATTTTGAAAAGAAAGTCCCAATCTACTCTATCATAAGCCTTAAATATGTCCAATTTGAAAACCATCTCAAGAAAATTATTTATCTCCATAGAATGAATTAATTCATGAGAGGATATAGTAGCATCCAAAGTTTTCCTACTAAGGAAAAACCCCTTTTGACTATTACTGATCAGATGATCTAGGATCAGCTATAGTCTACATACTAGAATATTAATCAATATCTTATAAACATTATTATCGAGGCTGATGGGCCTAAAGTCCACTATAAAAATGGGATATATTTTATTTGTAATAATCACTATAAATGTGTGATTAATTAATTTCAATAATTTTTGAGACTTAAATAAATCTATAGCCACATTAGTAACATCATGCCCTGTTATCTCCTAGTACTCTTGGAAAAATTCCTAAGGGAAACCATTCAGGCCTGGGACCTTGAATACACCCATAAAAAAGAGGAAATCCCTTATTTACTCTTTAGACACAATTTTTTTAAAGATAATATTATCTTCAACATTCAATTGGGTAGGGCTAATGTTTATTAACTCTTGCTTTTCCGTTTTATCTTAAATAGTAAGGAATTTTCTAAAATTAGGTGGAAACCACTTACCCCACTTGGGTATTCTACTAGACTAAAGATCCATTTTCTTCCATTAACTTGATAATGTTATTACTCTTCCTATACCTCATGGTCGATTGATTAAATAAGGTAATATTTATATCCCCTTCTCATAGCCATTACACTTTTGATTTCTACTTATAGAACATTTCCTCCTGTTTCAGTAGTTCACTCCATTCCTTCCTCAGGGAATCCTCTACTACATCATATCATCAGTGATATCTCCATTGGCCATTTATATATAAATACCATCAAGGTTGTTAGATATTCTCCTTTTGTTCTCAAATATGTTTCTAAAGGTATACCTATTCTAACCTTTGACCTTGTGTTTTACAATATTTAGCTTATGAACTAGCCTAAACATGGGGGATCCATGGATAATGATATTCCACCAACTAGCCAACTAATATCTAAAGTCTAGATGTTGAGTCCACATTAACTCAAACTTGAAGAGGAAAGGGCCCTTATTCACTCCATCATTTTAAGATAGGAGGAGAAGGTTGTGATCAGAGGTCATCCTCCTAGGGAGGGCTTCAAGGAGATAGGCACTAGTGTAATCCCAATTAGAGATGACTAGCACTTTATCCAATCTAAGTTAAATTTAATTCTAACCTCTCCTAGGATTAGACCAAGTGAATCTTTGTCCTTAAAGATATAGGTCCATTAGACCTATGTTATTAAGAAACTCAACTAAGTCCATCATTTTTATCAGTGTAGTTTATGATACCACCATTCTTCTTTGATGAATAGAGTGGGCAATTGAAATCACCAAAAAACATCCAACAGTCCTTTTTTCTTTCAATAAAAGTGGAAAGGATATCCCACAACTCTTTTCTTGTATTTATTTTATTAGTGGGATAAATGGTGACTAAGTTCCAAGAATTATTATGAGAAACCATCCTGACACTCAGACTACTGTTACATCTAGAAATGAGACTCTCTTTCACAACATTATTATTCCACATAGTGACAATAGATCCTAAAGATCCCATGGAATCACTTATACAAAACTTAGCATTTGACTATATTTATTTAGTAATAAGCTAAAATCCTTAGGCTTTTATCTTGACTTCCTATAATAAAAAGATATCTACATTATTATCATAAATGAAGTCCTTAATAAGGAACTAATTTTATGGGATATTAAGCCCTTTACTATTTCATGACAAGATCCTCATTTTCCTTGAAATTTCATAGATCTAATCTAGAGAGTCCTCTCTCTACCCATGGCTATCTCTTTATTGACATTCTTTTATCTAGTTTCTCTCTAGGTGGATCTTCCAAATTTGAAATCCACACCAACATTAGTATTTTTCATTATTTTACCTTTTCATTTCTTTTTAATAGTTGTCCAACCTTTAGAATATAGATCCTTATTAGTCTTTCTAGTTTTCACACCATGGGTTAGAATATGGGAGTTGTTCCCTAGTGAAGTGAAACCTTGTAGTTTACTTCTAGTTTTTCCCCCTTGACTGGGCTTCCAATACTTTTAAAGATGGATTCATTACCATTATCCCTAATTAACGACTTAGAACTTCCTAAAATCATATCAATATTAGTCTTAGCCACCTGTTATATTTCCCCTTCCTCTAAATTTTGCAAAGAGGGGGATTTCACCCCAGACTAGCCATTCAGTTATTCCTTTCAACTAGATTTGATTTCAAGAGTCTTAAGAGCCTCACCTCAAGAGGTGAAATTCTCAAGATATTTCATCATGTCACTAGTCATGCCAATGAATTCTTCCCTTGCCTTATCTTCTTTGTTCTCCTTTTGGGGAGTGTTGATGATATTTATGATGTCCTCTTTAAAATGATATCCTTCTTTTTCTCCATTAGTTTGGATTTCTAGCACAATAGAGATCTTTTTCTTGGCTTCACATCGAGTAATGATGTGGCTTTTACTATTACAATTCTATAAAATGCTCGTGGCATTCTCATACTAAATAGGCTAATGTTACAAATAATGTTTGCATGGTAAATTTATGGGAAGGTAAATAGTAAATAGTAAATAGTAAAGGTTGATATTTTCCAAGAGGTAAATATTAGTGATAGGTTGTTAGTAATCATATGGTTAATATTTTAATATTTATTATTGTTAAGATATATTGTTAATAAGTTATAATAATATATCTATATATGGGTGTGCTTAGTGTGAGAGATTTCAGGTGAGAAATGAGGGGAGAGAATATATGAATATGATTCCTATAAATATGTAATCTCATAGAATGTTTTATTATTCAGATTAATGAGAATTAAATAGAATTATATTTTTATGTTAAAGAATTTATCTGTGTATGGCTCCATTGATTAGTGCATGGATTAATTGTGTGTCTGGTTCTCTGAATTCCCAATAGTGGTATCAAAGCAGTGTTTGGTTATCAGTACTATGAAAGTATAATGATATTTAATGGGTAGTTGTATTGTGTTTCACCTGTGTATATGTCAGAGACTAAGTTTCAGAGAATAAGTCTATTGAAACTAATGTTAATTCCTTGCACCATATTGACATGATCTATCTCTGAACATATTATTTCTATGTTTACATCTTGTAACATAATAAATTACTTAGATTAATAATAAATTTACATTTTTATAAATCCTAATATTTATTATAATTTCCATATAATAAATCCATCCATCAAAACTTTTCATACCTCCTGATCAGGTCATACCTTAGTAGCAACATTTCTCTATTCTTGGTGTCATGTTTATCTCACATTGTGTAGTATATTACCATCACCATCCAAGCTACCATTATTGGATATATCAAGTTTTGTGTGGTTTAAGATCATCATTACTATACTCTACATCTGTAGATTTAGTATTTTGAACATAGAATCCAATAGTGCATCAATACATTCTCAAGACATTACTTACCATAATATTTGACTTTAAGTTGTATTGTTTTAAGATGAATTTTTGACACTCAAGCAATAAATTTTACTCAATCATGTATTTTGGTCCTCTAACCCAAATCATATTCTCATGTATGACCTCAATTTTTTAAGAATATGTTGTGAGATATGATTTCATTCTTATACAGATTCCATTTCATAGTTGCATCAAATCTATCTAGTTGTCAAAAATTTGGTTGAGTCTTAGTTTTGCTATTGGATGTGCTCATTTTATAATTTCCCTCTGCCTCAAACAAAGTTTCAAAGTCTTTTAGGTACAGTTAAATTTTATTATTCAAATTTATTTCTCATGGTTATAATTTTTGTGTTTGTATAAATTATAGTGATAGAAAAAAATAAAACTTTAAGTGATTTATGTCATCACTATGTTTTATTTAGATATTTCAAGGTGAATTTAGAATTTAATCCATGTTTTAATAGTATAGTCAATTTTTTAGTAGTTGGTCTATTGATATTATATGTCATTAAAAGATTAAATATAGGTTTTAGTATAGTTTTCAAAATTTATTTAGGTCCATGTTAATAAGGTTAGGTCAATATAGTTTTTTATTAAGCCATATAATTTATTATCAAGTCTTTTTGAGTCATAGTTGTTTATGTCAATTTTATTTTTATGTTAAAAGAGTATTGTCAAAAACAAAAATAAGTTGAAAGTTTAAATTCTTTTTTTCATCCATAAAGTATATTAAGTCATTGTGTAAAGATTCATATTTTAAGTGTGTCGTTAATTGTCAAAAAGTCTAAATTTGTAAAAAATAAATGCCTTACAGATGCATTTTCACTTGTACATGATGTCCACATTGTGGGGGGGGGGAGGGATTTCCCTTAGAAAATCCATATTTTAAAGCTTTAATGACACATGTGTTGATTAAGTAGTGAACAAACTAGAGGAAGGAGGCAAACAGAGGCAAGAGGATCTTCACACCTCTCATTCATTACCAATGATGAGGTTTTTGATATGTGATTGTGACACATTTATGTGGTGTGTTTCTTTTGGAAATGTTCACATTATGAGAGGGGAACATAGAACAATGTTATATTTTACATTCAAAACTAAACTGGGTAAAGTTAAGGAACACTACCATTGGTAGTATTTTTTATTGTATGAGATTGAGTGGCATGATAATATAAAGTGGATATAAGTAAAAAGTTTATTTCTTCCAAGGTTGAATGTGATATTCAGTGTGCTATTTTTGAATTCTAGTTTGGTGTGCAGAAGATGTAAACAATATCCTAATGTTTTAACCCCTAGTAGAAAACATTGTAGAGTGTGTGCCTAATTTTATTGTAACACATATAGATTTGTAAAGGGTTGGTGGTTCATCTAGAAAACCATAAATGTAAAAATGTAGATAAACTTTTACTAGTGTAGCGTTCCTCTGAATGCCTTCCTTCTTTATGAATATGATCCACAAATGGAATGCCAAGTGTGTTATTTTCATGGAGTAAATGTAGGATGCATTCCTTCACATAGTTGTGGTCATGTGTAACAAGACAATCAACTAGTTAGAAGTCTACATACCTTTATTTGATCCAAATTATGAGGTAATCCCATGTAACACATTACAATAAAAGAATGGATTATGTTGTACCATATCAATATTATGAGGTGAATGTTATGGATAATGTTCACATGGGAAATTTATGAGAAGGTAAATATTAAATAGTAAAGGTTGATATTTACCAAGAGGTAAATATTAGTTACAAGTTGTAACTATTAATAATTTATTTGAGTCCATGTTAATATGGTAAGATTGTTAGAATATTATTATTGTACATATATATTGTTAATAAATTATAACAATATATCTCTATGGTTAATAATATGGTTAATATCTATATTAATAATATGATTAAGATTGTTATAGGTAGTTATAAACAATTTATTTGGGTCCATGTTAATATGGTTAATAATATGGTAAGATTGATAGAATATTATTATTCTTAAGATATATTCTTAATAAGTTATAACAATATATCTATATATCAGTGTGCTTAGTGTGAGAAATTTTGGGTGAGAAATGAGGGGAGAGAATATAGGAATATGATTCCTATAAATATGTAATCTCATGATTTGTTTTATTATTTAGATTATTGAGAATTAGACTATAGTATATTTGTATGTTAAATAACTTCTCTATGTATGGCTCCATTGATCAGTGCATGAGTTAATCTATGTATTCAACTCTCTAAATTTCCAATAGTTGAGTCCATTGGAAAAATTTAGACTCAAGATTAATGGAGTTAGGTAGGGTTTTATTGATATCTTTACTAATATAAAAGTGAGAAAATAATTATCTAGACTTATTCTTGATATTATTATCCAAAGTGATGAAGTGACCAAGGGTATTCACTATCCATTTGATCACTTTCTCATCCCAATATTCCATGGGGATACCTAGAAGCCTCACTCAAACTAGAACCATTTTTTTTTCAAATTAGTAGCAACATCAAACCTCAGTTTCCATTTGTAAAGAGAAAGGTTATGCATTCCATACACCCATGGTCTCCATGTTATAACTTTAATGAGATATTCTCTAGTCATGAACTTGAAGTGGAACATCCCCCAACCATGGAACTAATCGAGACATTGCCTTTCACCTTCCATTTAGTAACAACCCATCTTATTACCAAATAAATATTTGGTTTGAAGTCAAAAAACATACCCATAAGATCCCATTCCATAAAATAAACTACTTTTTCCATTGTACGATCAAGGAGTTTGAGAGTTGAACCATCCATTGATTCTAATAGTAGTAGGACAACCTTATACTTCTCATAGTTATTATCCCCCAAGAGGAAAACATTCCATGGATTGGGAACCAATGTTTAAACCTAGGTCATAGGATTAGGATGAAAACATAAGATATTCCTAGGGCTAATGTGTACCAAGGGGGAGAAGGAAGAGGAGTCAGGGGGTCCTCCCATGTCCCTTACAGCCATGGCCAAATTAAAATTTCACATAGGAGGGAAAGTGAGTAGAGAAAAGAGATATTTTTTATAGATAAATAAGAATGTTATATACTATTATCCACTTTTAATTTATGATATGAGTTCATTTATTAAGGTCCTATGATTTATGAATCATCATTAAGATGATAAACATGTCTCAAGCTACCAAGAAGACTACAAATGACCTAATGCGAGAAATTAGATTATTAAGTGACAAAAATGGATTGGATAACCTTTTAAATGACATTAAAAACATATATAACTCTCTTGAGTATATTTTAAATCCTTTGGTTGGCATGTGTAGGGTATAAAGTGTATAGAAAAGGGTTAAAATTATTGTTGTAGGATATTTTGAAGCATGGAAAGTTGTGTCAGAACCTCAAATTTGACATGGAGAATTATTATGAGGTCCCTAAATTAAATAAAATATTAAATTTTAGTTTCACATGTGTGTAATTTGATTGGAAGAAAATCTCAGTTTTTAGGCCTAGAGACCTATATGAGGGCTAATCAGAGAGAGAAACAAGTAGAGTAAGTGTACTTTCACTTAGTTTCAAGTCATGAAACTTTGTAAAAAGTTTTAAGACAATAATAGATACTCAAATACATTATTATTTTTCCATGATAATTTTAATAATGATATACACAAGGAGATTTGTATGTTTTGAGGGATACAAGGAATTGAAGGGAAAGTATGGGATTAGGTATGAAATTAAGTATTAGATTGTGTTTTATGCATCCAAATGGGTTGATATAAGTTTTATAAGGTATATTTTGGTCTCTCATGGAGATATAATTCATTGATAAATATATAGGTAAGATTTGAGGCTTTTACACAAAGAGAGTCATAGTGAGACTAATAGGCTTCAAGACACCTAAGAAGATATGATCACTACTACAATATCAATATATAAGAAGGTTATGAAAGTAAATTAAGGTTTCAATAACATGAAAAAATAGAATTTCAAGGATATTTTATGACTGAGTGCCACTTGTCACTTTCTAAGCCAAGAGGAGGGCAATTTGAAGAAGAAACAAGATGTGTCAAGCAATGAGAGAAACTCTTATGCCATTTCTAATATGAATCATCATCAAGAAGTAACACATGTCATTGAATACCTTATGAAACTATTATTTCACCTCTTTCTTTATTTTAACTCTTTCTTGACACTTGTCAATTATTCTCTCCTACACCACTTCTCTCTCTCCTACTCTAATTCTCTACATATTCAACCTTGTTTGTATTTATAAGGATCCTCCTCTTGAGTATGTCAAACCCATGTTCATTTATATGCCTTTTATCAATGAAATACTACTATTTTTACCTCTTTCTATGACTATACATAGTGTGTTTCCATGGATAGTTGATCTTGTCAAGTAATTTGATTAGTCTTCCTTGGCATGTTGTCCTATTCTAACACCTATATGTAGTTTGAAAGATTATTTTTTGGGTCATGTGAAGTGTGAAAGTGTAGTTCAAGCGTTGAGTGATTATTTATATACACTAGTGTCCTTTTACACATGTTGATTAGTCATCTTATCCCAAATACCTATTGTAACCTTCACATTGAAATGTTGATGTGAGAGATTTAGATTAGGATTAGTATATGTTAAGGTTAGTCTCATGGTCTACATGTGAACATGAATCTAGTTGGTGGTGACCAATTGATTTGGTGTATCACCCCCCTTAATTAGTTTACTTTCATGTTATGCTTTCCCCTTTTCTTTCTCAAGTTAGTAGTGGAGCCTAATTGATACATCAAGATGAGATAACCCATTAATCTAGAGGTTTAGTCAACTTATAGGTCACCTAAAACTTATGAATAATCCTATTTAATATCTCAAGTTGAGAGGGATTTAATTACCCTCTCAAGGGTGAAAATTTGATCTATAACACTGCCCATTTTGAACAATATAATAATGCAAGCCTCTATTTCTCATAATATTTTTTATCTCGTGTATAATGGGAATTTGTCCATTCTATAAAAGATATGAATATTATGAGAAAAATGCATATATTTTTATCTTATTTAAAAATGGGTATCTAGCCATTATGAAAAAATTATGAATTAAGAAGCCAATATTCTTATCTTGCATATAATGGGCACATGACCACTCAAAAAAGGATTGGAATAATATGAGAAATATAATTTGTTGTTCTTATCTTTTGTAGAACATGCATGTGCCCATTATACACAAGATAATAATATTAGTATTTATTACTAATACTACTCCTACCTTGTCTAGAATGGGAAACTTCTCATTATATACAAGATAATAATAATAAGATAAGCAAAAGGCTATATTTATAACTTGTGTAGTGTGGAATTATGTCCATTATAAATAAGATAAAAATATTATCAATTAAAAATCCATTGTTCTTATCTTTCTTAGATTGGGTATGTGTCCATTCTAAACAATATGAGAATAGTATGAATAATAGAATCCAATGTTATTATATTTTGTATAACATGAATGTGTCCATTATAGACAAGATAATAATAATGGTTTATGTTTCTAATAATATTATTATCTTGTTGATAATGGTGTTAGGAATGGTAAAACATTCCAACCTAATAATTCAAAGATTTAGCAATAAGAACATCACACATGAAGCTATAAACAAATGAGATGTAAAATAAGGAAAGTCAAATGGTTATTCATAAATGATATTATAGTACAATAGGAAGCCTTTGCATAAGGAGGAAAGGCAAAACAAAGAACTAGTATAAATAAGCAATGTGGGATAAATACTCACATATGAAAAAATAGGAAAAAGATGAAATACCTACAAAATATACTATAAAACATGAAAAATACATAGTCTAACACCCCCCTCAAGTGAAGATAAGGGCTAAAAATAGACAAAAACAATATAGTGGCATATACACAATATGAGTCCTAGTAATTAGGCTTGATAAGGTAATCATGCATAGTATGTATCCATGAAATAAATAAGGAATATGTCCTCATGAAAATTCCCCAAGGATATCTTACAAAACCCCAAGCATGCCACATAACTCAAAGATATTAGGTGATGCGAAAGGCTTCATGAAGATATCTACAACTTGTTGGTGAGTTAAGTTATACTCTAAGCTAAGAACTCCATATTGAATGTGCTAATGAATGAAGTGCATATGTACTTCAATGTGCTTGGTCTACTAGTGCTCAACTTGGTTGTGGGATATGTTAATTTCACTCTAGTTGTCACAAAAAAGTAGAGTAGGTGAATCTTTCATGAAGCCAAACTCTATCAATAATTAAAAAATCCAAATAACATGATAAATCATTATAATTGATGCTCAATACTCAACCTCTATAGATAAAAGTAAAATAGACTATTGCTTATTGCATAACCAAGTAATAGGTGAAGAACCAAGGCAAACTATGTAGATATAAGTGGAATACTTATCATCAAGAGAACCTACCCAATTTGAAACATTGTACCCAACCAACTATGTAAAAACCTTAGTGTAGTGTAATATAAAATGAGTAGTGCCTTGTAGATATTATAAAATTCTCTTGGCAACTTGTCAATGACTATCATGAGTTTCATGTACAATCCTAGATACAAGCCCATCCATAAATGAAATGTTAGATAAATTATGGATCAAATACATAAGACTCCTAGCCATCTTCTTGTATAATGTAAGATAAGAAAGTGGAGTAGTACAAGTAAAAGTGAGAGTGACTCTAGACTGAATAGGGTAAGTACTTGGCTTGCAATTATCCATGCCAAAATGATGAATAATAGAAAGGGTGTACTTTTTCTAACTCAAATAAATCCCTATATCTAACTATGAAATTTGAAAACCAAGGAATAAGTGCAAATGACTAAGATCTATCATATCAATTTATGTTGAAAGTGCTTACTAAATAACATGAATCTAAAAAGAGAATCTACTTATTAGAAGTACATCGTCAACATATAAGACTAGTATAATATTGTCCTCCCCAATACATTGAATATACATTATGGGATTGAAGTGGCTATGAAAAAATCTAGTGCGAAGAATACATGAATCCATATTTTCATACCAAGCTTGAGGGGCCTATTTGAGATGGTGAAGATATCTCCTATGTTTAAAAAACCTAGCAAGATACTCCATATAGATTTATTCCTATAAATATCCATACAATAAGGCACTCTTAAAGTCCATCTGATACATTGGCTAACCTTATGATGTAGTAATAGAGAGTACAAGGTGAAAACAATTTATCTTGTAAATATGCACAAAAGTCTCAGAGTAGTCAATACCTTTGACCTACAAGAACCCATTTACAATAAGACATGTCTTATACTTATCAATGGAACCATCAGCTACATACTTGGTGTGATAAATCTAATTACACTTAAATAAATTTATTACCTTAAAAAGAGTGACCAAATCCCAAGTTTTTTTCATCATCATAGAATAATACTCATCTATCATCACATCATCACACTCACGTATCTCATTAGCCTATGAAAAAGACTATGGATCCCTAGAGAATGCCTGAAATAAAAGTCTAGTACTTTTGGAATGTGCAAAATTATGTTAAGTGGGTGTAAGTGTTGGAATAAAAATGATTTAAATGAGGGGATAAATCATTATTTAAAACCTTTCTTAACAGTTTCACTTAAACAATCATGAACCACTCAAATAGGCATATAAATCTATCAATCATAAACACCTATCCACATAATCATGAAACACAAGAACACATCGTATATGTGGGAAAATCTCAAGGGAAATAAAATAAAATGATATATATAAATGTAATACATTAATATAAGACAAATACTAAATTTAGTGAAGCACCCACTTCAGATGGAACACCAACCCCAACTAGCTCAGCACTGACTTAGCTAGGCTTTAGCAAGCACCAACTTGTAAGGAGGCACCAACCCCCTCGATGTCTCAACGTGAAATCATAAAAATAATTTATTTTATCACGTTTAAGACACTTTTTTTCTTAATCAAATTATGATGAAAACCTCTTCATCTCGTCACACTCTTATCCCTCTCAAACTACCTTCTAGGTCTCTTCACTCAAATATGTCTCTTCAAGACTGGTTAGCTCATATGACCTTGATCCTCATACATATAAATTATATAAAATATTTATAACATATCATTTATACTATTTTTATGGTATAAAATACCTCATTTTTATCTAAAATATATTATTTTATTTGTTTTTAATCTACACACTCGAATAGGCCTAAAACTTCCTTGTATTTATACAAGCCTCATGCTCATATTGTCACTTGGTCAACCAAACACCTTTAACACCTTAGATTGGACATTGAATAAATATTATTAAATATAATAAAAATTAATAAAACATGATTTTAATCCCTTTATGTCTAACATATTTTAAATAGGCCTTATTTTATCTTCAAGTCTCATGTAGACCTAATCCCATTAGGTTTATTTTAGCACACATTACACTTTTCCTTTCTTGGAACACATTTATATTCCTCACATGGAATTAATATATCATATTAAACTAAAATATACATATTATAATTTTATATAGGCTCTATAATTTTTTTTATCTTTAACCACCACTTAAAGTATGCCATTAACACTATTAGCAATTAGGCCTATGCATACCCAGAAAGTCTATCTTAGACTACTAAAGATAAAAACCCAATTAGATAAAAAAAAATGGTAATACATAATACATTAATAAACCTAATGAACTCAGGTTCATCAAAAAATTCTTTATATATTTCAACTTAGGGTATATAGTTTCAAACTCTTCTCTGTAAAATCCTCATTTTGAACTGCCAACTAGCCTCAATACACAATCATGGAAACTTGAACTTATAACACCTAAAATAACACACTAAAGGAATAAAATGAATTAAAATTATCTTGAAAAATTATTATAATCACATAAAATAAAAATATAATAATATCTAATGTCTATTATTTGTCTTGTAGACCAATTTTTTTACCTTCTCTCTCATACACCTCACTCAACCAATTAAGTCATTTTGGATTCAACATTTTCACTACTTTCACTAAATACAAAACCTTATAAAAATAATGGATAGGACATAAAATTCAAAAATATAAACACCATGTACATTATATTTTTCAACTTATGGCATAGAACCTCAAACCCATTGTTGCAACTTGTTTACCCAAAACTCCTAGTTTGTCTTGAAGGACATTGATGGTGAAAATGACATTAAAAATTTGTATGACCATTTTCAGATACTTAAAATTCATTTTTATGATCTTATAGTATCATTAGGATATTATAAAATATAAATATAATATATTCAATTCGAAATATTGGTCTTGCAGAACAATTTTATGACCTCACTATACAGACACCTCACTAAGCTAAATAAGTCAACTTGTGTGCAAATTTTTTCTATATACAATGATCTAAAAAAATTATACTCATTTATTATAATTATTTAAAAAATTATCTATTTACTTGGATTCATTCGTATTTCATTATAACACATCCCTAGTCATCCTCTCACTTATGTGTGGGTTTCTTATTGTTTGCACCATTATGCTTTTGAGCAACAAGTTGTCTTAGATGACCAATTTATCACATTTTAGGGATATAAATCATAAAAAAACCATATGGATAGAAACTAAAAGTCTCAAAAATTTTCCTTCATCCATTTATCAACTTTGACTTGGTCAACTCATACTACTACAACAAATTTATTAGAAACTCGAACATTATTATATGGTCTACTCACACACCTAACAAAAAAATCACACCTATAGATACCTAGGAGAGTTGAACATAATATAAAACACTAAAATAGTCATATCAATCCATTTTTATCACTTTATTACAACTTATTTCATATCAAGTCACTATTAGGATTATTTGAGGGGTTAAACCATCTTCCAACCTTAATGATCATTCATAAAACATAGCCCCTTGATCTAAAATATAATTATTTGAATTTTGATCTTGTATCTTTACCCATATAACATGGATGGATTAGGTTCTCATATAGAGGTTACATTTTCCAATGAACACCTAAAAGTTCTTTTTAGGTTGACAACCCTTAATTCTATGTACATGAGAGACCTAAAAACCACCTTTCATTCCTTATCATAAAATCCATGACCTCAAAATTGATCAAAACACTTGTGATAACCTATCACACCACTAAAAATTCTCATGTGATCATTCTTATCTTTAAATTTGAATCTCATACATCATTTGGCCACCGTCTCTCTCTTTGCTCTCTAGACCTTGACCTATAAATCATATTAGTCATTGAAATTAACCTTCATGCCTCTTTATATGTTCTCTCCACCTCAATTACATGCTCAAAAAATGTAAAAAATATTTAATATGCCTTGAAAATATATCTTGATGCCTCATTAGGCCAATAAGAGTATAGAAGTAGTCTAGTTGCATGCTATGTTTATAGTTTCTACCCTTATAGGCTCACCTTGAAACTCTCTTGAGTGATCTAATGACTCATATTCATGCTAAATGATCCTTATGCATACTCTTATGCCTTTTTTCATCCATCTCACTAGGACATAATGCCCAAACCTTCTCACTAGGACCTTATAAGTTATGACTAGTGCCATGACTAGGCTTCTCAAGTATTTAAAGCTTGACAACTAATATTTAAACACTCTTTGATGATTTTAAACCTTTATGATGGGCCTTACATGATAATAAAACACTGTCATACCTATGTACATACCTCTTAATTCTCACCATGCATATGTTCATGATATGACTATGCTTGTTATGACTAGGCTTCTCAAGATACCTTGTACTTAAAGACTAGTACTCTTGCACCACTGTAACACCTTTGAAAAAAAAAGAATAATAATTAGGCTTCCTTAAAATTATTTATCAATATAATATATATTATTTTTTATTCAAATTCTCTCTTTTACCTACACATTAACATCAATGACATCAAGATTGACATCAATGACATTTCTTCTTAACAAACTCCCACTTTGTCATTGATGGAAAAACATTATTCAATCCGATCACTCTCATCTCCCCAAATTTGGTCAATCTACATTATCTAAATTTCTTCCCATTTAACATTAATGACAAAGGGATTTTTATAAACTACCATCTTGAGCCACACCTTCTTGAAACAATAGCTCAACACATCAAACTATGAAGGATTATAGGAACATGCTCCCTGTTATTCCATGCATACCTCCTTTAAAATGAACTTATATTATAAGACCAATTCTCAACATAGATCAAGCTCATTCAATAACCTAAATATCTCCCCCTCAAACCAAACATCATTCATGCATATGTTGACTAAATATTTTATCATGAAGCCTAATTAAGTCATCTATTTCCATATAGTACTAAAACAACACAAGTTTAATAGATTCCTAGATCTCCATGCTCTCATAAGAATAAATATCCTTGATTGTTACTATAGGATAGACCTCTAAATAAATTGTTTATTCGTCAATATGATATTATAACACACATTCCTAACTTGATTTCTCATTTGAGGTATGCTCTACCATAACAAGTAGTCCATTCAAGCTTGTAGACTGATCATGACTAACCTTTACTGTCTTTGGTTTCCATACATTCATTTGCCTTCTCTCTTACACTCTAGGGGATTCAATCCTTTTGTTTTGACCTGATGACCTTATAACTCTAGTAGTGTATAATATTTCAATGTGTCCCACTTTATGAAAATTATATCAAACAACCTCATATATACCTTTTGATTGATGTGAATTGTGACTCCTTCCATAGTCCCCTGAGTACTCATTCTTAGTAGGTATTCTATTTTCTCTTGATCTATGACCAAACTTATTACATGTATAAAAATAACCATTAAATAAATTAGCATACCCAATAGCATTAGGCAATCTAAGTAGTATTTTCATATTGAACTTGTTATCTTCATTAGCTTTATCCTTGACTTAATTTTCCATTGTTTGGTCTTATTTAAAACCAATACTTGTATTATCACTTATAGAATTTTGACAACTAAAAATTTTATCTAGATCCTCAATTCTATTTTAAAACTTCACAAATTTATTCACCTTTATATATTCTTGATTCAACTCAGGTGTCAAGGATTTCACTTTAGTTTCATACCTAATGAATTCTTCCTCTTTATCTTTTAAGCTAGTAATGACTATCTCCATCTATACTTCAATCTAATTGATGATCTTATCATAATCCTTAGATGTGTTATTAAATCTCTCCTCTAACAAACCAATATCATATTCATATTCCTTAACTAATGATCTTAGTTTGTGATATTTTATTCTTTGGAATTTCAACTCCTATAGGGCACTTACAAATTCTACCTTAAGATTCACTTCATCTTTTCTTCATCTGATTTTACATTAACCATATGGCATTTCCCATTTGAGAAACCCTTGTTGTCTATTTATATGTCCATGAATAAGGATTCATTGTTTTCATGTTCATGTTTATTACTGTCATCATCACTATCAAATGTGCTTGTTTCACTTACATCAAATGAGTTGCCTTCTTTGGTATAGAAACTTTTCTTGATTTTTAATGACCTTTTCCTACCTTCATACATCCTAAAATCTCTCTTATTCTTATCAAGCTTATATACTTTCCTATTATCTCCATGATGTTCATCATATTATTCATTATGATTAGTCTTATCCTTTTTAGGAAAATTGGATGAAAAGTGACCAATCTTACCACAATTGAAACATTTGAAGGGCAACTTACACTTATACTTACCAAATCCAAACTTTAATTTCCTAGTAAACATGGATATCAATTCATCATCATCAACATATGAATACACCTCATCCTTGATGTTCTTGAATTTTTCATTCCTTTAAAATTTAGAAGCTACTTCATTCTTAGGAGGTCTTCATTTATTCTCATCTCATAGGCAGTCAATATGCCATGAAGCCCATCCATTTCAAGATTTTCAAAATCTTGCATCTCTTCCATCACAGACACCTTATAGTCAAACTTAAGAGTTAGTGATCATAATACCTTTTGAAAAATTTATATTATTTCGCTTATTATCTTAATACTATAATGATATTTACAACTTCATCAACCTTTAACATGTAAGATGTAATTGTTTCATCTTCATTCATCTTTAGAATTGAAAACTATCTTTGGTGGGTCTGCAACATGGCCATATTATTCTTGGTGTCTCCTTCATAGATAGTCTTAAAAAAATTTGACATCTATTTAGCTGATATATAGTACATTAGCTTCATAATATCTACCTATAATATGCCACATAGATTGATATTCATTGCCTTGGAGTTATTTTCACTAGCCTTCTTACCTACTGCATTAGTTGGTAGAATAGGAGCACTATAACCATCTACAGCTAAATACTATATATAATGACACTAAAACATAAAATATACTTAATATTGATGTTTGAAAGTGCATAATTAGATCCATTTAATAATGGAATCCTTACTAGTAGAGAAACCACCTTGAGATTACTAACTATCCATCTTTGCTTTTAGGATCTCATTTAGGTTGTTAGACCTGATTCAAAGGACCAGGATATAATACTAGATGTTGGAATTAAAAGGAATAATAGAGTATGAATCAATCCTCAAAACATTTCTTATAAATTTTACTTAAACAATCATGAACCATTCAAATAAGCATATAGATCTAACGAGCATAAACACTTATCCACATAATCATGAAACCCAAGAATACATCACATATGTGGAAAACCCTCATTAGAAATAAAACCCATTGATATATAAAAATATACTATAGTCTTATAAGATAAATACCTAATTTAGTGAAGCACCCACTTCACATGGAGGACTAACCCCAACTAGCTTAGCACCAACTCACCTAGGCTTTAACAAGAACTAACTTGCAAGGAGGCACCAACCCCCAAGATGACTTAGCACTAACTTAGACACCTAATTTATTTTATAAAATTTAGTACAGCTTGTTTATAAATGAAATGATGATGACCACCTCTTTAACTCTTCACATTCTTAGCTCTCTCAAACTACCTTCTAGGTCTCTTTGCTCAAATAATTCTCTTCAAGACTGATTAGGTCATATGACCTTGATCTTCATACACAAAACTTATATTAAATATTCATAGTATATATTATAAAATAATATGATGGTATACAAGATATCCTTATACTCTTCAATATCTTATTTTATTCTTTTAAAATATGCTCTAATAAGCCTAAAACTACCTTGTATTTATACAAGCCTCTTACTCATATCACTACTTGGTTAGAAAAACACATTTAACCCCTTAGGTCAGCCATGGTATATATCTTAGGAAATTCATAAACATTAATAAAATTTGAATTGAGTCCCTTTAGTTCTGACATACCTTAATTAGGACTTATTTTATCTTTAGGTCTCATGGAGACCTAATCCCATTAGGTCTATTTTAGTACACATTACACTTTTCCTTCCTTAGAAAACATTAAAACATCTAAAAAAACATTAATATATCATATTAAACTCAAATAAACCCCTAATAATCTTATCTATGCTCCATAACACCTTTTAGCTTCAACAACCACTTGAAGTATGCCATTAACACTATTTATAATTAGGCTTATACATACCTAAAAAGTTTGTCTTCAACTATTGAAGATAAAACATCCATTAGATAAAAAAAAGTATGCAAATATTACCTTCAATAAGTTTAAACAAATAATTATTCATCAAACACAGTAAGTTTTAGACCCCTTCTACTAGCCCTTAAACCCTATTTTAGACTAATATGAGAAAAGTACAATTATATCTAACTTACCAATTATGGATTAACATTTGACATGATAAGGCATGATTGTGTGTCAAATTTGGTGGCCTAATTTAGTATTTATGTCCAATTACCCACTTTTGGACTCTTTAATTAGCCCTCTTTAGGTCTAATTCTCCTTGGCTCACTCAAATTTTGTACTATAGTGTCTGTATGTACCCAAGTGATAGTTTTTAACTTCCAATCCTCTGTTTCAGATTTATTATGCCATAAAATGTTGAACGTATAGGAAATTAGTATGCTATAGGCCTAAACACATCAAAACATTAGATCAATAGTTTATATATACTTCATGAAATATAGTCAGCTTCCAACCATGTAAAGATTATGATAGGAAAAATAGGGAACTAATTTGAAAATGATTGAGCAGTAATGTTTTCTTGGATAGATACAAATTTTAAAAAATAAACCAAAAACATTAAAACTTCAATAACATTCTTGATAAAAAATTTGAATCTTTAGTTTAATGGACTTACTACACATAGCCTGTAGGTGGTTTAACAATTTAGTTTAATGTTTGTCACTGCATTCTTTAAACTAGATTTTCCCTTTTCATGTATCTGATGTAACCATTCACTAAAAAATACTATTATTATCATTCAAACATGTTAAAAAATACTCTATTAATGTAAATATCCTTTTTCCAATGCTATTGATCAACTCAAATGAAACACACCATCTGTAATCACAATCAAGAAACTCAGAAATAGGGGTTTGTATAATATTTTATTAAACAGGGTTTTTCTTGTTTTCTTTCCCTCAAATTTTATTCTCTCTAGACATTCATAAATATATCTACATTCCAAAAACTGACATTTTACATGAAGGAAACCATATGTTAACCACCTTAGAGAGGTTTACCAATAGTCATATGACTAGTTTAATAAGGTGATCAAGCACCAACACTGAACTCTTTTTATTCTTTTTTAATGATTCAAATAAACTTAAAATACATTTAAAACATGTTTACAAACTTTATTATACCTTATCATACCCTTCAAGTCCTAAATACACACTAGAAATTCAAATTTTTAAACTTACTAGTTTTGGTGAGAAAAGCTATATTTAAAAATTTGAGCTACTTAATTTCACTTATATGATACCAAAATGAAACCTAAGAAAACATGGGACCTTCTAAGGCCATATAAATCATCCCTAAAATTAATCAATGTAAACAAGCCAAAATTGATAAAAATTATTCCCTAATAGTGATGCTCCTACATCATACTCCTACGGAAGGAAAAAGAGCTCATGGCTTGTTGCCCATGAGTGCTTCTAGAGTACTCCCTCACTTTAGTATTCAATTATTAGTCATCCTAATAGCATCATTTAATATATTATTATTTCACTTAACTAGATACTTGAAATAATTCTTATCTCTTATCCTTTTAGTCACCTATTTATGTAATATGCATTCCATTTCCTCTATCTTGGCCTTAGGTAATAACCTTGCCTAATATGGACCTGTTGTAACTTCATAATCTAATTTATTTTCTCCTTCATCTCCTTATTTTTAAGCGTATAAATTTTAAACATTGAATGTAGGTGAAATTCCAACACAACTAGGTAACTCTAATTCATATGCATTGTTAGCAAACTTCCTAAGAGTATTTCAAGGACCTATCTTCTTCATCTTTATCTTATTGTATTCACCCTTTGGGAACCTTTCCTTCCTAAGATGAGTTATGACTAAGTCCCTAGCTTGTAAATTCACTTCTCTCCTACTCAAATATTCCTTTTTATACTTGTCAACACTAAACTCCAAATGATTTCTCACTTGTTCATGCACCTCTTTCATTGCCATTGTAAACTCCTCACATTCAACACTTCTCTTATCCATTTGTCTAATGTCTCTAACCTAAAATACACCTCTTGTATGCATGCCATAGAATACTTGTAATGGACTCATTTCAATGCTCCTGGTGGTTGAATCATTGTAAGCAAACTCTGCTTGAGATAACACAAGATCCCCCTACTTGGGATGGTCCTTAGATAGACATTTTATCACACTACCTAGTCTTGTATTTAACACCTCAATTTTTCCATGCATTTGAGGATGGTAAGCTGAACTTAAACTCAAACTTTTTCTAAGCTTATTCCACAATTTCCTCTATAATGGACCAAGAAACTTGGTGTCTCGATCATAAACAATGTTTATAGACAATCTATAAAGCCTCATAACCTCCTTAAATTCAAAAAAAAAAACTGTTGCATGTGTTGCATCATTAGCGGTTATACATGGTATGAAATGCACCATTTTAGGGAATCTATCAAAAAATTAAAAAATGTAATCAAAACCCCTTTGTGTTCTAGGCAATCCCATTACAAAATCCATACTAATGGATTCCCAAGCCCTATTTGGGACTAGTAGGGGATGATACAAACCTACATTAGTGCTCTTACCCTTGGATAATTGACAAATTTGACATCTCTCTACATACCTTCATACTTTTTCTTGCATTATAGGCCAATAGTAGTTCTTAGTGAGTAACTCTAATATTCTTTCAAGCCTAAAATGACTTGCCATGCTTCCACTATGCTTTTTTGGGATCAGATTTCCTCTTCTTAAGCTCTTTGGTACACATAAATTTACTCCCTTGAACAATAATCCATCTTGAAGTACATAATCTAACCATGGCTCCTTGTTGAGTGTACTTAAGTGCTTGCATACATGGTATGCTTCTATTAAATCCTCATCATCCTCATACAAATCTTTTAGTGCCTCAATGCCAACACTTTCTAACTAAATTTCATGACCAATAACATCCTCATGCTCAATCCATGGACCACCTTATTGATTTTTCCTTATTTGTGCTTGATGTCAAAGATGAAATTTTTCATGTACTCCACCCATTTGACATGTCTATGGTTTAACTTAGGCTGATTAAATATGAATTAAAGGACATGGTTATTGGTGTATAATATGAACTCCTTTGTCATGAGATAATGCCTCTAGTTTTCTAATGCTTTCACCATTGCATAAAATTATAAGTCATAGGATGAATACCTCTTCTTAGTATCATTCAACTTCTCACTAAAGTAGGCTATAGGTCTATCATCTTGGCTTAGGACAACCCCTATGGATAAACCACTTGCATCACATTGTTTCTAGAATACGTAATTGAAGTTTGGTAATTCTAGTATGGACTACTCCATGATCTTTTTCTTCAAGTATTGAAAAAAAAATTCTACCTGCTCATTCCAAACAAAGTTTTTCTTATCTCCATTGATAGTTTTAATAATGTGAGCACATATTACACTAAATTTTATTTAAAAATTACTATAGATATATCCTCTTAGCTTAGGACAGCCCCTATGGCTACACCAATTTCATCACATTCTATCTAGAATACCTTATTGAAGTTTGGTAATGCTAGTATGGGCTACTCCATGATCTTTTTCTTCAAGTATTGAAATAAAAATTCTACCTGATCATTCCAAACAAATGATTTCTTATCTACCTTGATAGCTTCAATGATGTGAGCACATATTCCACTAATTTTTCTTATAAACTTGTTAAACTATGAACACTCATTACTTCTTATATTATCATAAGTGCTAGCCACTGCATGATTACCTTCACCTTTTTCTTGTCCATATTTAGTATGCCTTATGAAATAACAAACCAAAGGTATAATAGCTCCATTTTCATGAAATCACACTTATTTAGGTTGATCAATAACCTCTCTTCTTATAGCTTCCTTATTACTAACTCCAAATGATGAAGGTGTTCCTCGTTGGTTTGGCTATTAATTAGTATATCATCTAGATAAACTACTACAAACATGCTTATGAAATCTTTCAAAACCTTATTCATTAATCTCATGAAAGTGATAGGTGAATTAGTCAAACCAAATGGCATGACCAGACATTCTTACAAACCTTCATTCATATTTAAATCAGTCTTCCACTCATCACCTTGCCTAATCCTTATCTTGTAGTATCCACTTTTGAGGTTTATCTTGGAAAAATAACTTACTCTACTCAAAAAATCCACAAAATATTTTATCCTGGGAAGTGGAAATATATACCTTATAGTTATCTTATTGATGGCCCTAGAATTAGTGCATATCCTCCACTCACCTTCCTTCTTTGGCACCAACACTATGGGTAATACACATGGACTCAAGCTATCTCTGATCAACCCTTTGTCAATAAAATATTACACTTGTATTTTGATGTCAACATTCTCTTTGGGGGTCATCTTATATGAAGCCTTTTTTGGTATACTTTCTCTAGGTACAATGTTTATATGGTGTGATATGCTCCTCATTGGTGGCAACGTGTTGGACAATTTCTCAATAACTATATTAGCATACCTCTCCATCATTTCTTGAATCTCTATGGGTATCTCATTTAATTTTTTGGCTATAATAATAGTCCTAGGCTTAATGACTAAAGCAAAGTCTATCTCTCCTTCATGTATGGCACTCAAGAACTCTTTTCCACTTACCACATCACATGTGAGCCAACATGTTGATCACTTTATTCATTATTTAAGGGAAAAAAAGTGTAACTAATTCCATATTTAGTCAATGTATAAATGTTCCTCCTTCTATCATGTGTAGTTTGCATATCATATTACTAAAGCCTTCCAAGAAACAAATGGCACACATCCATGAGGATGATATCACAAAGCAACATATCCTTATATGTTCCAATTTGAAACTATAACCAACTATATTTAGTAACTAAGACTTTTTATCCCTTTTTTAACCATGTCACCTTATATGGAGTGGGGTGAGGTAGCTTTTTCAATGTAGGTTTGTTAACAATTTCTACTAAAACAAGACTATCTATACTTCCTAAATCGATGACCATATTGCAATACTTACCCTGGAATGTTTTGGATGTCTTAAAGATAGTATTACTTTGGGGTGGATCCTTCTCCTTGGGTGGCTTTATTATCACCCTCTTCATGAGCAATGATTCTCCAACTTTAGGCTTTAATATTTGTGATTGAGAGAAAACACTCTCTTCCTTTCCTCCTTATGCAATCTAATTTCTCCCTTCATTCCTTGGATGTCTTATTGGTTGGTATTATAGGAACTCCCATTACTTATGGAAAACATTTATTTAAATTAAAACATTTTCCTACAAATCCACTTGATCCCCTACCCCTTGATGAATAACCACCTCTATTGTAAGGTCTCCTGCCTCTAAATCCACCTCTAGAATTTGTGGAGTGATCTTGTGAATTAATTGATTCAATTTTATGATTTATTTATGAGATATATATGCCCCATTATTGTCCTATACCTATAAAATTTCTTCCCCTTATTCTTTTTTGATGATTGTGCTTCATATTCAACTTATCTTTAGCCTTGAGTGCAAATTGATATCACTCCTCTAGTGTTCTTAGACTCACAAGTGCTAACTCATTTTGTAGGTTATATCTTAAACCATTAAAATACCTTGAAAACTTATCTTTATCTTTCTCAACATGACCAAACTTTAATTTCAGCCTATAAAACTTATCTATGTATGTCTTTACACTCATTTCCTTCTGAATCAAATTTTGTAATTGTCTAAACAAATTTGTCTCATAGTCACCTAGCAAGAATTTGAATTTGAGCTTGGAAACCATTATGTACCAAGAAGTGATCTTAGTATTCCCATTATTTATTCTCTCATTTTTTTTGAATTCCCACCACAATGAATCATGCCATTTCAGCTTGGTTCTTGCAAACTTGACCTTCTTGTCATCAAGTACCTCTTGATACTTAAAGTATTTGTCTAGCTCATTCACCTAATCCATGATTTCATATCCATCAAGACCTCCTACATAGGTGGTTAATTAAATCATAGGTTTGGTACCTTGACTCATGATAACCTTCATGAGTCTCTTTTCACCCTGATCTTTAAGTCTTCAACTGTCTCTTCTCCCTCTACTTCTTCTTGTTCTTATGTCTCATCTTCCCTGTCACTCAAGTCCTGTTAGGACTCCTCTTATTTGATATCTTTCTATGGTGGTTATCCTTGAATGAGATCCAAGTATAAGGTCCTTCATCTCTACCAACATATCATCTTGGTTCCCTTAGTTCCTTGTTTCACATCATCTATTTCTCCTAGGTGGCATTGTGAACCTCGTGTAGGAAATTTATCAAACAATGATCATTTGTTCTATTTCCCCAAGAATTTATTTCTCCAAATTGTTCTAAAGTATATAAGGTTTGATATGATACCAAAAATTATGTATATATTCCATTAAATAAATTTTAACCAATAGTTCTTCAGCAAACACAATAGGTTTTACACCCCTTCTAATAGCCTTTAAACCCTATTTTAGAGTAATACAAAAAAGTACAATTATATCTAACTTACCAATTATATATTATAATTTTTCATGATAAGACACACATATGTGTCAGTTTTTGTGTCCTAATTATTCCTATAGGTCCACTTACCCACTTTTAGCCTCTTTAATTAGCCCTCTTTAGGCTTAATTCTCCTTAGCTCACTCAAATTCTATATTACAATGTCTGTACGAACACAAGTGATAGTTTACACATTATAATACTATATATAATATTTATTACATCATAAAACGTTTAATATGTAGGAAATTAGTATGATATAGGCCTCAACATGTCAAAAAATTAGATCAATAGTTTATATATCCTTCCTTCGTGAAATACAATCAACTTACAAACATGTAAAGATTGTGATAAGAAAAATAGGGAACTAATTTGAAAATTATTGAAAACTAATGTATATGATGCAACCATTAAGTAAATAATCATATTATTATCTTTAAAAAATGTTAAAAAAGAATTCAATAATGTAAATATCCTTTGTCTAATGCTATTTATCAATTCAAATGAAACACACCATCTATAATCACAATCAAGAAACTCATAAACAGGGGTCTACATAATATTTTATTAAACATGGTTTTGCTTGTTTTATTTCCTTCTAATGTTATTATCTCAAGATTTGTTAATCTATCCACATTCCAAAAAAATATGTTTTATATGAAGGAAACCATTTGGTAATCATCTTGGAGAGGTTTACCAATAATCATATGACTAGTTTAATAAGGCGATCAAGCACCAAAATTGAATTCTAAGGATATAGAAATTTTTGTGCTTGTTAATGATTCAAGGAACCTTAAAATACATTCCAAGCATTTTAAAAAACTTGTTTAGACCTTATTATACCCTTCAAGTCCTAAGCACACACTATAAATTCAAATTTTCAAACTTACTAGTTTTAGCAAGAAAATATATATTGAAAATTTAAACTACTTAAATTCACTTATATGATACCAATATGAAACCTAAGAAAACATGGGTCCTTATAAGTCCATATAAATCATCCCTAAACAATATTCAATGCAAATAAAAATAAATTCTTAAAAAGTACTCCCTAAGAGTGATGTCCTTACATCAATAAACATGGTAGTAAATTACATATTTAAAAACCTCATGACCTTAGGATCATCACAAAATATATTATATATTTCAACTCAAGGTATATAGGTTCAAAATCTTCTCTACAAAATGCTCACTCTAAACTTCTAACTAGCCTCAATACAAAATCATGGAAACTTGAAATTTTGACACTTGAAAGAACACACTCAAATATTTCCAATGCATGAAAATGAATTCTAAAAATAACCTCCAATAAAAATAGAATAAGTAATAATGTAAATTATTGGTATTTTAGGATAATTTATTGACCTTTTCTCTCATAGATATCATTCAGTCAATCAAGCCATTTTGGCTTCATCATTTTCACTACTTTCACTAACTACCAAACCTTATGTAAATCATGGATAGGAAATACAAGTAAAAAATATAAAAACCATGTAAATTACATCCTTATACATAGGGAATAGAGCCTCAAGTTCATCATTGTAACTTGCTTACTAAGAATTGCCAATTTGTCTTGAAGCACAATCATGATGAAAATGATATTAAACATATAGATGACCATTTTCGTAGACTTCCAATGAATTTAGATGATAATATGATATTATTAGGAAATTATAAAATATAAATATAATATGGTGAAATGATAATATTGGTCTTGTAGACCAATCTCATGACCTCATTGTATATAAGCCTTGTTGAGCTAGACAAGTCCAATTATGAGCAAATTTTTGCTATATAAAATGATTTCCAAAATTTCTATCCAACATGAAAATTTATTAAAACTATTTAACAATGTATCCATGTGCTTGTATTAATAGTTATTCCATGATACCATATCCCTAATAATCTTCTTATTTATACCTAGGTTTCTCACTATTTACACCATTAGGCTTGTTAGAGACAGGCTATCTTGGATGACCAGTTTAGCACATTTGAGGGATATAAATTGTCCAAAAACAACATGGTCTCAAAAATTTTCATCCTTCCATATATAAATGTTGACTTGGTCAACTTTGATTACTACAACAAATTTATGAGAAACTAGCACTTTCCTGTAGGGTCTTCTCACACACCTTACAAACTAATCATACTTGGAGGTGCCTAGGAGAGTTTTGAATACAACCTAAAAACACTAAAATATACATACCAATCCATTATGATAAGTTTATAATAACTTATTTCATATTAGGTCACTGTTAGGGTTCTTTGAGGGTTTAAACCATCTTCAAGTCTTAATGATCATTTATAAAGCATTTCCCTTTAATCCAAAAAAGTATGCCTAAAATTTTGAGATATTACCCTTACCCATATATATTTAATTTATTATATTCTCATTAATAGGTTACACATGCTAATGAACACCTGAAAGTCCTTCTTAGGTTGAGAACCCTTCATTTTATACACATGAGAGACCTAAAAACCAATTTTCATGCCTTATTTTCTAAACCATGACCTCAAACTTGGTTAAAAAACCTAAGATAACCTATCACACCACAAAAAAATCTCACATTTTCATTATTATATTTAAATAATAATTTCATACCTTATTTAGCCACTATCTCTCTCTTTGCTCTCTAGAACTTGACCTACAAATAATATTAGACCTTGAAATTGACCTTCATTCCTCTTTCCATGTGATGTCCCCATCACTTACATAATAAAAAAATTTCAAACATCCTTAATATGATTTTAAAATAGATCAGGATACCTCATTAGGCCAAGTAGGGTCTAGAAGTGGTCTATTTGCATTATAGGTATGTAGGTCCAATTCTTGTAGGCTCACCCTAAAACTATCTTCAGTGTTATAATGCCTCATATATATGTTTAATAAACCTGATATATACTCTTATGACTTTTTGCATCCATATCACCAGGACACCATGTTCAAACCTTCTCACTGGGACTTTACAGGCTATGACTAGTGCCATGATTAGGCTTTTCAAGCACTTGAAGCTTAACAACTGATCCTAAAACACTCTTTGATGATTATACACCTTTATCACATGGCTTACATTCTCCTTAAATAATTTCATACCTATGTACATACCTCATCATTCTCACCATGTACATGCTCATGATATGACTATTCTTGTTATGACTAGGGTTCTCACAATACCTTATACTCAAAGACTAGTACTCCTATGCCACTGCAGCACCCTTGATAATAGACAACATAAGAATCATTAGGTTGCCTTCAAATTCTCTGTTAATAGAAAAAATATTAGGTTTCTTTCTAAATCTCTCTCTAACCTACACATTGACATTAATGACATCAACCTTAACATCAATGACAACACTTCTCAATATTAAGATCCTTTATGAAAGGTGTTACCTTAGAAACTATAGTACAAGTCAACCTAGGCATAGTGGCAACATCAGTGTGATTAGGATCCTCAACCTTTATAACCTCCTCAAGAATCCCATAAAATATTTCCTCAAAAAATGAATCTTCAATAGGAGGTGATGAATCATAAAAAAAATAAGAATGCATGGAAGAAGATGAGGAATCATGAGATGTGAAATAATCATAAACTTACATGTGTTCAAAAATGAACATCATGATTATTAGGATTTAAAAGATGATAAGATCTCATGTCCTCATAATAACTTACAAAAATCAAAGGTTTTATCTTCTTATTGAATGATTTTCTCCTCTTCCTTGGTACAAATTCCCAAGAAAGGATATAAGAGAATCATAAAAATGAAACATCAAGCTTGGTTCCAGACCAATCCTCCTCTAGATTTAAATACTCAAGTTCTCTATGTGTTGTGGTTATACATCTAGTTTGCACAATTAATTATATATTGACATTAGATAGGAGTTAAATCCTATATAGTTAGCCATATCATCCATAGTTTAGTTATTCCATTATGCCAAGACATTCTACTATGGAGTATCTACAACATAATACTAGTGAAAATCACCATGAGCTAAAAAAAATTAGAGAATTCTCGATTGAAGTACTCCCACCAATTATTTAAACAAAGATTCTTGATGTAACTAGAAGATTATTTCTTTACTAAACCCTTACAGAATTTGAAGTGATAAAATACATCACTCTTATAATTGAGAAAATAAACCAACATAAACCTAATAAAATTATCAATGAAATTAAGTGCATACTTATCTCCATTATAATGAGTAGGAAATACCATCAAATCATTATTCACAAGATCAAGTGGTGAAGAAGATGTCATGGACATACCATTAGGAAACATATCATGGTGTTATTTCCCTAATGCACAACTGTGGCATACTCCATCAAGACATGAAACTATAGGAATACCCTCTACCATAATTTTAGTTTTCACCTCTTTAAAATATCTATAATTGAGATGTCTAAATCTCTCATGCCAAAGCTTACTCTCAAAATATGCATGAGAAACAAAACATGTACCTAGAGGAGGAGTATCATAAAATCACTTAAAGTAATATAGTCAATGACTATGATAAACAATACCCCATGAAGTAAGTGTGTGTGGCTCTAACAAATCTCATACATTAACACCTTGTGGTGTGAAAGTCACTATTTTATCTTGACCAAAATGAAAATTTTGATAAATTGAAAGTATATTAGTTATGATATTTGAAACATATAATGCATCATTGATGTGGCCACCATCTAGTTGTATGTCACCATTTTCCTTAAAATAAATAAATTAATAATATCTAACCTCAATTTTATAAGTATAAATCAAACCAAGACACATAAATGACTCCTTAGAAGTGATGTGGTGTGAAGCACCAGAATATAAAACCCAATTATTCAAAATAGGTGACTATGATCTCTTGACAATATTAAGTGATTTCCCATTCTCATGAGATGGAGAAAGAGTGGAGATATAAATAGTGTTTCCCAATGACATCCTCTAGGGCTTGCATTCTCTTAAAACACCTAAAATCTTCATGACCAATCCCTCCATAATAGGATCATGATAGATTTGAATTATTCTTGGATTTAGAAGATGGTTTGGGTTTGGATGTGTTGGTGTTGGGCTTATGTGAATTATGAGATGGAGGAGTATTCTTCTTCTTACTCTTTTTATTTCCTTTGTTCTTAAGATGTGATGCTACTAATTATTTTTTCGAGGTGGAAGACTCAATGTGAGTCAATTTTGATTCCTCCCTAGTAAGTCTCTCATAAAATCACTCTAAATATGGCATTTTGAATTCAACACCTAAGGCATCCATGCTAGATAAAAAGGTAGAAGAAAATATTTGGAATGGACCACTCATCTTAGAAAAATTCAATTACACACACTCTTCATCTTTATTATCTCATCCACTCCCTTTAAACTATGTCAACAAATGCTTAAACTTAGTGAGGTAGTCTACCATAGAGTTAAAGTCATTCAGATTGAGTGAAGTAAGATCCAATTCATGTTTCATGACTTTCATATGATCTACTTTCATAAATAAACACTTTATCTTAGCCCACATTTTGAATGGAGTATCACACACGTCCAAATTAAATAACAAACTATCACTCACATAAGTCCCTATCAAACCCATACACTCTTCAAACATACATTGGTGCTAAAATATTTCAAACTCTCTTGTAAATTGTAGTTGAGTTTCATTCATTATGGACCATAATCCTTTATGTTTTATGATTTTTTCCATTCTAAGTCTCCATTTATGGTAATTGTGTGTATTCAAAGGATTAAAATGATCAATACCAAAACTATAAGCCATGCCAATTAATCACCAAAGATAAAAAATAATGCAAAAGGGTACATAAATTGACATTAAGATAACCCTCCAAAATATTATATTAGGATCCCCCCCCCCACCCCCCAAATTTTACCACTTTATAAAAGTAGTGAATTCTTACAAAGTAGTAAAATCAATAGATATATAATTGACAACCATTCACTTTTGAAAAAATATAACTCAAATTTGAGTTATGGTTCAAAAGTTAGAGGCTTTAAGAACTCCCATAAATGGGTTAAAAACATTAAAACAGAAATTAGAAACATATTTTAGTGACCAAAATGGAATTTAAGTTAGGCATCTCACCACTTGTTGGAATTATAATCAAACCATGGATACTCTCAATCAAAGCAAAGTGAAAAATATCAGTCAGGTGACCTTGGTTTGAATTCAAGTGAATAATGATTGATCTTGAGGAAAAAATAAAAACTTATAAAGAAAATAAGTGAATTAATAAGCTATTTTGAGAGGAGAGGAAATGAATTACCATTAATAAAGAATCTCATGGTTGATGCAAAGGATGATATGCTAGGAAGAAAAGGAATAATACAGGTCCCACACACCTTCTTCACTTCTTCCCAATGCACTTTTAACTCCATGTAGGCCTTCAACTAAGATCAATGCTTCACTACTATCAACAAGACTAGAGACATTGTGCTTCATGTAAAAATACGTCAAAAAAGACACACAACTTCCTAATGAAGAGCAATTTACACATAGACCTCCAACCAATTTTAGATTTGATAAATTCCTTAGATCTTTCATGAAACAACAGATAAGGAAAAATAATGAAATGTACTCCTAGGAAAGACAATGGCATACTAGTCCAAATAAAATGTATCCCAAATATTCTAAATTCCATGCCTAGGAAAAATCCAATGTTATAGGTGTATATAAATGTTCTCATAGAGTCTAGCATCTTCGTTACCATGCTTTATAATGTAGAAGACAAATAGACATAGTAGTCTTCTTGAAGATTTTTCTCCTTATAGATGGTAAAATTTCAATTCTCTATACAATTCAAGGACACTTACTCTTTCTTATATTGCCTCCTTCAACACTACACTATCCATAAAAAAGGTGTAGTTCAAAGGAAAATTGTACAAAGAAGAGAAAAGAAAAAAAATCTAACACTTCTCTCTTCCAATGCCAATCTAGAAAATGTATGTTGAAATACCTCCTCTCTCCTTGTAGTTCTCTCATTCTCCTCCCATATATACCCTCTTCCAACATTGGTCCAAATAGAGAAAAGATGCCTCTTCAAACCAAAAAACATCCAAAACTTGTCCAATGCATAAGTAAAACACATGTATGTATAAATACTTTATTTAAAACTTTAATGCCTCTATAAATTCCCTTACTTAGACTTTCAATTCCTCTCTAAAATGTAGGACATCCAAAAGAGGAATAAGGGGCTAAGGATCTATGGCAAGGGAAGTAGAAGAAATAGAATTTTCTTAAAAATTACAAGCTAATGGATGGTTGTAAATCATAAATGATATTTTACCATGTTAATAATGGTAAAATAATTCCATCCCAAGAATCCAAAGAGTTATAAATAATAAAATTTCACATGAAGTTGCAAAATAAATGAGATGAAAAATAAGGAATCTCAAATGATTTTTTTGAAATGAAATGCTAGTATACTAGGAATGCCTTACATAATTAGGCAGGGAAAAAAATAACTAACCTAACTAAGTAATGTGGGATAAATCCTCACATAGGAAAAACTAGGAAAATGATGAAATATCTAGATAATAGACTAGAAAATATGAGAAATTCATACTCTAATAAATGGGAAGCTACCCATTTTGAACTAGAATGGAATAATAAGAGATCCATAGCCTATATTCTTATATTATGTAGTATGGATAGCTACCCATTCAAAAAAAGAAAGGAATATTATAAATTTAGAAACTAATATTATTACCTTGTGTAGGTTGGGTAAATTCCCATACTAAAAAATATAAGAATCAACCCACTATTTCTCCTATTATTCCATTATTATGTAGAATGGGAATGTACCCATTTTGAATATGATATGGGTAATATGAGAAACATAGGCCTATATTATTTTATTATGTAGAATGGGTAGAAACCCATTTTGTGCCCATTTTACACAAAATAATAATATTGGATTTTTTTTCTTATATTATTCCTATCTTTTTTATAATGGGTAGTTACCCATTCTGAACAAGATAGGAATGATAAGAGAACTATAGGCCTACATTTTTATCTTATGCAGTATGGAAAACTACCCATTCTGAATAAGATAGGAATAACATCAACTACAAAGTTAATATTATTATCTTGTGTAGAATTAGAATGTTCACATTATGAATAAGATATAAATAATATGAGAAACAATGACCTATATTATTATCTTGTGTAGAAGGGTTAGCTATCCATTCTAAACAAGATAAAATCATATGAGAAACATATTCCTATATTATTTAAAATGGTATCAATTAAGAATAGAATATTATTATCTTATGTATAATGATGATCTTCCTATTTAAAAAAAAAGATAATAATAATATGAGAAACACAAACATATATTATTATCTTTTATAAAATGGGAAACTTCCTAGTCTACATAAGATATGAAAATTTTCAACTAAGAATCCAATATTCTTATTTTGTGTAGATGGTTATGTGCCCATTGAAAATAATATTGGCCTCTATTTCTCATATTATTTGTATCTTATTTAGAATGGTTGGATTAATATTAGAGAAACTATAATAATAAGTATAATAGGAAATTTGATCAATTTATTATAATGGTTTTCATACAAGTATACTAATTTGTGAAAGAGGAGATGGGGATAACTTAAATGTAAAAATGTGAATAAAAGGATATAACTTAAAATGATAAATATCAATAATAAATTGGATGTTATTAGTTTTGAAGAGGATTAAGTATATTATAAGGAAAATAAATGTATTATAATTATTTTTCCAAAAATAATACTTTTGCATAGACACAAGAACCAAAAGTTGAAATAAAGATAAAATTCAATACAAGAAGTATGTCTATGATTAATTATTTAAGCATTGACCAAAATTTAAATCATAAATATTACATGTAACTAAATTATAATGATTTTAAATTTTTTTATGTTTGATATTTTAGAGTGGAAAAAAATTATAAGCATAAAAGGAATCAATTTCAAATAATTGTTTTTCGATAAAAATACATTTGTAGATAGATAAGAGTCAAGGGTGCAAAACAAATACATTAAATAAAATATCTACAAAGAGATTGAATTTTCATTAAAGTTATCTTATCACACATAGGTATTTATAGTTCCCGTTATTTCACTACAAAAAATATCAAAAATGTTTTTGTGAATGTTTCAATCAATTTTATTTATAAGAAAGGAAACTAATCTATCACAATTGTTTGGAATGAAAAATTGAAATCAATTTTTCATCACTATTAATTTTATTGAAATTAAACAAAGCAAGAAAAACGTATAAATAAAAAATATAATACCTATATATAGATTCGTTATGCCACTTTATACTTTGATTCTAGTATTTATTCCTCTCTAAAAATAAATTTGTATTTTTTGTAAACAACCTATAAAAATATTATGTGATATTATTTATTAAAATTATCGTTGTAACTATTTATGATTCCATAAATTTCATGTGAACACCATTTTTATGTTTTGTATAGTATCACTATCCCCAATCAATTATTTTTTATTGAGTTACTTCCCTAAAACAAAATTTGTATTTCTTGTGAAGAAAATGTTCTCATTCTATGTGGTAGATCATACAATCTTTGAATAGAATGATGACAACATTATTGATCAATGTCACTTAATCCAAAGAAAAAGAATAAAAGAAACACAAATAATTAAATGGTAAATTTTTTATAATGTATCTGAATATTAACAAATGCATCCAAAAATTTAAGTGTAAAATTTTTAGAGTTTGAAAAATACATGCAAAATTTATCAGCATGCTTTTTTTCAAATTTAAAAACACCCTACCAAAAATGTTTGAGATTAAAAATCCCCATATATAAAATATTTATAAATAATAAATGTTGTTGAACAAACACACATTGAACTTCTACAAATAATTAAAATAGTGTAATTTTAGATGATATTAAGTTACATTCATATCCAACAAGACCCATTCCAAGTTACATGATGTTTTACTTTTTGGAGTTATGCTATTGACATCTAGATATTACATCAAATCTATTTTAGATGCCTAAAACATACATAAATCTAGTAAAGCATTATCCTACTAAAATATATGTCAGTTTTAAAACTCAAAAAATTAAAATCACAGTAAAAGAAATAAAATTATTCACGTCAGAACATAGAATTATAAATAAAATCAGGAAAAATACTTATATATAATAATACTAAAAGAGATATTTATGATATTATAAATATTTTCCAAAATTTATTTTCAAAATTAAATATGAAAAAAATTTAAAAAATTTACCATTGTTTATGGATAAAATTTCTACTTTTATTTATGTTATAATTAAATAATAATCCATAATTAATCTACTGATGTCTAAAATATTAGTGGAAGCTAAACTTAATTTGTGGAAATTAAATAAAATATGACTTGTATTTACATAGTATTCAAAATAATTTATATGCCATAGTTAAAATATTCTAAGGTATATTAAGTAAAATGAAACCATTGAAAATGGGAGGGCAACAAATCTCATTACATATGAGAGTTATGAATAATTTGGGCTTATTTTTCCTTCAATAATCAATTTAAGAGTTGATATCAATGAATTTCCACTAAACTTGATTATGGGGTCATGGTTGGGATTTGATGGGAGATTTTTTCCTTTAGATATAAAAAATTTAAAATAATTATATACTCTAATTTATATTATTGAAAGCAAAGTGGAAATAGATTTGGGTGTGGATGGTAGATCGATCAATATTAGTTGAGTCACACATAAAACAATTGAATTCTAGATATTTTATTTTAATAACTTTTTTGGATCAAATAATAAATGTGATATCAAATGATTTTTCATTGTCCATATACTTATCATATAGGTCTAAAAAACATGTGAAATTACATTATTATATAGGATAATGTCAATTATAATAATGTTAGAATTTTTTTTTCATATTTAGATTGTTCATATTGGCATGCCCATTCTCAACAAGTTACAAATAATAAAAGTAACAAAGGCCCATATTATTGTCTTATGCAAAATTTATGTATTCCAATTCTACATAAGATAGGAATATATGCATCTTATTTTCATATTATTCCTATCTTACATTAAAATTAGGTATCTTCCCTTTCTAAACAAGATAGGATAATCATCCTTTGTTCATGTTATTATTATCTTGTTCAAAATGGGTAGCTACCATTTTAAAATAAGATAGGAACAATATGAGTAATAAAGGCCTATATTCTTATTATGTAAGATGGGATACTACCCATTTTTAACAAGATGTGAATACTATCAATTAAGAATCCAATAATTTTATCTTGTATATAAAGGGCATGTTTCCATTCTACATAAGATAGGAGTATGGGCCTTTGTTGCTCATACTATCTATTAAGAAGATAATATTACTATATAATGTAGAATGGCAATGTGCATATTCTACATAAGGTAATAATATATAAATTTATTTCTCATTTTATTCATCTCTTTTTCATAATGGTTAAGTCACTATTCTACATAGGATAAGAATATAAGCCTCTATTGCTCATATTATTCTTATCTTTTTTAGAAATGTCCATGTGCCCATTCTACTCAAGATAAAAATAATTATTTGAGTCACACATAAATAAATTGAAGTCTATAGATTCTATTTTTTTGGGGGAGAAGCAATAAAACATTAATCCTAAAAGGAAAGTGGAAGATATATTGCTTTATAAGGAAATAGAGAGAGGTGGTTTGAATTATAGAAGGCCAAGAGTGGTTGGAGTTCCAAGAATTACAAATATGGTGTGATTGATGAGAGATATAAAATATTTACTAGAGGTCACAAACACTACATATGTTGAGGTATCAAAGTGGTGGATGATGATGATATTTAACTCACATAAGAAGAACCTCATAATAAAGATGTAAAAGAGGTTGATGAATCTAAATATTAATTCTTGTAAGCTATTAGAGAATGATTAGTAAACCAAAGTTGGACCCAATATTTTATTTTGGAAGTTTGAGTTATTAAGAGCTCAGTTAATAGATCATAGAGTTAGAATTTTATTTTGAGTATCAAATTATGGAATATCCTAAAAGTTTTTAGGTGCAAATTTAAAAGGTTATACATAATTATAGTGGGATCATGTTAACAATAAAATATTTTACAAATGAAGTAATAAGATTAAAATGTAGAAGATATTATTGAAAAAATAAAGACTAAATTCATTTTTTCACATTATAAAATAACTATTTTCAATGAGCTTCAAAAATTGTAATAGAGGGAGATTAGTGTCAAAGGTTACACTGAATATCCATATAGACTTATAATTGGTATTGGGCATGTTTAATATGATGTTGAAAATATATATAGGTATATAAATTGATTGTGAACATAATTTAATGATGATATAAGTATGATAGGAATGTTCTACCTAAAAATCCTTTTAGTCTACATTGAAGGTGGAGGAGAAGTTATCATGAAAATAACAAGGATAAATGCAATGAAAATGAAAATTCACATGTGAAGGTGGAATAAGTATCTGTTATTCTATTCAAGAAAGAAAGCTAAATAATTAATAATAAAATGATTATAATGCTTTAAAAAGGGATTTATCAGATGTAGATAATATTAAACATGAGGTAGAGGTAAAAGTTTATTAGTACATGCTTTATATGTGGTGAGAGTGGACATATATAATTTAAGTGTCCTCATGTGCATAATTAAAGTAGGATAATTGATATAAGTGTGTATATCATGATAGAATAAGAAGAAAGTTTTGTGTTTATTCATAACATAGATGAATTGGAAACTATAAAATCTCTCATGATGAAGAGGGTTTTATTGAAGCTTATGAAATAAGATAATAATAAAATTTATAGAAAGAATGTTTTCCAAATAATTTGAAAATATAGGGAAGTTATTAAATATTTATTATTAGTAGTGAAAATACTTATAATATTATATCACAAGAAATGGTAGATAATATTGGTTTGAAGATAATTTTACATGTTAACCCATACAATTTTTTGTTTTTACTAAAGGGACATTAGGATCTAGTCAAAAAACAATGTCTAGTAAGTTTATATAATAATACATATAAGGATTAAATTTTATGTGAATTAATGCCCATGAATGTTTTTCATGATTTTATTACAAGGCATTATAAATTTTACTATTGGATATAGCATGATGGTTGTGAAGAAACTATACATTGGTGAAATGTGGAGAAAAACATAAAATAAATGCATTGAAGGACAAGTGAAAATAAGTGGACAAGATTCAAAATGTTTTTTTTGAAAGGAGTCACTAAAATATATACAATAGTAGAGTGCATGTTATGCATTAATTTCTAAGATAATAAATGGAGTGATCACATATGCATCAATAGAATAAATACTAGTACCATGTGAAGTAAAGGAGATATTGAGTGAATGTGTAGATATTGTGTCAAAGGATATACCAAATGGGTTTCCACCCATGAGGAGTATAATTCATCACTTGGATTTGATTTGAGGTTAGAATTTACTAAATAAAGTGGTATATAGGCTGACAGTAAAAGATAATATATTTGTTTAAATACAAGTACAAGAGATATTAGATAAATGGACTATAAGGAAATGTTTGATCCTATATACAGTTTTAATAATTTTAATGCCTAATAATAATGGGTAACATATATTGTACAATGATTCTAGATCCATAAAAAATATTACAAATATGTATGTTATTTCCACACACAGATGATTTTTTGTATTTATTAAGTGGAGTGAGATACTTCACATATAATAAATTGAATAATTAATTTAAGGTAATGTGGTAAATGGAAGATAGATTTTAAGACACAAGAGGGTTTATATGGCTAGTTAGTTATGCCATATGGACTAACTCGTGTACTGATTACACTCATGATATTGATGAAAGAAGTTTTAAATCCATTTTTACGTAAATATGTAGATATGTATGTTGATATCATATTCATTTTAGTAGAACAGAGGAATAAATATTGTGACATTCACACCAAATGCTAGAGAAGTTGTGAGTTTAAAAAATTATCTTGAATTCAAAGAAATTTAGTTCTATACAAATTGAGATGGTATACTTGGCATTTGATATTTATCAATAAGGGTTAAATATGGATCTATAAAAGGTGCAATATATACTAAAGTAGATGTGACTAAAGAATAAATTTGAGTAATTTAGTTTTCATGGATTGAGAGTTTATATAAGAAGTTGATTAAGAATTTCAATGGACCATAGAGATCATTAACGTGTTGCATAAATATAAAAGAGCTTTTTTTATGGAAAATAGAAGTGAAATATATTTTCCATCAATCTAAGAAGATAACTATTTATCTATTGTTCAATTATCCAAGTTTCAATAAATTATTTTATGTAGATTATGTTGTGAGGGGGAAAAAATATAATAAGTGATGCATTAAGGCAAAATAAAAATCATATATTTCATTAAGAAGTTAAATAATGTGTAGTTTAAATATTCAATTTATGATTGAGGGTATTATGAAAATGTGAAAGTTATAAATAAGTGAATACATTATTTTTTAACTAAGGAGTTTGTGTTTTATACAAACCTTCAATTGATATAATTAATTAAATGTTAGGGTAAGATGAATCAATGTCATATAAGTTAGGTTGAATTCCCAAAGAGCTATTTTTTTATTGAAAAATAGGAGTTAAAAGTAAAATATATTTGTATATGTGTTCAATAAAAGAGTTATTTGTATTAAACAAAGGAAGAGTGGAATTCATAGGATTTTATCTTATGAAGGAAAAAATATAAATAATATTAATATTTGATAGATGCATGGAAATAATGAGAAAAACTAGTGATTGGTGATATAACAAAATAATGGCTATATTATTTTTTTTAAGATGGATTACGTTTATGAGGAACATAATTTTGTATGCCAAGAGGTTCAATGCATGAAAATCTGATCACGGAAAAATATGGTGGAAGTTTATATATAAATATAAAATTATTTGTGGTCTTGAATGATCTTGGATGTGAAAGTTATGTTAATGACTATAAATAATGAAAACCAGAAAGAGAAATAAGTCATAATCTAGGGTTGTATCAACCATTACCTATTCTAGACAGACCATGTTAGAATATAAGCATGGATTTTATTTTAGGATTGACATGAACACATAAGGGGAATGATTAAATATATGTTATATTTGATATATTTTTTAATATGGCACATTTTATACTTTTAGGAATAATTTTTATCTGAAAAATATAACTAACATTTTTTTGGGAGATTGTGTGAGGTTTCATGGTTTATTGTAAAAAATAATATATGATATAAATGTGAAATTTGTTGGACATTTATGGAGGATATTATAGAAAAGGTTAGACATTAATTTAAAATTCATTTATTTCTATCATATCATCCTTAGACAAATGGATATAAAGAGGTATTCAATAGAATTTTGGATAATCATTTGAGATGTTTATTTTAAGGTAAGCTAGGAAAATGTGATAATATTATTGCATAATCTAAGTTTACATATAATAATTTAGTGAATAGGAATGCAAATAAGAGACACTTTTTTATTATTTATGATCCAATTTCATGATGGTTTAATAAATATGAAATGTAATGAGTGATGAAGGGAAAGGTGTTGAATTAAAGGAGTTTGTAAAACATATGTAAGAAGTGCATAGGAAAATAACATGTAGATGTAAATAGTATGAAAGTGGAATATCAAGTTGCAAATTTGGTCTTAGAATAATTTATGAAAAAATATTTACAAAATTAAATTATTTATAAGTTGAAATGGAAAAATATTGGACCATGCAAAGTATTATGAAGAATGCATATGGAATAGTGTACTATTTTCATTTTGGCTTATTTATATCCATATTATGAAGTCCTTAGTTGTGGTAGTGAAAACATAGACTAAATAACTAGATTAAATTCCATATATTATATAAAAATAACATGATGAATTATAATAAATGATTAAATATTGAGTTATAAGGACTACATAAAAAAAATATAATATCTACTAAAGTAGAAAAGCCACGGAATTAAAGATACTACATGTATAAGTGCACCAAAATATCCAAACAAAATGAAAACCATTATAAAATATATTTAAAGTCACATGATTATGATCTCATGTTTTTTTATCCATGATGTATGAAGTAGGACAATTCAAGTTCATTTGCAATCTTGTATAAGCCAAAAATATGTTACTTCAGGAAATTTGGAAAAGTGTTATTTTGCTTAAGTATCTTATTTCAAAAATGTATTTATTACTATTTTAATGTGAAAATTTAGTTATGTGCAAGAATTTTTATGTTATTTTATACCACATATAAGTGTTTACTTAGTTTTTCACATTTTTATGTATCCTGAAGTCATGCATATGCTTATTGTTTGTAATATTCTGCATTTCTATTTTTACACATAATTGTAATTATTATTCATCTAAATAAGCTTATTAATATTTATGCAAGTAGTTATGTTAGTATTTTATTAAATTTAATCCTTACATATATTTGAAAATAAATTTAAAAATTACATGATATCTTGTAAAGCATCAATGTTTTCATTAGATCAAGACATATGTTGGTTGTATTATGTAGAAGCAGTAAAGTTTGAGATAGTTATTTGAGGATTTATTTATTCACTATGTAAGTAAAATTTTTATTTTTCAATAATTATGAGAGTTTATAGTAATGTTTATTCATGTTCTTGTTATATATCTAAATCATATATCAAGGTGTTTTTAGTGATTTTTTATATTATGAAATTTTGTGACTTATCATTACATGGATTAGTAATTTATATGACTTTTCTCATGTGTAGTTTGGTTTGGGAACAAATATGCTTGTAACATGTTATGGAAAATAACCATTAAATATAATTCCTTTAACCATGGTAATATATTAAGAATTTAATTCATATATATTATATGGTGTGTTGTGCCTAATATGTTAATCCTATAATGTGTTATGGTGTGTTTAAACTATGTTAGTATTTAACATTTACGGCACACTAGTGTTTTATAAAAAAGTAATGATGTTAACTGGTTGATAAGCACTAAATTGAATTAGGTTGATCTTACATATTTATAATTGTGCCACTAAACTTGTGATAATATTGTGTATTTTGATATATATGATTAGAGATAATGATAATTGGAGTGGTTATACCAAGATAGACCATACTTGACAAGATCAAAAGTTACCAAGTAGAGATACATGGGTATAATGTTGTAACACATCTCATTGTGAGATTATTATTTTTGTTTTTGTTTCTATGCATTATAATTTACTCAAGTTTAAATAATTAATTATCTAAGTTGTGTTGTTAATTATATTTACATGTTCCACTATGTATTTTGAGGTCTATGTGGTCTAAATAATATATTAATTAAGATCTTTAATGATGATTGGATTTTCATCTGATCTCATGGGATCACCTTTATCGTCATACATATATTATGATATTTTATTAAATTATCATTTACTTCCCAATTCCATTTATTTCTAATCCCTTATAAAGATAAACTTTCTCTCTCATGTTTAGTTGCTATCATATCCTCATTACATAATCTTGAATTTTACATAATTGTCATAGTCCTCATTTTTTCCTCTCTTATATTTCACTTGAGGCACACTTAGTTTTTATATAAGATCACACTTTCTTCTAAATTTTAGGTCTAGGAATATGAAATATACTAGGTTTTATGTTCTCCACTTAAGAAAATAGGTGTAATATATTTTTTGTGGATCTTATTAAACACATAATGTTGGTGTTTTGAATATATATAAAGGAAGGAAATATAAAAATTAAAAAATATCATACTAAAAAAAACACAAGGATATTTGTAAATATAAAATTAAAAAAGTAAAAAATACAAATCACACCAAAGGGTGCAATGAAATCATTATTACACCCATATCCTAGTTGAAAATCAATTCCATTTTTATCCTATTAGTAGATATGGAGTTAAGTTGGAGTGTGGTACGATAGTATACTATGAGTCTTAATATATATTATTATTTACACTTACATTATCATGATATATTAAATCTTGATAGTTGACTGATTGCTCTGTCAAGGTCATGAGGAGTGGGAAACACATCATAGGAAGGTTGGATAATTTTACATTTATTTACATGTAGTATTCAATGGAATATCTATAATCTTTTATTTTTAACCTAATGTCAAGATTTATAATTGGGGTATAATTTAAAATTTATGTAAAAAAATCCTAGTATTTGTCACTATATTAGAGTGTATTAACTTTGGTTAATATTTTTACATCACTTGACTCCTTGAATCTTGTTATCAAGGGATTGAAAATGCTATTTTATAAATAAATTTATAATTTTTATATGTAACACACATTTTTTATTTTTAAAATATTAATTTAATTTAAAAATACAAACTAAATGTTGAATAATTTTGTAGGACTTAGTAGGGGAAATAATAAAGATATTAAAATATGAAGAGTCATGTCGATTCTATGAGTTTCTAGTGCTCATAAGAAGATAAGTTTTTTTATTTTATTTTTATAATTTTATCAATTTTTTTTTACATGTATATATTAATATATTTTAAAAACCATTGTGTATATAGAAAAACATGATTAATGTAATGATCTTCTTTATCTATATAGATTATGATATAAGTAAAATACATAACTAGAGCCTATACACATGAAAATATATCAGGGATACATAACTAAGGTCTATAAATAGATATAAATTTAGTAGACACTATTCCAACTCAATATTTAGTGTATAGGGATCTAATGCTTATGCCTAACATATGGGATATGGAGTCTAAATATGTCACAAGCTAATATCAATTGTGTAAAATAATAGTTGTAAAATAGGTATCAAGGATATAGTATAAACATATTCTAAGATACTTATATATAAAATGTAAATAAAGTATACCAAGAAAGATATAGACCTAAATGGTTTGTTATGGATGAAATCTATCCCAGTGTGGCCTAGATAGGGACCTAAACTATGATTGTATTTATAGACCTAAACACCTTATAATATATAATTATTAGTCATAAAGGAAACCTAGGTGATTCAATTGATTAAAAATACATTTAAATATATAAATAATCATAACATATCTATCTAATAATTAAATAAAACGAAATAGATTGATGATATATACATACCTTGGGCTGACTTGTCAATGCATCAATCTCCTCCTTAGATCTAGTGGCACTTTATAAGAGATGTTTGTAGGTAAATACATTAAATTGAAAATATGATTATTTAAGTGTCATTAATTGGGTATTTATAAGATATATATCCCTTTTTCAAATTATTCCTATTTAACTTAAATGAACTTAAACAAGACATGAGCTCTATAAGAATAAGACACTATCCATTCATTCAACATTCTAATAATTAAAGGTATAAATGTGAGTTTAGGTATAACATATGAGATTTTAGTGTTTGAAATTATATTTATAACAACTATATTTATAGATACAAACATATAAATTAACTATTAATCCAAGTCAACAATATCACTCCACATCAATATAGTATAACTATATCAACTTACATAATATTGTTTCATCATAAAATACAATATAAAAAACACAAAATGAATTATCAAAGGTGATTAGGGATAATTTTAAGGAAAATGAAATATAGATATATATATATATATATATATATATATATATATATATATATATATGGTGATGGTGGTGTATACTTGTGTACAAACATACACTAGGATGACAAATCTTATAAAAATTTCTGTCATGACCAAGGAAAAAAATAAAAAAACATATCTATTTGTTGTGGATGTAAATTAAAATCTCATATTATATATATATATATATATATATATATATATATATATATATATATATATTAATATTAAAATTGGTGAATTTAAGTTGTCCTCTACAGGCTAGATTTCAGTTGTCTATTCTATTATAGACTTGAATCCATGAATTTTTTATCTAATTTAGTCAAGTATGAATATTTTTTTTCTAGTGAGGTACATTTATGCTAGAAAAATATATCGTAAGGTGCTTTAAATAGTGTAAAATGATATGAAAGTGAAACTTTAGTCTTCAAAGAAAATTAAAAAATACTTCCTCTTTTGTTTTATAAGTACCACTCAACATTATATTTAAATGAATTGTTGTAAGGTTTTTAAATGACACTAAAATCACTAAAATGTAAATGAATCAAACAATGTGCTTCCATATTATTCCCTATCCTTAAGATATATTGATAGTATTCAATGTTAAACTATTATAAATATTGGGATGATGAAATATTTCAGTTCTTCTAAACACATGAAGAACCATTAACCTAGAGTGTCATAGGTCATTTTTATATATTCACAATTACTATAAAGGGTGGTGTGAGTCAATATATTGAGTGGATTTTTATCCTTTTAGATCCCACATATTTTCTATAATAAAACTCAACATTAATGAATTTAAATTCTACCACTTATGCATTAGTATGATAGACAAGCTTATTAGGGTAGCCAACGGAGGTAGAGGCCATTTCTACAACACCTATGTTATTGTAACATTTTATTTTTCTCTTTTTGTGATATTATAAAAAAATTATAATTTAATTTTTTATTTATTTTCTACTTGATTTTAATATATTTATGTTTATAGTTATATTATTATTAAAAGCATCATGATATTCGAAAAATGACATAGCTTAAATAAGAATTTAAATATTGGAAAAATAATATGACTAAAAAAATACCATGTAACATACAATAGAATCACACACTACACAATAGCATCATATGGTATAAAAAATAGTTGAATGTTCAAAATAATTGTGGCATATCAAATATTGTAACTCATAACACCATAACAAGGTTCTGATATTAGTACAACACTTAAAAGCATCATATTTACATATACATGCATTGAAAAATTCAAAATAATTGCATTAAAATTCAAAATAATCACATCATAAAAAACCTCATATGATTAAAAAATCATCAAAACATTTAAAATATTCACATCATTACATTAAAAATAATAATCTTTTACATTTAAAAGAATTGAATTAAAATATAGATTTGAGGAAATTAAAAAAGCATTGGCATTGAATAAAATTAATAAACAAAACAAAAAGTGCCCAAAATTATAATTTTTTAGTACATAAAAAGGTAAATTTCATTTAATTCTTATATGACATAGGATACATGCTTCCTTTTATAATAATTTGACATAGAGCATGTGTTAATGAGGAAAAATATAGAAAGCTTGGACTAATAAATAAGGAAAATTTCTTTTATTTTCATTTTTTCATATCATCAAATGATATTTTAGAGATGAACATGAAATCCAAAATAAATGAAATATAAATAAAAAAATTAGGAACATACATGAAAAATAGGGAAAACAAAAACATTGACAAGAAAGTAATTAGATTACTTGGTGAAAATGTGCACAATGTTCCATTTTCTAAAGAGCTCTTAGATGCATTATGTTTTGAATTAAACATAGAATATGTGGGGATGATCAATAAAATAATGAGTATTATTTTATAGAAGCATCCATGATAGTTATGTAGTCTAATTATTTTCCACCATTTGAGCATAAATATGTTTGGATATTGTGAGACCCTATAAATTTAAATAATAATATGTTAAAAAAATAATACAGAGGATGGAGAAGACCCAATGTATGAAGTTATTTGATTTCCATTCTTTGGGTTTGTGAGAAAAAATTTACATATATTTGAAACAACCCCTCATGGTTAAATAGAGTCAAGTTAATTTTTCTCAACTCAATTACTGAATTAACTCCACATTAATGATCCTTAATTAAATTCATCACTTAAGATAATTTATGTTATTTACCTAAATTTTAAGTGTTTTATTCATTTATTTATTGATTAATATAACATTTTTTATTTAATTTCATAATTTTCCCAATATAATATACACATAATCTAAGTTAATAATTCAACCATTATTGATTAAGTAATTTAATAAGTACATGTATATTACATCCAACTATTGTTGTTATATAATTTACATCAAATAGAACAAGTATACAATATCACATAAATAAATAACTTATTACAATTATATAATGTTTCATAGGACATATGAGTCTCAAAGAACTTGCTATTATCCAAAATTAATCTTGAGTAAAGCATCTATCAGGTGATTTCTATAAGGGAGAGAGAGAGAGAGTATCATCTGAGTGCTTTTCCACACCAAACATGGACCATTTATCCCACACATAATCTCCCAACAAGGAAATGGCCCTCCCTTCATGGATGGAAAGATAGTGATAAGGCATAAATTGATAAAGTCAACTAGAAACATGTGTGTTATAAGACAACTCTCACATGAAAAATATCATAAAGAAATATGTTATAACATTATATTATGTAACACATCTAAACTATATCAAATAGATGAAATAAAAATGTTAAAACAATAAAATTTACTTTGACCATAGTTTTAATATAGTTTTTTAGATTCCAAGATCAATCAAATTCACACACACAACTCATTTGAAACAATCTACCTATTAATGGAACTAATCAAGTATGTGAACTTTATTACACCTACTTATTTAATGTCAATAATATCAGATAATCATAATGATCCTAAAATCCACATATTTCAAACATATAAAGATTTACATAATATAATCCATAGTATATATGAATACAAAAACATCATAATCTTCCTAAACTTCATTATGAGCATCTATATACAATATTAATAACTAAAAACCATTTAAATAACCCCATTTTTTTATAATAACTGATATAAACAACAATATTAATCATTTAATTCTTTACCAAATATTTAATGATCATTTAATTATAAACCATTTTTACTTTGGTTTAGTTATACATAAAATACTATTCTCATAAATGCAAAATTTCTTGTCCCCATGACAACCATAAAAACCTTTTAAATTCCTTTATAGTAGTCCCAACAAAATTAGTATTAAATAATCATACCATAATTACCAATATGTCAATCAATGTTTTGAATCCAAATAAGTTTCAAATTTAATTTAGGATAAATATAATTTAGGTTTCACTTCTACACTAGATCAATATGAAACATAATAATATACATATCATTCTAGATAAAACATTAGGTAATGAACAACCACCCCAATATCATACAACATTTGAGTGCATGCATACATACATACATATACCATACAATATTTAAGTACGTGTGTGTATATGTGTGTGTGGGAAATAATATTAAAATATTTTATTCAAGTTATTACCATATAATCAACCAAAAATAATTAGTTTGATATAATTTTACAACTTAAAATGTAAAATTTATATATCCATGAATTGAGTAATAGCTACAGTTTGACTATCAATAGTCGGTCCTATAGATATTTAAACATTCAGTATTCATCTATTCATAGGTATGTGTATTTATCCAAAATAAATCAATTAAAACATTTTTAATATATTCATACTATTTAACCAAATTCTTAGTTTAAATTTCTTCAAACAAATATAAATCTATAGTCTAAAGACCAGGTAATAAAGGATAATAAACACCTAATTGATTCAACTCTTCATATAACCATAAATTGAAACAATATATTTGAAGCTTGAATGAATATGAATAACAAGACCCAACCTATTCGCCCAAAATAAATAAATTAAAACCTTTTAATATATTTAAACTATTTAGCCAAATTCTCAGTTCAAATTCTTTCAAACACATATACATCTATAGTCCAAAGACTAGGTAATAAAGGATAATAAACACCTAATTGATTTAACTCTTCCTATAACCATAAATTGAAACAATATATTTGAAGCTTGAATGAATATGAAGAACAAGACCCAACCTATTTACCTCTACCTTAGTTTCCAAATTATTAATGAATCAACATCAAATCAAAACCCTTGTTCAATACACAAACACGCACACACACCCCTATATATATATATACACCTTCAAATTTATATAAATAGCTACGAAATTTGCACAACTATTTAACAATAGGAAATAGGACTTGTGGATTCATTTATACTCGACCCTATGGATGGTTGAGCTCATACCCAAGGTAATTAATGAATGACCATGTTTTATGTATTTTATTACCTTTTAAATTCAATAATTAATTGATACTAAACCAATATAAATACTAAAAGCTGACTATAAACACATCATTTTAAATTTTGTGCATAGTTTGGTAAAGATGACTTTGTTAAAGGGTTCCAACTGAAATAAAAATAACTATTCTATACCAAATGAAATTCATTTATTTGAAGAATTATAGGTTATTTAAAATAATCTTGAAATAACTATAGGTTCAAACCCTTTTTAAATTATCATATTTGTTAGATATAAAACTATCACACACTATAACCTATAAATCTCTTAAAACCCCTAATTTATTTTATAGGTGTTCTTTTCAACATGCGTAAACATAATAGAGTGTACACACATATATGGAATCAAATAGGGGTTTTATACTCAAAATTTTTGATAAACATACAAACACACACACACACACACCAATGTGTGTGTGTGTGTGTGTGTGTGTGTGTGTGTGTGTGTGTGTGTGTGTGTGTGTGTGTGTGTGTGTGTGTGTGTGTGTGTGTGTGTGTGTGTGTGTGTGTGTGTGTGTGTGTGTGTGTGTGTGTGTGTGTGTGTGTGTGTGTGTGTGTGTGTGTGTGTGTGTGTGTGTGTGTGTGTGTGTGTGTGTGTGTGTGTGTGTGTGTGTGTGTGTGTATGTGTGTGTATTCAAATGAAATACACCTTCAAATTTATATAAATAGCTACCAAATTTGCACAACTTTTTAACAAATAGGAAATAGGGACTTGTGGATTCATTTTTACTCGACCCTATGGATGGTTGAGCTCATACCCAAGGTAATTAATGAATGACCATGTTTTATGTATTTTATTACCTTTTAATCTCAATAATTAATTAATACTAAACCAATATAAATACTAAAAACTGACTATAAACACATCATTTTAAATTTTGTGCATAGTTTTGTAAAGATGACTTTGTTGAAGGGTTCCAACTGAAATAAAAATAACTATTCTATAAAAAATGAAATTCATTTATTTGAATAATTCTGGGTTATTTAAAATAATCTTGAAATAACTATAGGTTCGAACCCTTGTTAAATTATCATATTTTCTAGATATAAAACTATCACACACTATAACCTTTAAATCTCTTAAAAACCCTAATTTATTTGATAGGTGTTCTTTTCAACATACATAAACATAACAGAGTGTACACACATATATGGAGTCAAATAGGGGTTTTATACTCAAAAATTTTAATATAATAGAATGCACACACATCCATTACCAAATATGAGAGTTTTATTCATGCTCATCCCTTTGCATAGGCCATACCCATCCTTAGGGTCAACCACGTATAACACCACACACACACACACACACACACACATATTAAAACTAAAATAAATAGTCTTCAAAACCCAAATAAAATCAAATATTGGAAACCACATTGCATTCACAAAATTGTTCAACAATGGAAACTAGAAGTATTTTACAACAAACCCTACATCAAAAATGTAGATCTGGTAAAGAAAATCCAAGATATCTTCTTTACCTATTTTTAATTTTCAATCTGTGCTCTCCTTTTATTCTATTTTTGCACCATCCACTACTATATAACCCATGGATTCCATTTATATCCATAATTTTCCAATGTTCATGCTAAAATTTTGACATGATCATTTCCTCAAAAAACTTAATAGTCTAGTTAACCAAATGAAAACCATAATGAGCGTGCCATGTAACTAATTGAAGTCAACCTATATTTTAATTATGTCTCAAATATCTTAGAGTACCAACTAAATTACAAACCCTATATTTATTGAATATGCCAGAGTTAATAGTCATATAAACATTATAAAATTGAATGATGGTCCTTGACTAAATAATACCAATAAAATACCATGCATAATGACATAGTTCAAAAGGGATTTTGTATACAGCATTATATCATGCCTTTAATCAAAATATTTTAACTATGCTTTGAAAACTAAAATATGAATAATCCTTGAATTAATATTCATAACCTTCACTAACCTAAACTTAGTCTAAGGTATAACCATAAAACAAATAAAACAATCAAGTCCTTTAATTTATAAAAATGAATTTATTTTAAATCAAACCTATCCTAAGGTTTGTCCACAAACCTTATATAAAAGCAATTTAATTTAAAAACACCATATTAATTACTCTACATATAATTATTTTATAATGTTCAAACTATAATTTACTATATATAAGTGCAACCTTGTTAAGATAGTAGAATTAGATTCCACATCACAATATGATCATATAAGGACTTCAGAGCACATGTTAAATAGAATATATATACATGAATTAAACTAAGTAATCATTTTAATTTACCTCTAAAAACACATGCCACACTCATTCAACCATATGGTACACATAGGTTGGAATGGATTAAGATAAACATACATGGATCTCAACCATTATATGATATCATAAATGCAAACACACTGCAAGGTTTAAAGTAATATGTAAAAGATAATAAATCATCCCAAATAAGAAAATATTTCAATAATATGATACATGCTACACAAATCAATATTAACCAACTAACAATCAATACATAGATTTATACTCTATTCCATGTGTGAAAGGTTCCCATATCATTCTCTCATCCCCCACTTGTCTCCATCTACACCATTCTCTCTGATGATACCCTCCTTTAATCATATTTAGGGGGGTGGACTCCATCCTGCATCCATCTCAGTACATGAACAATATTTAGACCATATCATGTAAAAATCATAATAAATTATTATAATAGCATATCCTATATAATCATGATCAAGATGTATGATAAAAAAAATATAAATAGATAAATACCAGTTAACTATCATGATCACAAGTAATAAAAAATATCCATAATTAGCATAATACTAATCCAGTTACTTAACACATCAAGTAAACCAATCACTAACCATAGAATCAATAACAAATAGATTAATAAGTTTAGAATAAAAATTGGGATGTAACATCCTCCCCCCTAAAGTTGGTCATCATCTTAATGACACTTGTTTCAACAATTTTTTTGAAATAAAATAGTGTTTAGTTGAAAATAAACATAATATCCAAACAATTACTATGCAAACAAATGAGGAAACAACTTATGAAACTCTTCATAGTCTTCCCAAATAAAACTATCTTTAGAATATTGGTCCCATTGGAACTTACATTATGACACTTATCTATTATGAAAACTAAGTTTACAAGTGTGAGTTATTATAATTTGTTCTATTGTGACCAAACTGGGATCTATAACCTTTAAATCATTCCAATCCAACACATGATAAGGATCAACAACATACGTTTTAAGATAAGAAAAATGGAAAAAATTATGCATGGGTATTAAATTTGGTGAAAAAATAAGCATGCATGCCATAGGATTTATAACATACAAGACTTCAAAGGGTCCCACATATCTAGGAGATAATTTGGCTGATTTCAAGTTTTTCTATGTTTTAACCCCCAAAAATTCTTTATCTCCAACTAAAAAATTGCCTTATTATTCTTTTCATATCAGCATTTCTCTTTTGTCTATCATTATCCTTAGCCAACATTTGCCTGATTAACTTAACCTACTCTTCCATTTTAAGAAGCATATATTGACCAAAGACTACCTTGTCTTCTAACCTGTCCCAACTCATTGGTTTTCTACACCTTCTTCCATATAATCCCTCATTCAATGTCATTTTTAGTGATAATTGGTATGAGTTGTTATAGGTGAAATTAATCAATAGAAGATATTCTTCACAACTATATTGTTGATCCGTGCATTACATCGTTATAAGATATTCTAGAACCTAATTCACCCTCTCTATTTGTCCATATATTTCTAGATGTTACATTGTACTAAAGTTTATATGAGTACCCAAATCTGAATTAAAAGTCAACCAAAATGTAGAAGTCATTTTAGGGTCCTTATCTAAAATAATATTTTTTATAAACCCATGAAATATATACACTTATTTCACTAATTTCTTTACAAACATAGGTGTATCATCAGAAATGATCGGGAATGAAGTGATCTACCTTGGTGAGTTTATCAAGAACCACCACTATCATGTCATGTCAATTCTGAGACATTAATAAATGTTAAACAAAGTTCATGCTAATGACCTACCACTTCAATTTTACTATGATATGTAGGTATGACAACATAATAGGATACACATGTTCAGCCTTATCTTTCTAACATTTTAAACGTTATGAAATAAAATTAGTTGCATCTTTCTTAATTCATTTCAAGAAATATAATGGCCTTAAGTCTACTAAGAGCTTAGTCACACATGGATGGCTCTAATAAAGATAATTATGTAGTTCTTTGAGTACCACACTCATCAAATTATCTTTATCTGGTACATAAATCTTTACTTTGTACCTTAACAAATATTTATCTTAAAACTAAAATCCTTCTTACTTAGGATCTTGCACATTGTGAGCCAATGCTAACTTTACCTATTCATAAAATTGATCTCTTGGAGATAATTTCACCTCTTAATTAAAAAATATACTTCTAATAGTAGCCAAAAATATTACATACCTTCTCTGAATAAGGTCATCCATAACCCTATTTTTCTTTTCTTCAATATAATTAACATCAAAATCATAATCTAACAAGAACTCTAACCATCATCTCTAATGTGCATTAAGGTTAGGTTGGGTGAATATATAGTTGAGTCCCAAGTTAATAGTCTTGAGATCAAATGGTTTTCCTAATAGATAATGCCTCCAAACCTTTAAGGCATGAATTATTATAGAAAATTCCAAATCATGTAGGGCATTATTTCACTCATACAGTTTCATGTTTCTAGACTCATAAGCTATAATAAAACCCTCTTGTATAATAAATCCTTCAATGCTATTTCCATAAGAATAAATTATTATTGATAATTGGCAATTTAGATTGATAAATCTCAACACCTTTACTGAGGTGAGTCTTATTTTCAACTCTTAATAAGCTTCTTCAGACTTCACTAACCACTCAAACTTTTAATTTTTCTATTGAAGAGAGGTAATAAGATTTGCTATCTTATAAAATTTTGGATCAAAATTCTCGTAGTATCCAACCAAACCCATAAAATGCCTAACTTCATGGATTTTTTAAGGTGACAGCTACTCCATAATGGATTTAATATTTAAGAGATCCATAAATATTTCTTATGTAGATATAATGTGCCCAAAGTACTATACCTTTTTCTAAAAGAAGGCACACTTTGAAACATTCCCAAAATGTTTATGCTTTCATAACCATTGTAGAACTAGCTCAAATGGTCTAAATGTTCCTACCTAGATTGATAATAGATGAGGATATTATCTAAAAACATCAACACAAAATGATCTAGATAATCCTCAAACACATTTCTCATGAGATTCATAAATGTTGTTGGTGCTTTTGTTAGCCCAAAAGGAAGAAATATGAACTCATAATGCCTATATCAAGTCTTGAAATTTGCTTACAGAATGTCTTCATCACAAATCCTTAAATGATGATATATTTCTCAAATATCAATCTTGAATAAAATTGATGCTTCATGCATTTGATCAAAAAGATCATCAATGTTAGGTAAAGGATACCTTTTTTATCGTTACCTTATTCAACATCCTATAATTAATACACAGGTGAAGGTTTTCATCCTTTTTCTTAATGAACACAATTGGTATACCCCATATTGACACACTTGGTTAAAGCAACCCTTTGGACAACTCTTGAAGTTAATCCTTAAAATCTAAAAATTTATTTGTCTTCATTTTATAGGGGGATTTATATTGTAGTTCAGACCTGATAATGATGTTAATTGAGAAATAAAATTCTCTCTTAGGATGTAAACCCAATAATTATTAAGGAAAAATATCTCTAAAATATTGGAGAAAAGTATAATATTTGATAGAAGGTTCCTTTGATTCCTCTATATCATTTATTTTACAATAAATGCTTGACACCCTTTCCTCTAAGCTTTTTTTAGCTAAATTGCTGAAATCTATCTAAGTTTAAGCTCCCTATTTTCTCCTTTGATTCTTGTTTGATTACCCAAATCATCCAAATATTTAACCCTTTTAAGTTGACAATATACATTGTATTTATGTTTAGATAACTAATTTAATCCTAGTATCATGTTATATGACCCTAATGGAGATAAAAATAGATCCATTACCATAGTGAATTTATGTATTTTGATCTCAGATTCAACCAATAATTTACCAACTTTGACCTTAGATTCATTCCTATATTTAATCAACCATGCATTTTCCATAACTCCAACTTTTTTAGTTAACTTTTTAAGTATAGTAGGAGCAATAAAAATTTAGTAGCTCCAGTGTCAATCAAAATTAAAATTGGTTGACCAAATAAACTACTTGATACCTCAATAGAGAATATTAATAATTAATTATGTAAATTCTTTGCTAATAATATCCTTGTTATGGATCAAAACCCTTATTCTTACCATTTGATTTTTTTTTAGTGCATTCCCTAGTAGAATGATCACCTCTAAAGATGAAACATCCACTAGGAGGTCCTTTCCTTTCAAATTCTTAATTTCCTCTAAAACCTCGTTCAAAACCATTTGTTAGTTTCATGTTTCCTAAATCACTGCTAAATATGACATTCTAAATCTTGAATTGGTTTTTGGAGTTTCCACTTTGTTTCCAATTCTTATTTTTGAAATTTATTTTGGGACCTCCAAACTTCTTGAATTTATCTCTGACCTGAGCAAGTGACTTAAATTTTTATTCCTGATTTACTACATTTTAAAAAAAATTATCCATAGTACATGGCCCATGCATAGAAACTTCATATCCAATTTGGGTTTTTAATCCCATAATGAATTTACTAATGAAAAACCACTCATCTACCTGATACTGAGGAATGTACTTTAGGAGCTTGATGAATTGTTTTGAGTACTCATGCACTATAAGGTCTCCCTATTTTATATTCTAAAAATCTATAAGCTTCTAATCAAAATAAATTTATGGAAACCATCATGATCTAAACATGGTAATGTACTATTCCCACATGGTGGTGTTAGAGTCAAGGTTCATCTCTAATTTCTTATTTTTCCACCACATAGCTACATCACTAGCCAGTTAGTAAGCTCCCCAACTATTTCTATAACTTTAGAGTATTTCTAAATCTCAAAATATTTTTCTATCTCAACTATCCATTCTTTATATCCATCTCCTATAATGGTTCCATCAAACTTATGTGGATTAACCTTCTTCATGTCTCATATAAGCTCAACAACAACAATTACTCTTGTATATTGAGGTACGTCCTCTTTTTTTGGTTCCTAAGGAACTTATATCTTAGTAAGATGTTCTTCTAGTTCATTTTGATTATTATCCTCAACATGGCCATGAAATTCTTGTTTAAGGGAAGCTATACGGTCCCTAGTCTCATTCACGGATGTGAGAATTTGATCAAGTTTGTTGCTTTTTTAATGAAAAACTAATTCAAGTTAATTGGAGGGTTAACATTATTAGGATTTGATGGACCCTCATTAGATGGCATTAGATGAAACATTCTTTTTTATAAACATAGAATAATAATAATATGTTAGTTGACTCATTAAGTCTAAGAGTTTTAGCATCAAGTCTAATACCATAATGAGACAACCCCTTAAGGTTAACTAGAGTTGGGTTATTTTTTTTAATTCAATTAAAAAATTAACTCAACATTGATGATCCCTAATTAAATGCATCATTTAAGATAAACTATGTTATTAACTATAAGGTTAAGTGTTTTATTCATTTAACTAGTGATCAATATAACATATGTTGATTTACTTTCATAATTTCAATAATATAATATACAAATAATCGAAGTTAATAATTCAACCACTACTAATTAAATAATATAATAAGTACATATATATTACAGCCAAATATTGTTTTTATATAATTTATATCAAATAGTATAAGTATACAATATTACATATTTTAATAGTAGATTGTAATTATATAATGTTCCATAGAACATACAAGTCTCAAATAATTTGATATTATCCAAAAATAATCCTGAGTAAAGCCTGTATTGGTTTACTATTGGAAGGGGAGGGAGAGTATAATATAAGTTCCTTTCCATACCAATCATATACCATTAATCCCCTAAATAATATCCCAAAAAGGGAATGGCCCTCCCTTCATAAATGGGTAGATAATGATATTACAAATATTGAGAAAGTCAACTAGAAACCCGTGTGTTGTAAATAACTTTCACATGCACCATATCATAAATAAATATATTTTAACATTATATCATGAAATACATACAAACTAAATCAAATATTTGAAATGAAAATATTCAAACCATAAACATTACTTTAGCCAATTTTTTAATATAGTTTTATAGATCTCAAGATCAGTCAAAATCACACACATAACTCATTTTAACAACCCCAATTTTCCTATTAATGACACTAATTAAGTACATGAATTTTGATTCACATACTTATTTAATGCCAATAATATTCTATTATAATAATTATGTTAAATTCCACAAATTTAAAACATATAAATATTGACATAATGTTAGCCATAGTATATATGAATATAAAAATATCATAATCTTTCCTATACTTCATTATGAGCATTTATATACTAAAATCAACTAATAAACATTTAAATAACCCCATTTTCTATAAAAACTGATATAAAAAATAATATTAATCATTTAAATCTTTACCAAAAAATTAATGAGCATTTACTTATAAACCATTTTCACTTAGGTTTAGATATACATAAAATATTATTCTCATAGAATTTCTTGTCCCCATGATAGTCATACAAACCTTTTAAATTTATCTATAGTAATCCCATCAAAATTATTGTTAACTAATCATACCATTTTTACCAATAAATCAATCATTTTTTTGACTGCAAATAAAATCCAAATTTAATTTAGAAAAATAATAATTTAGGTTTCAATTCTACACTAAATCAATATGAAACATAATAATATAAATTCCATTCTAGATAAAGCATTGGTAATGAACAACCACTCTAATCTCATACAATATTCAACTACACACACACACACCATACAACATTCAAGTATGTATATTTACATGTGCGTGTGCACACACACACACAATATATATATATATATATATATATATATATATATATATAATATTTTATTCAAGTTATTTCCATATAATCAACTTAAAATAATTAGTTTGATTTAATTTTAGATCATAAAATGCAAATTTCATATATCCATAAATTGACTAGTAGCTATAGGCTCAAATATCAATAGTCAATCCTCTATCTATTTAAAACTTCAATATTCATCTATTTATAGGTAAGTATATTAAGCCAAAAGAAACCAATTAAAACCTTTTTAATATATTCAAACTATTTAATGAAATGCTTAGTTGAAATTCCTTCAAATATGTATGCATCTATATTCCAAAGACTAGGTAATAAAGGATAAAAAACATAGAACTAATTCAAATCCTTTCATAACCATAAATTGAAATAATATTTTTAAGTTTGAATGAATATGAAAAGTAAGACCTAGTAAATTTACCTATACCTAGGTTTCCAAATTCCCAATGAATCATCACTAAATCAAAATCCTTTATATATATATATATATATATATATATATATATAACCATTCAAGTGAAATACACCTTCAAATTTATATACACAACTACCAAATTTGCAAAACTATTTAACAAAAAGGAAACAAGGACTTGGGTATTCATTCATACTTGACCCTATGGATGGGTTGAGCCCATCCATAGCATCCATTAAAAATGACCCTAGTTTATTTATTTTATTACCTTTAAAACATAGAAACTAATCCATAGTAAACAAACATAAATAACACAAACTAACTATAAACACATCATTTTCAATTATGTGCACAATTTGGTAAAGATGATTCTGTTGAAGGGTTATAACAAAAATAACAACTATTCTATAAAAAATGAAATATAATTATTTCAATAATGTTGGGTTATTTTAAATCAACTTGAAACAACTACAAGTTTGAACCCTTGTTATATTTTCATATTTGTAAAATATAAAACTATGACACAGTATAACCCATAAATTTATTAAAACCCTAGTTTATATTATATGTGTTATTTTAAAAATCCATAAATATAACACATTGTACACACATATATGGAATTGAATAGGGGGTTTATACTCAATTATTTTAATATAATAGAATTCACACATAGCCATTTCTAAATATAATGTTTTATACATACTCCACCCTCTAGATGGGTCATACCTATCCTTAGAGTTAATGGCTCATAACCCCATAATTATACACACACACACACACACACACACACACACACACACGTGTGTGTGTGTGTGTGTGTGTGTGTGTGTGTGTGTGTGTGTGTGTGTGTGTGTGTATCTATATATATATATATATATATATATATATATATGTGTGTGTGTGTGTGTGTGTGTGTGTGTGTGTGTGTGTGTGTGTGTGTATATGTATATATATATAGATATATCTATATGTATATACATATATATATATATATATATATATATGTATGTATATATATATATATATATTTGTGTGTGTGTGTGTATATATATATATACACATATACATATATATGTATATACATATATATATATATATATGTATGTATATATATATATGTATGTATATATATATATATATATTTATATGTATGTATATATATATATATTTATATATATATATATATATATATATATTATTAAAACAAAAATAATAGATCCCAAAACACTAATAAAATTAACTAATTATAATAAAATTACATTCACATAATGGTTCAATAATGAAAACCATAAGTATTTTACAACAAATCGTACCTCAAAAAATGTAGTCCAGGTAAAGCAAATCCAAGAGATATTATTTTCCCATTTTTATTCTTTACCCATGTTCTAATTTTCTTATATTTTTCCACCATCCTTTTCTACATAACCCACAACCTCCATTTATCTCCATAATTTTCCAATGTGCACGCCAAAATTTTGGCATGATTATTTCCTCAAAAATCTCAACAATCTAGTTAACCAGATAAAAACCACAATGACCATGCCATGTAACTAATTGAAGTAAACTAAGCTTTACATTATGTCTCAAAGAGTATATAATACCAAATTAATAACCAACCCTATATTCCCCAAATATATAAGAGTTATAAATATACAAAATTATAAAATTGAATGATGGTCCTTAACTAAACAATGCCAATCAAATACCATGCATAATGACATAGCTCGAAAGGTATTTTGTCTATAACATTATATAAATTCCTTTAATAAAAATTAAAACTATGATTTGACCACTAAAACATGCATAAGCCTTGATTTAATATTCTTAACCTTCACTAACCTAAACTTGGTCTAAGGTATAACCATCAAATAAAAAAAATCAAGTCATTTTATTATAACAATAAATTTATTTTTAAATCAAACATGTCTTAAGGTTTGTCAAAAAACCCTATATAAAAGCAATTTTTTTTTAAAACAATATATTAGTTATTTTTCATATAATGTTATTATAATGTTTAAACTAGATATTACCATATATAAGTATAGAATTATAAAGATTGTTGAATTAAAATTCACATCACAGTAAGATCATATAAGGACTTCAGAGCTCAATTTATGATGAATATAAATACATGAAGTAAACTAAGAAAAAAAATTAATTTACCTTTACAAACACATGCCACACTCATTCAACCCATATAGTATACAACCATAGGCAATGGAGTAAGATAAAGATATAGGTATCTTAGCCATCATATGATCTCATAAATACAAACACACTACAAGGGTTAAATCAATATTAGAAAGATAATTAATCATCTAAAATAATAAAATATATTAATAATATGATGTATACTTATGAAATTAATATTAACCAATTAAGAATCAACAAACAAATTTCTATGCTTTGTGGTGTGTGCAAGGTTACCATCTCATTCTCTCATCCCCCACTTGTCTCCATCTACACCATCCTCTTTGATGATGCCCTCCCTTAGTCATATTCAAGAAGATGGACTTCATCCTTAATCCACATTAGTACAAATTAATATTAGTTAGACCATATCATATAAAAATCATAATAAACTACTATAACAACATATAGTGTATAATCATGATCAAAATGTATCATAAAATGATATAAATAGGTAACTACCAATTAACTATCATGATCACAATTAATAAACATTTTCCATAATTATCATACTGCTAATCCATTTACTTAACATATCAAGTAAGCCAATCACTAACCATAAAATTAGTAATAAATATATTAATAAGTCTAGAGGAAAAATTAGGAAGTAACAATATTCATATCTAAAATAGTAGTTGGTAGGTTTTATATTACCAAAAAATCTTGATATTCCTATTAATTCTAAAACCTTAGCTAGGGTAATGAACTTTCCAAATAAAGGGTGTAATATTTCTAGCTATCATGTGAAGATCTAGGCACTAATTATACAATAATTTAATAAGATATATGAATGTGAAACAAGGGTTAGAGTAATTTTATCATGTTTTATTAAGGATAAAAAGGTACTAGATATATTAAAACATATAAATGACCATTTTTTACACACATCCAAGTATTGTAAAGATGTACCAATAGGAGTGATCACTATAACACATCAAATGATTTTACCTAAGTAAAAATATCTACTATCCAAAATACTTTTCCATAAAATGAATAAAATTTAGAGAGATAAAATTTTAAGTACTTTATTACACAAAACTACAATATACATTTTTATCGAGATTTTTTTTTTGTATTGGACTATCCTAGCTAAGATAGTGAATATTTTACCCAATTATAATCTTAAAGATACATGCAAAGATTATCCAATTTTTTATAAATAAAATTATTTAGATTACAAGAGTAAACTAACTACATTAACACTCTGGATAATAGAGCTGAGGTTGATTATTCAAAACTCTTGGGTTCTATAGAGTTTTTTTATAGGTAAAATTTCACATTATATGTATGCAACATGGACGAGGGATAACATCCATGTTAAATCTATGTAACATGCAATAGAGGACCCAACCACATTACCATTTATATCTAGTGAGGATTTTATGTTGAAATAACTAATAAATAAATAAGGTAATCTTGATGGGTTAAACATATACCCAATTTGTAAAATAGACCCTAGGGTAGAAAGTGTTAACAAATAGAAGAATAAATAAGATAAAATACGATGAAAGGAATAAAATAAATATAAAAATAAAAAATAAGGTTTTGAGCAAGAAACTATGAGGAAATAAAGAGAGGAGGAAAGTAAAGAATACTTAATTATAAAAAATAATTGTCAGAGGCATAAAACATTGGTAAAAAAAATTGCAATGCAAGGAAATGAGGGGGAAATGTAAGAATGAAAAAATTCAAACAAAATTAGAAGAATCATAAATAAGGTATCATAGAATCAACTATAAGGGAAGGAATAAATGGGAATATTAAAAAATTCTTGAGTGAAACAAAGACTTATACGAGGTAAAAATAAGGGGTCAAAAAGAACTTCAAGGGAAGGAACAAAGGATGAAAAAAGAAGGATAAAGTTTAAAAAAGACTTATAAAAAGAACAAAGAATGTGTCATGGAAGAAAATTTAAGGAAATGAAGAAAGGAATAAATTTATAAAGGCCCAATGGTAACACAAAAAGTTTGATTCTTCAAGATTTGACATTTTAAGAGTAACTATTATTAATTATTTGATGACTCACCTGAGGAGAAAGTATAACTAGTTAAAAAAGATATTCCATTGACTATTAGGGGTAGGAAAGTAAATAAATAATATGAAATTTATTAAAGGTGTAAATTTATTTTTGAACATTAATTATATTATGTTATATCACCTATTAAGTTGCCTCAACCTATACAGTCATTGATAATTATTTGAGGTACATCTTCCACAATACATGGGGTGAGGATTCCTCAATCCCAATCAATACCTTATACCCAGAAATGAACTCTCTATTAAGCCATTCTAGTGTTTCAAATAGTTAATGCAAATTAATTTTCTAATGTGTAAGATGTAATTATTCATGGTAGTACGAGGAATAAGTTTAAGAAAGCAAAAAATAAACATATAGAGTATACCACGAAAGAAAAAAGATAGGTGATATCATAGTGACATATGTATTATATTAAGATACAAATAATTTTTTTATGATTTATATGTGTAAAATTAGGATTTAAATTTAGTGTAAAAAGTCTCTCCAAGGGGGAAACCCAATAGATTAAATAAAAATCCTACCCAAAATTATGTAAAGAGAAGACTATCTATTAATATTTTGGATACCAGTGAATAATAAATATAATTTACTAGGGTAAATATTCTCATCTTGTTGTAAAAATATTAATATATATTTGATTCAACAAATGGAAATACTTCAATTATACCTCTAAGAAGACAAAATAGTGAAAGAGGTGGTGAGAATGATGTATCTCAAACAATAAATTTTAATTTAATGGGGGTTAAAAATATAAATGAATACTTAATCAAGGATTAAAATTAAAACCCACTCTAGAAATACCATTTCATGTGGAGGGAACTGATGATTATTCCAATAATGAAGCAAAGGTTAAACCAATCTCCATCAAGGAACCTAATGCAAGGGATATGGAAAACATTTCAAAAAAATAAAATGAAAATATTACATAATATTAATTTTAAAGTGAGGAATTCAAATATGATAATGAAGAGAGTGATAGTGTGAATCCAATTCCAAATGTTATTAGGACAAATCATAATGAATCAAAAGTTAGATAGATAGAGCATAATGAATCAAAATTTAGAGAGAAATAATAATGAATTATAAGTCAAATAGATATAACATAAGTTGGATCAAATATTAAATATATTTGATGGGGATGTTATACCAATAAGTGTGATAAAAATGCATAAATGTATGTAATTATTCCATATTATATCTATGGATAATATAATTTATGCTACTAGAGGACATATCTAGATTGATAAAAAAAATTGAAATATTTGACTTTAATTTAAATGGTGATTATTCACCATCAATTTTTCTCTAGGGATAGGAAGGAAACTCATAATTTAATATTGTTTCATGAATATTATAATTTTTTTTTAAATATTAAAAAAATTTAAGGAATGTTAATGAACATGGATCTTGAAATACTACAAGAGGTTAATAATTCATAAATAATCCTTGACCCATTTAAATTGAGTACATTGGTGGAAAAAAATACCAATATATATCTTTAATTGAAGGAGTATGAGGGTATAAATCATGGGTCACACAATCAAAACATTATCTTAAGCAAGAAGTCAAACTACATAGACAAACAAGACACAAATAAAGACTTACAAGTAGAAAGCTAAAAGGATAGGAAAGTCATTTTATAATTGGGTTGTTCCCCAGTTGATAGAGTTGGATGACATTAAAACTCTTTGAGAAAGAAATTATATTTTTAATTACCAACTTTGTAATTTATAAGTGAACAAAAACTCTATTGATGTGAAAACATTATCTAAGGAAGAGGTTATGGTTAAAAATATATTAACAAAGTAATAGGTTGAAGGAGGAAAAAATTTTGATTGGGCTTGATGATAAAACACAAAAAAGAAAGGTTTTATAGCCTTCTCATTTTTATTTATATAATAATATAATAGGCACAAAAATCACTCTAAAGCATTAATATAATCTCAATCAAGGAAGTGTATAATCTTTTATCTATAGTAAGGACTATGAATAGATCTATGGATGATGTTATTAATTATTATGAGGTTGCTAAGGGAGATTGATTATTTATGTGTTCTCCATTTTCTCTATAGTAAATTAAATTATAAATTATAAACGTAAGCATGTAATTTCACAATAAACTATCAATAAGTGCCATTGCTCTCTTCTTTATGTCTTATTTCTATTATGGATTTAAATAGGTGTCACTATTATTTTTGTGTTGTGATTGTTAATATCTCACATAAAAAACTATGAATATGTGTTAGAGGAGGAGGAACTAATACCAACTATAGATTCTACTCATATTTAATTCATTGGTCTTTGACCACTTGATTACAATGTATGTACTTGAAGCATATATGTGATTTTGATTGTATTTTAGGAATATTTTGTATCCAAGGTCATCCTAATAACATATCAAATACACATGTGCTTAGAAATAATCTCAGTGGTAGCTACTATTGATAAACTAACTAGGAGAGGTATCACTATATTCTCAAGAATGTTTTGTGTATTTTGATGAATTTATTTGACTACTTTTGATATAGCTTGTATATCTTTCTATGGGTGCTGAAGACTATGAAAGAGTGACATTGTACATTAATTTTTGCTTGATCCATATTAAATAATGACACTATGTATAGGTTTATTGTTGATGTAAGCCAATATAAAAAGTGCATGTCTATATGAATCATCATCATCAATTTACTTATTATAGAATGTGATCAATAGAAATTTTGATAATGTGTTTGTAAATATATGAATAATTCTATCTAATTAATTCCCATATATATTAGGAAGAAGAAGGGAATTTTACACATGATAAAATTTCAAATTAACTAGGTTCTGTTTAGTACCACGGTTTGGGAAAGTATTACTAAATATTTTTTCATATTTGCATTAATATTATATTGTGGTCAAACTTGATTTGTATGTGTGCTTAACTCAATAGTATTATAATCAATATGGTCTTATATCTTATTACTTAGCATGTAACACTTATTTTTATAGTTTCACACACACACACACACACACACACACACACACACACACACACACACACACACACACAGATATATATATATATATATATATATATATATATATATATATATATATATATATATGTATATATATATATATATATGTACATATATATATATATATATGTACATATATATATATATATATGTATATATATATATATACATATATATATATATATATCTGTGTGTGTGTGTGTGTTAGTCATAATATGAATTATTTTTAAATACCTTAGGTCTATTTTTTGTCAAATAAATATGGAATGGTATAGGTAGAGATATGAGATCAAAATCAATTAGTTTCTGTAATAAAATCTGAGGATGTTTTTGTAACCTTGTAAATTAAATCTATTTTGGAGTTATCAATGGAAGAATGTTTGACGTTTATGAAAATAAATTAACTATTAATTTTTATTCATTATTACTTTAATTATATTTTAATTTTAATTTTTATAAATTTAAAACTTGCTATTAAAGTACATGAAGTATTTGGTTCTTATTTAATATTGACCAATGTTATGTGTTGGTCATAGAATAGGACTAAAACATTATAGAGTATAAATGTATGTTAAGTGTGATTTTTGAACCATTTTTCACTTGGTTTATTATTTTTTTTATGACACTCTTTTGTACATAAAGATTATTTGGAATGTAAAGAGTCTTATTTTGGATTGTAGAAAACCTCAGGAATATCAAGTAACAGAGTCTTTGGAAAGTTCTATATATATATCAATTGTTTGTATTGAAAAAAGGTTTTAAATTATAAATATAAATATAGAGATTAAGATATGGTTTTACTAATGTTTCCTTATGATCCTTTCATGTGATGTGTTTTTCTATAATTTAAGTTAGTTCACTATGAAATCATTGGTTGTTTGAGTTATTTATATTTGCAAATCATGAAAATTATTTGTTATCCCATGATTTTAATAATATAAATTTTATTTGCCAATTCCTTTAATATATTTATATATTAATATAAACACAACTATCCCTTATTAACACGTTCTAATGATTTTACAAGAACCTTTACAAATAATGGCGAGCTTAGCATGGAACATTAAAAACATGTTATAATGGCTACTAGTACAAAGAGGCTTGGATAGATGGACTAGTGAATGAATTCACAATTTTACAAAGTAAGAAATAATAATAAGAAGAAATTATATGTAAGAAATTTATTCATGAGCACATTTACAATGAAATTTATGATATTTTCTAGTGTGAATGTCCTAGACAATTATTTGTGTGTCTATAAAGATTATAATAGTATTATTTTTTCTGAAGAAGGACAAAATTTATAACTTGGATAGAATAAAGACTAAAAAACCTATGAATATTAGACACTAAATAAATTGTGTGTTATATAATTGAGTGAAAACTATTACTAATAGATACATCACTAATTTTTTTTTACAAGGATATATTACATTCAATGTTATATATGACATGTTTGTGGGAGGAATCAAAGGCAATATTACTATGACATCCTAATCTTTTCAGTATATTGATGGTAGAGAAGTCCATGGTACCTACCCCTAATAACATGGATTTGTCCTTTTTGGAAATAGGGGGATGTTTAAAATGGAGTGAATAATGAGGGAATGAAAAGAAAAGTTTGAATTTATACCCAAAAGATGGAATACATAAACAAATAGAGTGAAAAGTAAATTTTGGGGTCAAAAAGAGACATGAAACAAAAAGAAGATGAAACAAATAGAATAATCCTAAAATTTATATGATTATAAGTAAATTAGATAGTGTAAAATATAGTGAAGGCATGGGATATCACGAGGGAGTAGGATAAGGTAGAGAAGATGAGGATAAGGAAAGGAACAAACATGAGAAAAACAAATGTGCATATGAGAGTGAAAAGATAGATAGAGATGTTGAGGAAATGAAAGGTGTAAAGGTAGAATATGATTTATGAGAATTGTTAAAATATAGTTCTATATCATAGTTGTAAGGGATAATATTAGTTAGATAATAATATGAGAATTCTTTAGAAGAAGTTATGAAAATTTAGATGATGAAAGTATGCTCAAGTTCCAGTATAGTAGAAATAAAAAACATGGTTATTTCACTTCAAGGGTACAAATCCATTATGCCTAATTTAACATTATAAAGAATAAAGATTTCATACATTAGTTATTTGTTTGTTTATTTTAAAAATATGTTTGGGAAGTATAATCTAAAAACAAATCAAGTATTAGATAAGAAGACATTGATTGAGGTAGGATTTTAGGTTTCACCAAATATAAAGACTTTTCCCAAGTTTAGTCCACCAATAATAGTATTGAGTGTTAATAATATGGATATTAATTTAAATCTTGTACTATTTTTCATATTAACACCATATAATGTCTATATTAACCTTGATAACTACCTACTAACTTCTGACATGAAGTGGAAGATTAAAAATGTAACTATAGAAGATGTAAAGAAGTGTGAGCTCATAAGAGCTCTAATAGGATGAGTTTTGGAGTTAATATAAAAAATAGGTACTACTAGATTAATATTTAAATATGTTAATTACTAATTGATAGGTTAATTTAAAGTAAATAAGTGTATAATTTAAACAATACAAGAGCTAAAATATTTTTAGTATAGAATAGGTAAATCAGTGTATGGCTATGATCATAGATTTTTAGATGTAATGAGTAAGGTAGAATTTATTTTATAGGTTAAATATAAGGTTGACTAGTTTTTATAAGTATTAATACCTCAAATTAAGTTTATAATTATATATACTTATTTTGATAATAATGTAGATGCTTGGGTAGCTATGCTCTAGGTAGTAAATTAAGAACTATGGAAATAACTGGCATCCCATTATGGAGATGGATTCAAAGATTGGAATTGTGTTGAACAAAATGAATGAGTTACATGAAATTAATAGGCATAAATTATTACTAAATTTCATTAATTTATGGAGTGGTACTATATAAATGACTATCCTAAATTTAATACAAAGTTATGCCAACTCTGTCATGTCATTGGGCATTCAACTACAAAATGTCATTTTTAAAATAGTACATCAAATATCCTCACCCTCTGTACTATAAATTTTTCAATTTATAGAACTACAATGAAAATATTTTTTAAGTATTTTATTAATTGAATGAGGACATAACTAATAATTTATTTGTATTTGTAGCATACCACGTTATTGATGGAAAGCCAAGAATCCCAAGTCCAAGTATATACATGATTGTTGAAAGGTTGATTATTCCTAGATGGATGAAAACATCACAAAATGATCAATAAAAAGATTTAATAGGTTAGAAATCATAATATCCATAGTTTCCTCAATAATAGGTAGTATGGAAACCTTCATATTTACAGTATTAATAGCCTTGGAATGTTACATCACCATAATAAATGAAAATAAAATAGACTCCATATTATCCCAAAGGAGTGTATGGGGGATATCATGGATTTCAACAGTAATGATAGAGTACCCCTCATAGGTAAGGAGGATATGAGGGTTAACAAAATATAGGTTGGATATTATAATAAATAAAATCTAAATATAGAAGAGGCCACCAAGGTGGATATCAAGGGGGTCATGTCCAGGCTAAACAATAGGAAAGACAACAAATTCTCTACTATTTGTGTGTGTAATATAATAACTTTACATGAAATTATCCTACTAATCCTTATATAAAAACTTATTATTTATTCTACATAGTTTCATAAAAACACCACACAAAGTATTGTCCATCACTAGAAAAGTAGAAGAAATAAAAGGATATTCGAAATGTGAATTTGATTAATTTGCACCCTAAGGATTTTGCGTTCTTAAAATTAGTCACATGATAGTAACATGCAGGAATAGGGACTGATAAATTTAAAAATTCCATACGAATAGAGAATATGGAAGGTATAATATGTTAAATATCTTGATCTTATGATGGAAAGAGGTCTGATGTACCAACAAACTCAATTTTGGTAAAACATTCAACATGTTAGATTGAAAGGTGATACTACAACTTTGATGCATAGATGTATGGATAAATTGTGTGTATCATGTGATAGGATGGATTAGTCATATCTAAGATGTGGATAAAAAATTGTATACCTAATATTACAAGGAGATTTTGAGATAATCATTATGAATATTGATGAAATGAACTACCCTACATTGATTGGAAATAAGTGGGATTATGATGGTAAGATGACCATTAATATAGTGTGAAATCACTAAGAGGAACACCAAGGGGATAAAAATATCATTATTCCTCTGATAAAAATGAGAGAAATACATATATTATACTAATGGACATGGATTCCCCATATGATTATGGAGATAAAAGTTGGTTTAAGATGGGTAAAAAACACATGCATGACACATTATGAGATATAAAGTATGAATGTTAGTTTTCAAATTAAGATCATCAATAATATTCATAGTCAATAGAACATGTTATCTATAGATATATAATAGTAAAGGCACTAGCTTTATAATTCCAAATAGAAGACTGTAATTCACCATCGATCCAACCACAAATAAGGTCTAAGGTATATCTCTCTTATAATGTAGGTGTGATAGATATGGATTATACCAAACCTTCACCTTTGGAAGCATCATATTCCATTAGTGGTGATTTTGATAACCAAATGTTGAATTGGGTGAGATGAGATCATGAGGTGTATCTATTATGAATGGTTTTTGCCAATAAACGGTAACTACCTCAACATTTTTCAATTGAAGAAATGATTTAATTTTTTGTTACAATGAAACATCATGCACTCAACATAGATCAAATAGTGAGTTCATTGAACTCTAAATTGAAGGAAACTATTTTTGACTTAGTGGGAAGTTCACATAAAAAAATTTATTATAATTGGATGAAGCCTATAAAGTGTTACATGATTTATTCTAAATATCGCTAATTGTCAAGGAATAGTGTATTTTTTCAAATAAGTATAGTTCCCATAAATTCATGTTCATAAGTGTGTAGATGTGTGGTCTACATAGGGTGGATAACCCAAATATTATGTACCCATATGCAAATATAGTATAAAAATACTTCCAATAACATGGTACATGCCCTAAGAATATATATATAAGATGGAAAATTTACCTCAGGTATAACAATATCTCATTCATAATTTTATTTTTGAGGATGAAAATCCTTTACTGCATAATACTATGATTAAACTTAAAATATTTTTATGTTATGGGAAATAATAATATTTAAGTATTGTGATAGACTCATCTTCAATGAAAGAAGAAACTATAGATTTGAATGTACCTATCCAAAATTACAAGGCCAATAAACAAAAGGAGTAACTTTTATTAAACGTTGTAATTAGATCACTAATGATGCATAACTAATAGAATATAATGATAGTGATGATGACTTATATTTTCATGGATTATTTAAACCTAAATGAGAATTTGAGCTACCTAAATTCACCATTACATAACAAACTAAAGATGTAAAGATGTGAAATGTGAATACTCAAGAATAGGAATGGCAAAGAACTCTATGAGAGTAGATTTTTAGTGGTTATAACAAGATATATTAGGAGAAATTAATGAGGTCTTAGAAGCATTAAAATTTTTGTGAGATAATTAGGACATTTTCCCAACAAAGTTAACAATAGTAAAGGATGTAGATCTTTCATTGGGATAAATTCACATAAATCTAAAATAATGTGTGAGACCTATGAATTATCAACCATGCCAATTAAATACCAACATGAAGTTGAAATTCAAATCTAAGGTAGATAAGATGTAGGGTGTAGGTATTATATATCCAATGGAAAATGTAGATAGGGTTATCCCCATGGTGGTTTAACTTAATAAGTCTGAGGAAATTATAGTGTGTGGGGATTACTGTGCACTAAATTATGCCTACATAAATGACCCTTTACCAATATCATTCATAGATAAAGTCTTATAAATAGTTTTAAGGAATGAAGTGTATTATTTTATAGATGGATTCAATGGTTATTATTAGATTACAATCACAACAAATTATCAAGACAAAACAACATTTGTAATAGAATTGAGATCATTTGCATACAAATTAATGCCATTTGGATTAAATAATGATCTATATGTGTTATTTAGAGATGTGGTCACTAATTTTAAATATTTCACCCATGAATTTATTGAATTATACATATATGATTGGGTAGTTGATGTAGGATCATCTAGTAAGGACTAGTTGAATAAGCCTTCGATAGGCATTAGCCTAAGCAATTATATAAGTTTCCCTCCAAGTTATATTTTCAAATATTCATACTTGTCATGTGGAGGAGAAATAAGGCCTAATTATGTTTTGTATGGATTTATTAGTTGTCATAGGATATCAATAATCCTATTATCCTTGTAATCATCTAAGGATGGCATGGAGTCAAGCATAGTTGAAGAATTCCCTTATTAGATGAGTAGTTGAGTCTTTATAGGACAATGCAAGATTCAAGGAGATAAGGTCAACACTATTTTAAGATTGAAGACCTTGATTTAATCATAAAGGCAAAAAAAAAATGAATAATTCAAGAAAGAGAGGATAGCCTTGAAAGAAATCAGGCTAAGGATATTAAAAAGATAGGGTCATGTCAAGTGAACATTAAAAGAAACATGAGCTTACAACTGCTTTTGCTACAAAAGAGTTAGTTTGGTTTTTGGCATCTACTTTGTTGGCTTTGCCTGTGTTGGGCATGTTCATGGTGTATTCCTACACTTTTAGGAGCATTAAAAAGGTTTGTAAACCTATTCAAAGTGGTCATGTTGGCAATGCAAATAGGAAACATAAGCATAGGCATGTACACCAATTTCAAGGTCAGGGTCGCACTAGCCAAACTAAGTCAGGAGTAACTACAGGGTTTGAATAGATTTGGAGAGGGGTATTTTCTATCATGTTGAAGCGATGCTATCCGAGGAAATAAATAGGATCCTACCATTGTGAGATCCCCAATTGCCATCGATTCAAAGCCAAGAGTTGAGGATCTACCACATCTCAAATAGAGTCGAGTCGGGAATGCAAAGGACTGAGTACTATGGAGATGGGGGTCTAAGAGCATGAATAGGTGTTGAGCCAATGTGCATATTAATTGGCTAAGTAGAATAATGTCATCAATTATTGAGTTGATGAGAGACTCAAGTTTACCACTTATGATTAGGGATTTGATGGGTTCAATGCTTGTTACACCACAAATGAGCAATGCCTCTGAGTTGGAAAGGGAGACGAGTTGATCTTGATAAATGAGTTAGAAATTTGCCGATGCTGAGTGTAGTCAAAGCTGATTTGGGTTCCCACAGTCTAGATAAGGATGGTGGGAACATTTGTGCAGGTTGAAAATTAGCTTATGAATGAGATTAGAGTCAATCGTGCCAAGAAGCCAAATCCGTCAATATAGATCTGATGCCACTTAAGGAGGCCAAGTTGGGTTAGCTCACACAATACACCTATTTACTCATTTTGAGTGTGGAGTCTTATTTGTGGCTAATTACTCAATCTCTTTATTTAGACAATAGAAACTTCACAATTTTGTTTAGGATTAATCATGTAAAATCTAGCTAGACAGGTCTGAAGATCGGATTTTAACTTTAAATCTACAATTTTGTTTTCTCCAAGATTTAATGGGTTTTTAGCCTTATATTACATGAGTAAACTATCCAAATTTTAGAAGAATCTAGATGATATTTTTTTGAGAAAATATTTTGTGAATATTGTAGTTTAGCCCTATTTGTAGTCTGATGATAGTGCATCATTTTTGGTATCAGAGCTTGAAACTCTTAGGATTTGGTAATTGATCATGTTTGTAAATAAGTTGCTATAGGATTTAGAAAAGGATCAATAGGATAGAGCACTAGAAGACCCTGTTGAGGAAAGGTATGAGTAACCTTTGATATTTGATTTGAATTTATTGTGTTTGAAAAGCAAACAGGTGAAAAAGAAGTCTTAAAGCCATTGAGGCTTGACAAGAGAGAAGAGAAGCTTGGAAAGCTCAAAAGTAAGGGAGTAAGTGAATGCTCAAGAGGAAGATCCAAAGAAAGGTAAGCTTGGATTTGAGAAATTATTGATATTTGGTTAAAGTAGTGTCATATTGCAGACCATTGACTCAGTGTGAAGCTCAATAAAGCCATTAAGGGGGACCAAAAGACTAGGGTGCAAAGGACCTAGGTGAGGACCTAAAGGGATCAAGAGACCAAGGTTAAAAAGGCTTGGGTGAAGATCTTAGAAATGGATGTATTGTTGAAGGCATTACAAATCAGTAGAATACATGAGGGTACTAAGAAGGAAACAAGCATCTAAAAGAAGAAAGGTATGACCAGTATTGAAATTGATAAAGAGATTGCTAGTTTGAAGAGAGAGTTAGCTAATATTAAAGATGAATATGAGTCTTGGCTGCAGCTGAATAGGAAAGCATGGGTATGGCCAATGAAGAAAAGGTTGAAATGGCTAATTGATCTCCTAGTGAAGAGGAGAAAAAGGAAAAAGAAGATTGTCATGAAAAGTGAAGCCCATAAAGGCAAGAGTGTGAGCAGGCTACTAAATGAGTAATAGGAAGAAGAAGTTGTGAAGAAGGTTCTCATTGTGGAGAACAAGAGAAAAGAAGAAAGAAAACATAAAGTGTCAGGAAGAACACTTGAGAAGATGAGAGTGTTGATGAAGAGAGCACTCATAGGGACCTTGTGGTCTCTTGTTTTTACATCTAATGTTGTCTTTGAATGGGTAATTGCAGGTATGAGCAGCTTTGTACAGAAGGTCCAAAGAAAGGCCTTGAAGACTGAAGAGATTGGTACAAGAGAAGACACCAAGTGCAAAAGTGAATGTGTAAGAGAAATAAAAAGTTTGCTATTTTTGATAAGGAAGAAGAAGAGATGCATTGGTTAATGCATGAGGAAGGTATTGAGAACCCCATACAAGCAAGAGAAGAGATAGAAGATGAAGATTAATTCCATGATGCCATGGAATATCAAGAAGAGGCAAGAGAATAACAAAGCACAAAGGAAGAGAAAGATTGCTCCATGGATCAAGCTATCAAAGAGGTAAATGAAGTGTGAAGACCTGATTTTGATTGTTATTGTGAGCATGAAGATGTTAATACATAGGTTAGAAGAGGTAAGAGGAAGATGAAGTCCTCACACAAAGCAGTCAATCATGGATACATAGTGCCTAAGTGGATGGTGAAGTACACAAGCAAGCAACAAGTAAGCAAGTTTACCTTATAATATTGGATTTTCTCATATTCCTAATATGAATGTAGGTATGCAAGAAAATAAAATGACAAATAAAGTTGGTTTTTCAGAACTGTCACAAGAGCATGGTTACAAGATGCCTAAATGGCTTGTGAAGTCAATTGATAAGAGAAAGAATCAAATGTTGGTTCCTAAGAAGGCAAAAAGTGAAGAAGCTGCGAGTGTTGAGGCAACAACAACAAGAAGTCAATGGAAGAGGATTGAAGGTGATTCAAGCAACCAAGAGAATGAAGGTGAGATGGTGAGTATGGAAGAGGCATTCCATGAAGATAGGATGCTTGAGAGGTATACCAAAGAGGTAAAAGGTAAACAAATTGTTTGTGATGATGTGTCTGAATCATTTAATGATAATTTCATGAGAAATGATGTATGGAAATTGTCTATGAGGACTAATATTCAGCAAGGAGAGAGTTCCAAATGGATGAATGATGAGGAAAGAAAAGAGTATGCAGCAAATCAATGCATCATTGAATGCAAGAAACAAACAAGATGGCTTCAAAGAGAAGTTGAAGAGAGTAAGGAGACACAAGGTAAGGGTACTTCAATTGTATTTGATGAGTATATTGAAGAAGTTGGTTTATGTGAAGACAAGCAAAGAAAAGATGAGATAAGAGGTAAAGGACAATTAATCCTTGTGAATGAAGGACCCAAGTTTGATGAAGTGAATGGGGAGATAGATGAGAGCTCACTAAAGGAAGAAATAAGAATGTTGGAAGAGCTCTTTAGTTCTTCAAGAGAGCTACATACAAGCACAAACCATGATGAGAACACCATTGGTGAGAGTGAAGCAAGAAAAGAGCACACTAAAGAGGCAAAGGAAGTTTTGGCTAGAGAGCAGAAGAGTGGAGGTAGCCAAGAGACTTTATGGTCTCAAATTTTTACTTCTAACATTGCCTTTGATGTTTTGAATGTAGGTGTTAGAGTTGTGGAGATGAATGAAGTCCATAGTTTAATGGAAAAATTTTTGAACCAAGAAGATCAAGAAGATCTTGAAGACATGTATGAGAATGAAGCATGGAGATGGGACATAATATCTAAAAAGGAGATGAGGAGAAGAACATACCAGAAAAGGAAGAAAAGGAAAATGAAAGACAAATACTATCAAAGACAAACACCAGCATTGGCATTCACAACAAGACCTTGGGATCCAGGGATAGAGTGAAGACTAAAACATTGAGGAGATATCTCATTTGAACTAAGGTTCAAATTGTTTCTAGAGGGAGAGTATGATGCAGGAGCATCTAGCAAGGACTAGTTGAATAAGCCTTCGATAGGCATTAGCCTAAGCAATTATATAAGTTTCCCTCCAAGTTATATTTTCAAATATTCATACTTGTCATGTGGAGGAGAAATAAGGCCTAATTATGTTTTATATGGATTTATTAGTCATTATAGGATATCAATAATCTTATTATCCTTATAATCATCCAAGGATGGCATGGAGTCAAGCATAGTTGAAGAATTCCCTTATTAGATAAGTAGTTGAGTCTTTATAGGACAATGAAAGATTCAAGGAGATAAGGTCAACACTATTTTAAGATTGAAAACATTGATTTAAGCATAAAGGAAAAAAAAGGAATAATTCAAGTAAGAGAGGATAACCTCAGAAGAAATTAGGCTAACGATATTGAAAAGATAGAGTCATGTCAAGCAAACATTAAAAGAATCATGAGCTTACAGCTACTTTTGCTACAAAAGAGTTAGTTTGGTTTTTGGCATCTGCTTTGCTGGCTTTGCCTATGTTGGGCATGTTCATGGTGTATTCCTCAATTTTTAGTAGCATTAAAAAGGTTCATAAACCTATTCGAAGCAGTCATGCTGGCAATGCAAACATGAAACATAAGTGTAGGCATTTATGCCAATTTCAAGGTCAAGGTCGCACTAGCCAAACCGAGTCAGGAGTAACTACAGGGTTTGAATAAATTTAGAGAGGGGTATTTGTTATCATGTTGAAGCGATGTTAGCCGAGGAAATACATAGGATCTTTCCATTGTGAGATCTCCAATTTTTGTCGATTTGAAGCCAAGAGTTGAGGATGTACCACATCTCAAATAGAGTCGAGTCGAGAACTTAAAGGATTGAGTACTATGGAGATGGGGGTCTAAGAGCACGAATAGGTGTTGAGCTGATGTGCAGATTAATTGGCTGAACAAAACTATGTCACCAATTATTGATTTGATGAGAGACTCGAGGATACCACTTATGAGTAGGGCTTTGACGGGTTCAATGCTTGTTACACCACAAATGAGCAATGCCTCTGAGTTGGAAAGGGAGACGAGTTGATCTTGATAAATGAGTTAGAATTTTACTGATGCTGAGTGTAGTCAAAGTTGATTTGGGTTCTCATAGTCTATATAAGGATGGTGGGAACATTGGTTCAGGTTGAAAGGTAGCTCATGAATGAGATTAAAATCAATCATGCCAAGAAGCCAAATCTGTCAATATAGATCTGATGCCACTTAAGGAGGCCAAGCTGGGTTAGCTTGCACAATACACCTATTTACTCATTTTGAGTATGGAGTCTTATTTGTGGCTGATTTCTTGATCTCTTTATTCAGACAATAGAAACTTCATAATTTTGTTTAAGATTTAGCATGAATAATCTAGCGAGATAGGTTTGAAGATCGAGTTTTATCTTTAAATCTACAATTTTGTTTTCTCCAAGATTTAATGGGTTTTTAGCCTTATATCACGTGAGTAAACTATCCAAATTTTATAAGAATCTAGATGATATTTTTTTGAGAAAATATTTTGTCAATATTGCATTTTAGCCATGTTTGCAGTCTAATGACAGTGCATCAATAGTCTTTTCCTTGTTCAAGTAATACTCTTTGAATTGTGACTTATGCTAGAATAGTGCTAATATCTATGCATTGCACTAAACCTAACTAAGTGATTATTTTTCACATATTTTGGTGTTATGTTGGGGCACATAGTATTTAATGATGTGATTATTTTGTACCTATCCAAAATCATAGTAATTATGGGAATTCCACCTCTTAAAAGCTCGATAGAGGTGAAATCATTTTTAAGACATATATGATACTGTAGAAAATTTATAAAAGGATATGGAACTATATCTATCCATATGGAAAATTATTATGAAAATATTAATGGGTTGAATGGACCAAAGAGTACCAAGCAATGTTTGTAGATCTCAAGCAGAGACTAGTGACAATTACCATTTTGGTGTTTCTCAAATAGACCAAACCTTTTCATGTTCATGAGCAAGATTTAAGAACTATGGTAGGATATGTTCTTAGATATCTATGAGATGGAGGATTGGATAATCCTATTCACTTTATAAGTTATAAACTCTCATCTATAGAGAATAATTCTACAACTATATAAATTAAAGCTATAGTAATGTTATTCTCACTACAAAATTTTAGGCACTACCCTATGGAAACACCATATTAATTCTTCATGGATCACCAAGATCCATGATACTTATTAAATAAGCTCATGTTGGGAGGCAAGATATCTCAATGGTTGATGTTTTTTAAAGAGTTCAAATTTAGAATAAATGTGAAACTTGGAGAGATAATGAATGTTGATAACATTTAATATGGATATAAAATGGATAAGAACTATAAGAGATTCAAGATAAATCATCAAATGTGCACGTGTTTCAAGTCTCTACCATTCCTAAAAATATACAAGACAAAGAAAATTTCCTCGAGCAAGGGTTATTTCTTATTCATTATATAGAAAGGACAAAAATTAGTTGATCACACGAGTTATTACTTTCATAATTATTAATGGATTTATGTATAAAATGGGTAAGGATGGAGTATTTCATATAGTATTTATAGAACATGAATGATCACATCTTATAGAAGAAACACATCAAGGAATCATAGGTGGATATTTTTTAGGATAATCTACTAAGAAAAATATTATAAAAAGTGGTGTACGGTGGCCTACCCTATTTTAGGATGCACATCAGGTAGCTAAACACTATGATGTTTATCAAAGAATGAAAAATTTAAATTAGAAGGATTAGATACCACTAAATCTTATGCTAGTAGAATAACCTTTATAACAATGGGGTATTGATATTTTAGGACCAATAAATTCACATAGAAGATAGGCATTCATGATATATAACCTTTGCAACAAACTATTTTACTAAATGGGTTTAAGCTACTATTACACCTAGTTGCAGTGTTATATACACAGCCAAGTTTCTATATGAAAACATTATAACCAAATTTGGATTTTCAATCAAGTTAGTTAGTGATGAAGAAACACATTTCCTTAATAATAATATAAACACTCTACAAAAATAATTTATGATCTTGTACCATAAAAATATGACATCTCATCCACAATAAAATGGACAAGCAAAAACATCAAATAGATTTCTTGTCAAGATGATCACAAAGATATGTAATATCCAAAGAGATGATTGGGAGGATTATATTCCTATGATCCTATGAGAATATAAGACAAAATAAAAATGTGTGATATGCTTAACCCCATTTTAACTAGTCTCTATACTTGAATTAATAATGCCCATGGAATACACAATTCCTAGTTTATGAATTGCAATTATCATGGAACTAGGATATTAGGTCTCTCTACATATGATAATGATGAATCTAACTCAGATAGAAGAAAATAAACATAAAAAATGGACACAAGATATAAATAATCAAAGTCATAAAGCATGGCATGATCACAACCTATAAACCAAAGAGTTTCAATTAGAACATATAATCTTATTATATGATGGCAGATTTAGAACATTTTTAATGGATATATAAGAAAACATTCATCTTGGTTGATTAAATTGTTTCATTATTAAACCTTACCTCAAATAATTTCCATCTAATCTCATAGAAATAACATGAGTGGGTGGAGTAACACCATGTAGTTTACATTTTTTATTTAACTTATTTGTTTCGTGTTTTGTTTGTAGGTTCATAATGGTTTTAACTATTTAGGATTTAGTAGATGTAAATCTAAGGTTGTTAAAAGTCTAAATATAGTACATAATTTAATATAAATATTTTAAATAGTTAATTACATATATTTACTTAAAATAGTAAAGATAATGATGACATGTGCTTATCTAAAGTGAAACATGCATTGTTAGATGTCAATGAGGCTGAAATAGGCTTGGAGATTAGTTATGAATCTTTTGTTAAGGTAATGTAGTTGAAAAATAGTATCAGATTATAACATTATTATTAGGACAATAGCATTTTAATTCTTGTGTCTAATTATGGCACTGATGTCCTTATCTAGAAAAACTACCTAAGACTTTCAAGGATGACAAGATAGAGTTTTAGAGAACTATAGATAAGTTTTTAGATATTGGTGATTCATTTATATCACTATTTTAATGGATCTTCTCCAAAACCTAATGAACACATGCACACACTAAAAAATAACAAGATGGAATCCAAAAGGAAGCAAAAATTTGGGTTATGGGATATTAAAATAATGTGGGATAGAACACCTATTATACTAGTTGCTTCCTACATTAACCCCAATGATAGGGGTCTCAAATTGTATGAAGTTATTCCTTAGGTAACATGCATAATCAATGCACATGGTATGATAAAATGAATTTTTCCTAGGCTCTTATTTGATCAAGCATGCAAATCTACATGTGATATATGAGTAATATGTTGTATACTAAGTTGTATTAGTAACAAATTTTATGTAATTATGTGCCAATATAGTAAGTGTTAGATGTAGAATACCTTGTGGGTTATTTGTATAGAAAGAAATTTTATTTAAATTTAATACCCTTGTTCATTGGCTGAAAAGATGAAAAAGAGAGATAAAATCATAATAGAAGGCTCAAGGAAAAGTTAAGAACCAAAACATGGTGAAAAATTGATCTTTGGACATTAGCACTAAAAGTGGACACTAGCACATGAAACTAGTGTCTAGGAATGACACTAATGCCACAAGGTCCCAAAACTATGTAAAGACTAGGTATAATAGGTCAAGGGGGCCTATGACTTATAGGGGATGACATTAGACCACTGGGGATGTAGTAAATAGGGAAAACAAGACAAAACAAAATAAAAGACCCAAAATGACCACACGAACAAGAGTCACATCCATCACTTAGACCTTCTTGTGAAATATTAAAAAAATAGATAGAACTTGTGGTTGATTGACCAATTTAGGGTGTGTACATTTCCCCCCCTTTTGTTTTAGTAATGTAATTGTTGACCAAATTTGACTTTTTAGTCAAATTAGGGAACCTACAGGTAAAAATTGACTTTATAGGTCTATATGGGGTATAATATCTTATTATGAGGTGAATTATAGGCTAATTAGTGTTATATTAGCTTTGGTCAATTAGTTTTTATGTCTATTTATCATTTTAGGTCTTTGTAAGGGTCGAAAAGGGTGCATTTAATGATTTATATGGGTTTATTGGGAAATTTAAAGGTCCAAATGGATTATTTCATAACCCACATGTCCAATTAAATCTTAATTAACTAACAAAACTAAAATATGGTAGGTTATACAAAAGAAAGGGTAGTTTTCTTGAGCAAAAGAGAGAAAATGGCACTTGTACAGATTATTTGGGAACTATGCCATGTGGGATAGGGTAAATGGATGTAATTTAATCTTAATCAACTCAAATCCACGTTTTTAATGATCTAAAATTTCCATTTTTAAACCAAAACCATTATACTTGATTTTTATCTTTCTTGGCATATAAAAGTGACGTGCAGGCTTGTACTTGGTACAACCAATAGAAAGGGTTTTAGGTAGAATTATTTTGGGAGGATGTTTTATAATTATATACCTCCATTTTAATATAAATATTTTTGAGAATTATAAACTATGATTTATGAATCATCCATTTGAAGTTGACTGTACAAATATGCCTATCAATCTATGGATTTTTCAAGTTTTGCCTTGGTTTGGATAATTTCATACAATATAGATAATGAGATTTCTTACAAAGGATTTTTAATCCTTTTTATAATTTTATCCAATATTTTTTTTCAAATTTCTAGTATATTTTATGATCAATTCACCTAGAGTTTGTAGACTAGTCCGTTTTGTGTCGATGGTAGGTTTCCATTATATTTTAGTTTTTCATGCTTTGTCAATAGCTACATATATTTTTGAGAGGTTATTTATTATTTTTAAAATTATTTTTAATCCCATGTACCCTAATATTCATTCTTCAAAAATATACCTCATGATATTACATTCACAAGGATCATGTTATGGGTCTAACCTATAAATGTCACACATAATCAGTCTTGGGAAATCATATGTTTGAAACCTTTATGCCATGTTCATGGGAGTATATTTAAGTTTTTTATGTTTTTTTGTGTCCTTAAACATCATATAGTTTTGAATAAAACCTTTAAATTTATTTCAAAGAAGAGGGACCGAGCATTCTTATGAAACACCCTCACATAAGCACCATGAATATGCACCTACAGGTGTTATGAAACTCAAATCCACATTATGTAAAAGGTTTTGAAACTTATCTCAGGTGTTTTATAATTAATAATTAATATTGAGGTATTAAAATTATTTTATAATCCATGGAATCCCAAATTTTATTCCATTTCACTAATCCTTCTTACTATCTACCTGCACCTTGAAAAGTACCACCTATAGGTGGTGTTGATGGAGAATTGAATACTTATATGGAAGTGTTGTAACATGATGAAACATTAATTAAAAGTTTTATCATGTTTTTAAAACCATTATAGGTGTTTTTTTATATTTCACATTTGTATATTAAGTTGAAACACATGTTCAAAGTAACAAGATGATTGTTTAGTCCTTTAGTCCTTGAAAAGGCAAAATAGAGGCCCAACCATGTTTTGGAATTGTCATATTATGAGGATCCCTTTTAATTTTATACATATAATGAGAATATATAATATATTATATCATAAATAATAACCATGCCAAATATGAGGGTCTTAAGGTATGGAGAGGATGGATTTTTGGAGTCTGAAACTTGCTAACTCATGTCTAATTTCCTTCAATGATATCTACAAGACTGAGTCCTAAATGGCTTTCATCCATCCAAGAGTTACAAAATTAAACCATGTCAACCATGAATATGTTTCCAAGGTTTTAATATAACATTCATGGCATAATTAATCATCAGGAAGAAAGGATATATGGTCTTGGTTCCTTTTTTCATACTTGTAGTCCATACATTGTGAAAATGTGCACCTATAGTAGGGTCTTAAGGGGAGAAGTGTCTCAATTTGAGGAGATTAAAATTTGGGTTTAAATGAAAAATAAAAGTAATTTAAAAATGTAATAAAATCTATATGACCTAAAATGGGTTTAAGGGAGTATCTCAAACATCATAACCAAGCTCAGTTAGTCCCATACTCACCTATAAGTAGGGATGTCTTAGTTGTAGGTACTAGAAGGCTTAAGTATGACCAAAGGTGCAAGTCAAAGGCTAAATGAGTAGTTGTACCAGATAAAATGTCATATTATCATGAAAATTAGGATATTAGTATACCTAATATGCTCCAATCATGTTTTTATAGGCCTACTCAAACCCCATTAAGCCCTATCTACAACCTATAATTAGGTTATGATTGGTAGATAGTGACCTAAGAAAGGGGTTTTTGATGGTGTTTAACCATATAGAATAAGGTAAAAACTAATATATAATTATTTTCACTTTAAATTGAGTTTAAAAAATAATCTTTCAACATCATGGACAAGTTAGAAGAGCAACATGGATACCTACAAGCATCACCCTAAAAGCAATCACACTTGGAAAATGCACACAGTCCTAGGAGTTAAACAAGTGTATGGAGGAAAATGTAAGAGTAAGGGTATAACCAAACATATTAAATCCTCATAATTATTTTTATGGTCTAATTAATACATTAAAAATGAAATCAATCAGTAAAATACCTTCTCAAATAACAAACTTAGTCCATACAAAAGAACCCTATATACAGTCTATCTTTTCCATAAGTATGTCTTAGATTTTGAAGTATTTAAGTGATAAAATCACCAAAAAAAGGATAATTTTTAAAAAAAATTAAACTTATGATCAATGGAGTCTTATATAATGGATATTTTATTTTATATAATATGAGAAGTACCCCTATTTTGTCTTAGATAGGGGGTACTTCCCCTCATACATTGACTAACAGGTTTGGAAAGTGTAGAAAGATAAGACCAAGAGGTATTTTGGGCCATTAAAGAAATATTTTCAAGATGTAACACACCTAGTTAAATAATTTAAATATATTATATAGGGGATAATTTTTATGGGATGATCTAGACCCTCAAATTTGCACTTAGACCTATCAAACAAGGTTTAGGTCTAGTGCCAAATGAGGAGATATTTTCTATTTCTAGTCTTGGATATGCCTTATAGTTCATTTAAAAATTTCTATGTATAATTATATGATGTGTTTGAGCTAATTTTATGTAGTTAAAACCATAAAAAAATGATTTTGAGCCCTAAGGTATAGTTAAGCCTACTAGGCAAGGATCAAGCCTAATGCCCAAAGAGAAGGTCTTTCACACTTTTGGCCTTAGATATGAATTAAAACCTATTAAATAATGTTTATGGGTTTAAATTATATGTTTATATTCTTTTATAAGGAAAATAAAACATTATGAGATCCATTTTTGACTCAAGGACAAACTCAGGCCTGTGGAAACAAGGAAAAGAGATCGATAGGACATGTTTGGACACTCATATATTTCATTAGGTATTTCATGGTATTTTAAGATGTTTAGGGAAGCTATCAGGAGTATTGATAAATTATTTAGTGATTTTTTTTAAGGTTGGACATCAAAACTCTATGAACCAACCTTAAGACCCAAATAGGCCTAAAACCCCTAAAAACCCTTAGCCAAGACTAGTTTGAAGAAATGGAGTTGAATAGATAATCAAATGGAATATTTTTATCATAAAAACTATTTGAGATTTTATAATACTCCCTCAAGATCCCTCCCATGCCAACTATTTATATGGAACTATATGGATGGGGGCAAAAACAAGGTTTTTCTCATTGTTTTGTGTGTTTTGTAGGTTATATAAGGATTCTAAGAATGAACCCAAATTTGGGATGAATATATATACTTGGTATAACCCCTCACATAAAATTAATACTATATATAAACTCTTAATTTCCTCAACCAAGTGATTCAACTTAGCTAATCAAACTAGCCTAATGGACAAGCTATGAAAAAGTGTGAAAAATTCAAGTAAATGGCATTTTAAGGTACCCATAATGATTATAATGCCATGGAGGGTCTTAAAACATGAAATTATATACATTTTATGGATTTTAATGGATAAATTATTCCTTTTTAAATCCAAGTGTACAAGGTGAATGGAAGAGCAATTTTTTGGATAGTAGATGATGATGGTTAACTTTCAGAGGTTTCTACAGGACAAGACATATAAACAATGAATGAATAATAATATTTGGGATCCTCCCCTTACATTAAAATAATTTTAACTGATATTTTTTATTTATGGGACGTTCAAATATGTCCAACTAATGAAGGTAGTTTTCTGAGCCAGAATTGAGAGTTTTATGCAACTTTTCACAAGTTTCATAACTTGAATTGACACTCAAACTTATAGAAATTACATAGTTCATCCCAAATCCTTATATGACTCAGATGTAACTCTTTTTATCAGCTTAAAAAGTGTCATTTGTACCATTGTACTTCTCTCCTCTTCTCTCTCTCACAAGTTCTATAAGAACTAGCCATTTTGGCATTGTATTGGATGCTCCACCTAAGTATGGTGAAGCCCTACTCATTTATATACCTTTTGATAAATAAAATTATTAAGTTTTACCTCTTACATGACTTTTCATATTTTTATTTACTTGAATGTTGAATTTGCTTAGTGAAGATGATAGATTCCTTATCAAGTTGTCACATTCTCTCACCTATTTGTAGCTTCTTCTTGTAGGGCATGTGATGTGTTCCAAGAAATTTAAAAGTTTAAGTAAGTTATTCTCTCAATTATTTCAATTCAATGCCTCCTTTATAGTCCTCCTATATTTACACATTCATCCATAACCCCACAATGTAAAATTGAAGTAAGAAGACATAGATTGGATAGTGTATGTTTAGTTTGTCCTTTGATTTCAAGTATAATATGCATATGGTTGGATGTCATCAATTTATTTTTTGTATCACCTCCCTTAGGTTAGTATAATTTTATCTATCTCTATCCCTTTTGAACCCCTAAGTCTAGTTTTATCTTCAATCTACAGTGGTACATCAAGGGAGCCATCCCTATCTAGAGATTCACCTCATTCCTTAGGCTGCCCACAAGCCTAGAGGTGATTCCATTGTTCCAATTGGATGAGGATATCTTTGTCATCTCCTCAAAGGGTGAAAATTCAAGTGACAACAATAATTCAATGAAATACCTAGAGTAAAATAAAAAGATAAATGTGTACATGTACTCACCCATGCATATGTGCTCTAGGCTTGACCCTCTTATTGGCTAGAGAAGTGGACATGAGTTAGAATGATGTATGTAAAGAGAAAAACCAAAATGTGTGTGCCTCATATAATAAATATTAATATGAACTAAATTATGAGGAATAAAACCATGTTTTTCCTTCACCTTAATATCTAGAATAAATATGAGAATTTAATATGTAATTGTGTAAAAATAAGACTTGCTTTCCCCAATATGGTATTTAGACTTAATCTAAGAATGTAATTTGAAACTATGTAAACACAATACCTTCTTTCCCACATTTTGGTATCTAGACTAAATTTGAGATTGAATTTTGTAACTAGAGGTCAAAACTATTGCTTGGCCTCTATAATCTGGGTCTAGAAAACAACTATGGATCAACCACTATAGATGGCCATGTGACCCCAATTGGTGAAATATTTGTGACATTATGGTGGAAATATAAGTGTAATATACTAAGCTAAACTTATTAAATGTTATAAATTGTTATTCCATCTATATAATATGGTGAAACCCTATAGAATTAAGGACATGTAACCTACATCATTCCCCCAAGCCTAATATTTGAGTAATGCAATTATGTATATGAACTATTATTTGAAAAATTCACATATATATATAAATTTGTGTAAAGTTGTGTATCTAAATATCTAAGCCTATACATATATTTGAGCTTATATGTATATCTAATCTTATCTATGTATTTGAGCCTATCTATATATCTAAGGAAATATATATATATATATATATATATATATATATATAATCATATTTATAAATGTGCAAATATATATCTAAACCCATCTATGTGTTTGTGTAAATAATGTATGTATGTCCCCCTTTTGGTGAGAGAGCCAAAATTGTGGTTAGGGTGTCTAACCAAAAGTGACACTAGTTGATATGTTATTAATAATTATCCTAGTTAATGTTGTTTTAAGTTTGATTAATTTGTTTATTGTAATAGATTTGTTTTCAAATTGGGACTAGGATAGACCTTTGGTCTATATTGAGCCCATTAATGAAATATATATTTTGTCATTTTTTGGAGTCAAATTATTTAGGATATTAGTATAAATAGTACACTATTTGGGATATTATTATCAAGTTCCATGCATAATAAATAAATAAAAAATTATAGCTACAGTCTTTGAGATATCATGTTTGGAAGAATTTGGTATTAATTGGAAAAAATTGTGTGCATGGTCAAACTTAGGTAGATGAAATTTGTAAAACATGGATTAAATAGTTTGGTTGATTGGTTTGACAAATAATTTTAACCATTTAAGTTTATATAAATTTTTTGTTCAAAGCTTATAAATATACCAAGGCGATGAGGAGTGAGTACAACATGGTATGAGGAGGTGGAGGCACTTATCTAGGCTAGGGAGGAGGTTACTTTGGTAAGGAATATATCATTTCGTTATTTTTGATATATTTATTGCATTTATTAATCATTTGGTGAAAATTTGGTAGTTTCATGTCTATTTTTAGTAATATGGTGATAGTGTTATGAGTGTGGCACTAGTGTCCACTAAGCCAAAAATTTGTTACTTTTTCTAATACATAATTATCTATATTTGGTTGTATGTTATAGGTATATGAATGTATGAGGGATATATTGAGTGGCTTATGTTTTCACTGAATATCACACCATAGAAGATGTTGTTTAAGACTTATATAAGATTTGGGAAACATTGTAATACCTTTAGGCCTATGGGTTTCCTATAGTAGAGGTAGACCTCTAGGTTTAAGGGATATCTCCTTGAATTGACCTTTAAGTACTTATCACCTACACTAACTAGTTTATTGTGTGAAAATGGTTATAATTATGCATTAAAATAAGTTATTCTAAGGAGTTGATACACCATAAGTATTTCAACAATATCATCATACTCTTAAACTAAGAAAAAAGACATACAACACTATCTTCAAAGTCCTAAGATAATATAACATTAGTATTTCAATATGGAGGTGATATTCATAAGAATACTTAAGGTAAGTGGAACAAAGGTTAGATTATAGACTCTAAGGACACTTTCACAATTTAAGGGAGATAAACACACTAGCTACACACCATATGACCTGTTAGAATGAGAAATTCTTATACTAAACATGAAAGGATAAAAAGAAGAAAGGATAAAAGCTTATCACCAGACCACACCATACATCTCTTCAAACACTTACAAAAGATGTTTTTAAACTCAAAAATAGATTACATCTATTATTAAAAGGCAAATTATGACATAAAACTAGTAAGGTTTCACCATACATGGTGTGGAACTTTTAACAAGAGCCAAAATGGCTAGTAATTATAGAATGTGAGAGACAAGATAGATAAGTAGAGATCAAAGGTCATAATGGAGCTTATAAATGCATTAAAATAAGTTATTATTCATAATATTAGAGTATATAATATACCATGAAAGGTCTTTTTGGATAAATGTCCCTCTAAGGCATGAAAACTCCTTAAATCTAATGTAGGACCCTTCAATTAGCTTCTTGAAAACTATTCTCATAATTTTCTTCTCTTGAGCACTCCAAGATAGACTAGGAATATTTTACACATGTGAATTTTTATGTGGTGTTAATAACAATCTCTAAAATACATTGGATGTGTCCTTAATCATTGATCTTCTTCTAGATAAGTGTTCTCACTGCTTGTAGTCACCATAATCATTCCATCACTCATTCCTCACAATTTTCATTAAAGTGACCTTTAGTTTTCCAATCCAATACATAAAAGTTTGGTATGAAATATATAAATAGTCCTCATGTCTCTAAATCCATTTGGTAGACCTTAAAAGTCCTCCCAATTTGAGTTATCACCTTCTCACTTGGTGATCACCTTCCATTCACTATGTTAGTTTGGACTACCTAAAGTGAAGGTGATATAATAGGTACTTGTGTGATTTTTTTAAATAATAAATGAGAATTATTGGTTATATTATGTCCCACTTGACATTCAAAATTTATTCTCATCTTTCAACTCTCCCTTGAATTTGTAAAACATCAAAATATGTCAAGAAAACTAGTTTTGTACCATGTCTGTATAAATAAGGTACCAACCAAAATTATGTGGAGGATAATAAGGGAATTATATTAAAATTAAAATAAATTTAAAACTAATTATATCTCATATAGATTCATTTATATCTACCTTTTCCTCATGGGGTCATGAGTAAGGGTTTTGGAGGGTTTTGAGTAGTTTTTACCCTTAAGGATTGTTCATACAATATTGATGTTCATTCCTCCAAAATTTTAAAATATAATATTTTTAATTATCCTATTTAATATATACCAACTCCTTGTACCTCCATTTTAATCATCCATACATATATGATCTTCCAAATATGCCTTCTCAAGCTCTTCCCTGCATTTTGTGCACTGTAATTTCTCCTTAAGCCAAGGAAATCACTTATACATGATCTAAAATATATAAAAATATCTGAAAATAGTATTATATATCCATATTAATATTATAAAGTTAATTTTAATGTTTAATTATCCTTATAAGTGAGATTGGGGCCTTTTAGGGCTTTAGGCTTAATCAAGGTCTAGTAGGCCTAGACTAAGTTCAAGCCTTAAAACTTTCTCTACATGTCTTATGATGATAGTGAGTTATAATAAATTTTTATTAATGTTTATTAAAAATATTTAAACCATAATAAGTTATAATTAATACCCCATATCACATATTTTAATGATACACTCACCCAACCTATAATGTTGCTTTTCTAGGAGTGCCTTCCATCTAAGATAAAATAAAGGGATCTTCCCTTGTCTGCTTAGTCAATCCAATGTTATGAGGGGTATATTTGGGTTTTTTAGGTGATATTTATAAATTTTTATAGATTTTATACACTTTTAATGTCATTAAAACTCCAAATTCCCAAGACAAACTCCTAGAATTGATGATTGTGTAAGATTTTTGTATATTGACTCTAGGTGTATTTTAAAGATGGATCCTACCCTAATTACTTGTGATGATAATAATGCGACATGATAATTACAATTTTTAGTATTATTTCACACATTTCAACACTCTTTCTTCCTTTCTAACTCCTCAAAGTGCATTCACCTCAACTTGACTAGGCTAGTTTATAGTCAACTGTGACTATATGATCACTCAAAAAAGGGGATGCCTATAGGGTATCACTTATAATTAGTCCTCATGTCATGTTTATATGATAATTTAAGTCCATAATAATACATTATAGTCACTAATAATTATTCTCATCATGCATATGTTATTCCAACCTCTAAACCACCATAATCTAGAACATTGTCACACTACAATCAAACTGTAGGTGATCATTCTTAGGGAAAAAGGACACTTGTAGAGGATTCAATCCCCTTAATTTTTTATTTGTAAAAATTTCCATATATAATCATTTTGGGTCACTTAATTTTAGTTTTTACTTCTAATTTGACTTTGACTATAGAAATATTATTTGATAAACTTGGGGTCCTCCTAAAGGTGAACATTTACACTAAGCATTGAATATTAACTCTCTTGATTATCTTTCAAGGGAAATAATAGTTGAATCAAATAAGGTAATTTTATTTAAAACATTCCATTACCTATAATTATTTCCTTATAATATCAATTGAATTTGAAAGCATTTTATATAACATTGAGAAACTATAGTGAAAGATTGCATGAGTTAGGATCCATCTACCATCATACTCTTTTGGCCAAACAACGAATTTTCATGTAAAATCACTACCCATATGACTTGGTCACCTCATATATAAATTCAAATCCATATATACTTCATGTTACCATATTATATGATATCACCAAGTATGGACAAGGCCCTATTTTGAAAGAATTAAGGTAACATGTCCATAAAGTCACTTTCTCCAATTATGAACATGATTCATGTCTTTTTACCACTCTATGGCCCCAATATTTATTTTTATAATTATATAAATGTTTTAATACCTCAAGGTATGTTTAAAAAAGATTCAAATAAACTCATTTTCAATTACTCACTCCTCTGTGGACCACTTATAAGTGCACATCTATAGTAGATAAGGTAGAATTATATGCATTAGAGAATTGGTTGTCTCAACCAATCTCAAAATATCATTAGATATCTAAAATATTTTAGTTAAACCTCATTAAATTTTTTATTACCTTGAAATTTTTTCACACATTATCATGGTTATGCAAGGTTCTCTATCATCTGACTATGTATGATAGTCATGAAAAAAGTTGACTGTATTGACATGCTCTTTGACTATGACTTTCATGTGAAACCTTTTGAGACTAATTTTGGAATAAAATGTGGTAATTATTATATAATAATAATTAATAATAACATATACCATTTTCTTGAAACTAATACAATAATATAGCCTTCTATAATTAATGAAACAGTGACTATAGACTCAATATTGTCTCTTATTAGCAGAATGGAGTGTTTTTGCTCCTCTTTCATACCTCACATGCAAACCATGTCAATAATAATTTAAATAGGATGTTAATGATCCTTAGGACCATGTATAATACCTGGTTTGTATATATTAGATCAAATAAGGAGGAAACCTATAGGGTATGGGGATAAACATATAAAAAGAGGAAGTCAACTTATTAGCATTGGTTCATAAATCATAGGAACCAATATTTGAAAATTTTACATTAATATTAATTAGAAAAAGTTTATTAACATACCTTAGAGCCATTTGATCCAATTTATCTCCTATTAGCTATACCATGAGAAAACCTATTGACCAATTTTACATGCCAATAAGAGGGATGCAGGAGCATAATAGTTTTAGGCCAATATTGGGACCTCCAAAGCTGATAAAAAATGGAAATTAATATATGTAATTTAAGGGTAATTTTATAATTATACCATGCGTGCCACACTATTGTATCAGTTGTGTAACTACCAAAAACCACCTGAAACTACCTCTTTTAAACTATTTTCTTATCTAAATTAGTAAATTACATATTTTTAATTATATAATACCAATTATGATATGATTATAACATATAGGACATTTAAAGGCATCTTGATACACTTTTCTACTGAGGAAAACCATACAATCCTTATTAATGACTCAAATATGACCCTTTATGACATGAAATAGTACAAGGGCTAAAAGTTTTCTATGACCAAGGTAAATAGCATATTAATGGCATAAAATAGAACCATAAAACATGTTATAATATATTATAAGACCACTATTTCAATTTTTTTACTATAGGGAGTTGACTTATTTTGACTTGTGGTAAAAATAGTCACCATTCTTAGCAATTTCCTAGGGGTGGCAAGCGAGTTATTGCAAAGACCATTAGCCTATTCCTATCCATTGGTATATGGAGTAACCTATAAATAGATATGACATATAATTTTCCTTTGAAATGGCATAAAAAAAATATAAAACAACACATAAAATAAGAAACTAAAAAACATAAGATAAGACAAGACAACAAACACACATGTGTGCTTCATGAGAACTTATGGGAGATACACAAGAAACCTAAACAAAATAACCTAAATAAAAACTAAATTTAATGAATCTCTCCCTCTTGGATCAAATTGGATACTTTAAACCTTTCTTGCTTCATGAAATTAAGGAGTGAATGAGGCATGTTGCCATTTAGGCCTTGGTACTTGTATCTCCAACTCTTTCATGATGTTTGCCAATCTCCTTGGCATGATGCTAAATTAAATATAAGGAGATAAAAATATATCACTTATGAAAGTTAAATATTCTTGAATTTATATATCCTCAAATTTCTTGTAAGTCTCCTCAACTATAACCTTCAATGGTTGTTCATTAAGTCACACCTCCTTGATTTTTATGGTGTTCTCAATAAGGTCAAGTTTATTTTAAATTACAATTTCTTCAATATCATCATGAAAATTTCATATTCCACCTAATATTTTTTATTTTCTTCCATAAAAACCTCTAGATATATCTCCTCATGTACTTGGACCTTAACTTTTCAAAATTCTTGAATCTCTTGAAAAATCTTCATTTGTTGCTACCAATCATCTCGTATATCTTTATATTTAAGAACCACCACCTCTTCAGCTTTATATTATTTTTAATGATTGTATTGATGTATGAGATCATTAAGCTTATCTACCTTCTAATCTAACACATCTATAAATGGTTCAATATCAGTTTGATATATTGAGTGCTCCTGATTTTTTCATGACTATAGCTTCTTGAACAATGACTTGAAGTTCATATTAATTATTAATAAAACCTTATTTATTCTTGAAAAAACACTCAATCTCATGCTCATTAGGATCATAATAAAACTTATTATTATATATGTACTTATTAGGAAGAGTAATAGTCTTACCTAGATACTCAAACTCTTGATTTATGGCATTAAACCTTTGCCATAGATATTCATCTTCATGATTGTCATGTTCAAGGCTTATTTAATCATGGAAATAAACTAACTTAGTGGATATGGAGTTTTTATAAAACACATCTCCCTTCATGCTTTTTCCAAATTCTATTTCTGTAGCTACAATAGGATCTTAAAGTCATTCTCCTCATTGAATAAGATGGAATTACACTTGTCTTCACAAAAGGGGTCCCTATGGTGATTTATTATTCATAATCACTTGAATCATCTTCTTGATCAACTATGACTTGAGCTTATTCTTATTTAATTAATTTCCATAATATGGGATCTTATTTAAGAATGGGTGAGGTGGGAGGTTGATGGATAGGATCATGGGATGGATAGGGAATATGAGATGTGATGGAGGGATTGTGAATGGATTTGGAAAAAAGGGAATCTTAAGTGAGCTCATATGGGAATAAAAAGTTATGTTGGTCAAAAGGAAAGACACCTTATTCAACAAAAGTTTCACCTTGGTCATAACCTCCTTAAGCATCTTAAATAGATATAGGCTCACTTTTAATAACTTTATCTTCCCACATCCTTAGCATATCTATTAGGAATTGGAAACAATTTTTTGCTAAGTACAACTACTCTTTGATATCCCATTGAGTTTCCTCATAACCACCTCCCACACATCCATCCACCTTTGAAAAAAATTTCTTAACCATTACATGAGATGGTTAGGGATTACATCAAAATCATTATCCCAAGGTCCCATATTATATTTACTATCTATCAGACTTGGTATGAGGGCTAATAAATATTTGATACAAGATGGGGTTGATGGAAGAGGAGGGTACTTGTGGGAATTGAGGATAGCTTTAATCTATTGGATTTGAGCATATAATAATTCATATATTTCCTTGTAATATCTTTATGTACAATCAATGGGATCATATTATTCCTCATTTATGTAGAGGATTCAAAAAAAATCTCATACTTTGTCTTATCTAATGAATCACTTCTTAAGCAATGGTTTATTGATGCAATGATCATTCAAATGCTTCATGCATGATATTATTATTTCATGAGATTTAGTATGTTTACCATAGTCATTATGATATATTTACACTTTACATTCCCTTGGCTTCACTCTTCACTCACCACTTTACCTCCCTATACAACTTTTGTACTCCCAAAACATAGTCTAGTAGCCTTTTTAAGGAATTTCTTATTAGTACACATCAACACAATCACTTACAGGAAAAATAGTGTTATTTACAACTACCCTCTATCATCTATTATCATTCAAAAAAAATTAAAAATTGATTCAAACATTAAGTCACTTTTCCAAGTTTATTTTGATCATTGATTATGTCTTTCTTAAGTTAATTAGAACCTTGTTTATACACACTCCTTCCTAATAGTATATAATCATATGTATTATCCAAAAAAACATTTAAATCTCTTAATAAACACTAATATTTAGATAATGGATAAGTTTGATCAAATTCCTTTGGTTTGAGTTCTTATTACAAGCAATTTTCCTTCAAAACCCTAGTTTTAGGGTTATAGGGGACTATGATTGCCCAAGAGGACTCTATTTGATCTCCTACACTCCAAAAGGGATTTAAAAAACACTTTAGGTTTGTAAAACTTTGTATACTTATTCCCATATTATTTAATCAAGAAACACTCCTTTCTACCCCTCTACTCCAACTTTCTATCTAGGTTTGTAAAGGACTTGTTGAAACCAACATACCCCCATTTTTATGCTTTTGCTGAAAGGGGACCCTTGTGAATGTTTCAAAACATCTATGTTCTAGATTGAATGAGACATAATTATTCTCTCTTTAATTTTAAAGGCAATTCAATTAAAAAGGCATGAGCCTTAGTGTATCTAGTTGTGATTATGTTTCATGGACTAATGTTGCTAATGATTATGTTTAAGGTGTTTAGTTTTAGGTTCCATGAAGAAAGCTAGGGTTCCTAAGAAGTAAACCATAGGGGTTTAAATTTGAACATTCATGGGAAAATTCTAATGGGAAATTTTATTTCCGTTTGATTAAAAAAATCCTAAATATAGCTTTATATTATGCTTCGATTATGTTTTTCAACATGACCAGATGTTAATATAAAATCAAGACTTAAACCTTTTTCCCTTTTAAAACCTGAGAACCCTTCTAAATTAACTAAGTCTTATTAAATTTTAAACTTATTTTTGGTTTTAATCATGAACAAATTTTCAAGGTCTAAACCTTAGGCTAAACCTTTATACATATTGGGCTTTAACTTAAAGCTAATCGACTTTTGTAGATCTAATGCTTCTCACTCAATCAAAGATTTTGATCCACTAGTGTGAACAAAAAATGATAGTGAAAGGAAAACCAATCACTATAAAACACTTGAATTATTATTTGATAGTCCTATTTTCCTTGAGATCTTTAATCAAATGGTGCACATCAACCCTAAAGCCTTAGGAACTCCTAAAATCTTGATGCATGGCACTCAATCATTGGACCAAATCAATTCTATTGTATTAAAACTAGAAAGTTTACTCCCATCATTTGACATCTATGAGGATGTATTCAATATTACCAAACCCAAAAAATTTAACTTGGATAACTTTTTAAAGCTTAAGAAAAGTGGGCATTTATAAAGACCCTTTCAAAGAATTTCTAGCATTTTTAAATAGGAAAACTTGGCATAAAAAGTATTAACCTCAGTTATTTTGTGTTTCTTAACATAAAAGGTCTTTAGGAACATCATTTTAATTATAATTTTATTTAGTCATGAAACTAATAAAAAGGTGTGCATCATTTAATACAGAAGCACTGATAATGTTGCATGCATATACCCTATGGCATTTTAAACTTATTACAAGCTCCCCTTGCCTCATGTTGATCTCGCGTCCTTGAGAGAGTGGACAAAGACCCAAAACTTGGATTCAGTCCTCACAACCTGGTTAATCCAAGGATCCCATGTTTTCAAGTTCCATTATGGTGGGATTCCTAAGTTATAATTTAGGGAAGGTGTTAGTATATCTATGACCTCACTAAATAGAGCCTTTGGTTCCCCTTCCACTACTTATGTGAGCAAGGTCTAGGTATCTTACATCAACTACATGTCAGTGTAGAACTTGACCCCTCCCATTAGAGACCTAATGAGATTTTTCTTGGAAAAACAATTAAAATCCATCAATATAAGGAACTCTAAGAAATATTTATGATGTCCTATCTCTTGGATTCACTTTTGGCCTTTATTGATTTCCTCGACATCCAAAATTGGTTCCCTGATGGTAGAACCACTATTTCCTATCACTACTCTAGATTACATATATTTAAATATAGGAACCACATGCATTTTATCTATGATGATGTTTTACTAAATATATATTAGGTAATAATAGGTATCCCTATGCTAAAAATCCACCCTTTAATCAAAAGACAAGTGGAAACCATGGGATATGTATGGTTTTATTCAAATGACACTATAATAAGGATAGAATGAATCATGATTCAAATATACAAATTGCCCATTCATGTCCCTAATAAGATATCAAAGTAATATATTTCTTGTCAAATAATCCAAGGAGTGGATGGGATATGCAAAAAAAAGGCTTAGGTCCATCCCTTTCCACAAGACATTGGTAGGATTCTGATCAAAGATTGGAAGCAACTAGAAATTATGATGATCCACATGAATTGTTTTGATTTCCAACTAGATGACCTTAACATTTGGGATAAAAATGATATTTTATCCAACAAAATATAGGATAAAAAGGTCCCAAATATTGAATATAGACATCAACTAGGTGTGGGAGATGGTATTTACACAAATGCAAAGAACATTAAAGAAGTTATATCCAGGGTTAAGGGCTACAAAATCAAATTAGAGGATAGAATAGTTAGAGACAAGAAGCCCTCAAGAGAAATATGGAAACTAAATCCCTTATATTATTAATTATTACTTGTACCATCTACGAATACTCATCAAGATCCACCTATTGGAGGATAATATTTTGAGCCTCACTAAGTAGAATTGACAAAGCCACCCTAGGTTAGGCAACTTGAGGATATTAATTGAAAGGGTAAAGTTATGATTGAGGAGATTAGGATAGAGCATAGACCTATTGGAGGTCCTTAACCAAAATAATCCCTATATAGGCCCTCTTCCCCAGTGGAGGTCATTATCATGATTACCCTAGGGGCAGGAGAAATAGGAAAGAGTGCCCTTACTGACATTATAGTTGCCTATGGTTCTGATAAGGAAGAGGATCCCTATAATATAATAAGAAAAGATTTTATCCCAATAAATGGAGGAAAAAGATAATTATAATTGGCCTTGGTTCCCTTGACACCTAAAAATAATCCTAGATTAAGCTTCACTCACCCTACTAATGAAAACCTCTTGAGTGATGAGAATCCTATTTATGGTTCAGCCATTCCTGACTAGTTTATTTATATGAAATTATAGAAAATCCATCTCTTTATCCATCATTAGTTTTAAATTAAGTTGGGATAGATGCTCAATATAATATCAAGCCATGGATCTAAGACATGGTGAACAAACAAGTAGAGAGAAGGATCCAAGTTATTCACAAGGAGAGCCAATGGATTAATACATCAAAGGCCTCTCAAAGTTCAAATGTAAAAGTTACTAAGTAGATAAATTTAAAGGAGTTTAAGCTAAAGGTACACTTAAATCTAGACACATCAAGTCTTTAGAGAGTAGTGATAAAGAAGGCTACTATTTACATCGAGGAGTTCACCTTTTAAAAGGTGGAACCATTTATGGGCTTAACTCTCATTCACGAGTAGGCAGTAGGAGAACATCCTATCTTTCAGGAGGATGTAACTAGTTTGGTAATGGCATAATAAGTAATTACATTGGTTATAATCCAAGGAATGAATTAGAGGATTCTCAACTTAGAGAAGTAGAAGCAAGAGTTAGATCAGACTAATACTATGGACCTAATCAATGATGGAGAATTCAAGTAGAGAGTTAGTGTTCACATCCAGGGAATTAGAGACAATCAAGGCCATTATACAAAGGATAATCAAAATATATTTGAAATTATTATTACCATAAGGAAGTAGATTATAAAAACATAATGTATCAAGGAATTCATATCTAAGATTGATAGTGAATTTGATAAGTTACAAAGTCAAGAAGTGGATTGTCTAATGAAGCCTATAGTCAATTTTGAGCTAATCAAAGAGCAATACACCAAGGTGAAAGACTTCCTTATGTAGGTGTAATTTAAGGGCCCACCAATGTAATTTGTAAAAGAATATTCTTATTCTAAGATATATGTGAGTATGTTAGCATATACTTATTCTTGTCAAGTTTTCATGAAAGCCTTTTGCATTATGTCTTTATATTAAGGATAGTTGTCCTTATCCTACATGTGGATATTTTGAAAAAGTTAACCAATAAACCACCTATGTTTCCTATAAATAGGCAAGGAGTACCATTTTGGAAAAGAGATAGCTTTTGAGTAATTGTATACCAAGAGCATTTTATATAACTAAGGAATTTTAAAAATATTGTCTGCATAGTTTGTTAACTATCCATGTTATCTCTCAATTGCATATGGTCATATTGAATTTGAATGATTATCCTTATTTTGAGTCAAATTATCTATGATATGGCTATTGAATGTGTTAATTCTATATTAATTGTAAAGATCTCAAGTATACTTCATTTTATTTGCTCTACATTTAGATGTGCTTAGGATATTCAGACCACAATAACAAATGTTTAAAGTAAACTTGGTTCTTACTTATGATTTATAAATTTCCTGTAAATATTGCCTAATTTATGTTGTAATCTAATTTCATGCTATTTTATATCATAAATTATTTCATATGTGCTCAAAGTAATTAGAATTTTGTCATAATATTTGAGATGATAATTTTCAATCATGTTTCCTTTGTACCTTACTCTTATCTTTTCTTATTTTTTATCAAGAGTAATTTTAGTTTAAAGATCATTGTTAATAATCATTTATATTAATCTATAAATCATTAAATTCACAAAGATCCAAATATTTAGACCTTAGTGTCTCCCAACCACTAAACTAAAAAAGTATTGTCAACAGTTCCCATACTTTACTTCTATTCCAACATAGACATCAACAAATTGTCACAAATTGTAATTCATGCCTTGGAATTTTTAAATACTAAAATGAGAAGTGATCATCAACACTGAAGATAACCTATGATATATTTTGAAGAATCAACAGGAAGCTCCACTGACACTAGAAGGAGGGCCACAAGTTTTTAAATATCTTTATTAGTTTTGGTGTATTTGGTCAAAGATCACTCTATATTTTACATGATTTTGTTTATTTTAAGCATAAATTGCGTAAATATTGGTGAAATTCACATTTTTATACTAGTCTTTGGGTTTACTCAGACAAAGACTTATATTCTTTGAATACATATGTTTAATCCTAGTAAATATGGCTTTTGGTGTTAAGAATTCATTAGTATTTGAAATTAAGATGGCTTTTTCTAGTTAAAATTAATATTTATCTATCAATATGAAGTTTATTTGAATCATAAGTTGCAAATAATGGTTATCTTTGCATGATTTAGCATATTTTTGAGCTTGTTCAATCAAAGATTGATGGTCCTTTGTCCTTTTATGGGCAAATCCTTACAAATTAAGATATACAAGTTGATTATTGATTATCTTTGAATATGTATATTGAATCATCATATTTATTAATATGATCTCTAATTTTCAAGCTAGAATTATGAAGAATCAAGACTAGAACACATTAAAAAATTAGAGAACCTTTGCTCAAGCTAGAAGTTCATAGAAAAACTAAGACAGATTGAGGAAGGTGTAGGCATTATAAATCTTCTCCATCTTCACTGTTGAAAGGGATTCTTGTGTTCAATAATCATCCACATATGGTGTGGCTTACAATTTCCCCTATCAATATACCAGGTGTGATTCATTACTTACTACATAATCCTAAAAAATATTTGCCAATATTTAATCCAACTAGTATTACAACTACAAAGGAACATGTTAAATATTTCAAAGCTACATTAAGATTGTTAAACATTATTCATGAATATGTAGCATTTAGGTTTTTCCCATTTACATTCAAAGATGTTGCATATGAATGGTTACTTAATTTTCCTGATAGTTATATTATCTCATGGAATAACTTTGACACTATCTTTATTGATCAATTTGGAAAGATCATAAGCCCCTACATCATCTATCATCAATTCACAACTATTAAGAGAGATACAAGTGAACCTATTAGGTACTTTAATGCTAGGTTCTAAAATATGTTTAGTCAGACCATGGATCCATATAAACCTAATTAAACTTTAGCTCTAGAGGTTTACAAAGATGTTGTTGACCACATGACTTCCGTATTTCTTAAAAGATCTATCCCAATGATCATCACATTAGCTTAAGATTTTTCTAAAATTGTGGTTATTAATGACCAAATGCATCCCCAAGGATAGATGGCTTATTCTATCCCATATGTTAATCCTCAAATGCCTACATTAAGCCTTTTCCCAAATAATAACCAAAATACTCTAGCATTAAACTAATTACCTACTTTTAATGTATTACCTACGAACCATGCTACCCCTAATTAGAACCTAGGTTTATTGAGCCATCAAGCTACCAATGGATATCATATCAATGACCAGAAGGATTGAATGCCTATAAATGACATTAATAATAGATAAACTCAAAATTCTAAGACTCCAAAGAATGAGAATGAATCTATATTGAAAATGGTCCAAAAGCTCAGCACAGACTTCTTGCAATTACAAAAGCAGGTAATGCTAATGATAAATATAGAAGGAAATTCACTTTGCAAAAGTTTAAAAAGGCTAGAAATATATTTTAGAATGATAGTTTATACAATAATAAAGCTAATGAGACTTCTTCTAGAAAAAGGACTATGGATATCAATCTCACTGATATTGTCTTACCAGACTATTGTAGGGTGCATGTTACCTCTAAGCATGGTGATATTGAATACATTGAATTTTTCAAAGCATTTGAATCTTTTCAAAAGGAAATTGACACATTTAATGTTGTTTCAAACAAAGATGTTGGTTTAGGTCTTTTTGAATCTAAACCATATGACCAAGTGTATATGGTAGAAACTTTTTAATTCCCTTTTCAATAAGATAATGAGCCTGTAAATATCCCTAAAGTGATTTAAACATTATAGTAGTTCTTAAAGACATATCCTCTAAAAAATAAGGACAAAAAGTAGCCATTGACCAATTCTACTCCACCTAACAACTATGGGACCCCTCCATATGATGTATCAAAGAATAATCTTAAACCTCCTAAAGGAAGATCTTCCAAACCTACTTCTAATCCTTCAAATAAGACTCGTTACAATATTGTGGAAGATATGAAAAATATTAAAGCCAACATCACTCTGCATGAGCTAACTCAAATTATGGAATAAAGAGATTTACTCTTAAAATCATTGTCCAAGAAACCTAAGAATCCCCCTAAAAGTGATAGTGCTAATGTAATTATGCAAGTAACCAAAGTAAAGTCCCCACCCTTATTACCCATAATTAGGATATTTGGGAAGAATATTCATAATTATCTTTTAGATTCTAGAGCCTCAACCAACATCATGCCTACTAGGATATGTTAACAATTTGGGTTAACACCAATCAAGTCTTATATAGTGGTTAATCAATTGGATAAATCCAGAGTCAAGGTCATTAGGGAGCTATTAAATATGCATATGCAATTGGATAGTGAACCAAGGGTTCAACAATTCATTGACATACAAGTGGTAGACATTCTTAATGCTTATGGATTTCTCTTGAATAGAGAATGGACTAAGACCTTAAATGGGTATATGTCTACTAATTACTCACACTTGGTGATACCTTGGAAAGGTGTGGAAAATCAAATAAGAGTAGAAAGGCAACCCATAATGAAACACATGATAATAGAATAAAATGCTATCAATGAAAGGGTAAACTTCCTAGATTCTGATCAAAGAGTTTTCACTTTAAAAACTATAAAGGAACCTAGTTCCAAGAGCTCTCCTCTAATACATGGCCTATGGAAGTTATGTGTGGATGGTGAGAAATGTAAATAAGGATCAGAGCCTGGTATTTTATTGATAGACCATGTAGAAAAATAATACCATGCTTCTTATAGGTTACAATTCCCCTACACCAATAATTTGGTTGAGTATGAGGCTCTCATCCTAAAATTACTCTTTCCATCAAGTAAAAGGTCAAAGACCTCCTTGTTTATGGTATTTTGAACTCGTAGTTAATCAATTAAGGATCAAGTACCAGTGTAATTTATCTTGCCTTAGGAGGTACAAATTTACAATTTGGGACTTGGTGGAATCTTTTGATGCCTTCAATATCTTGTCTATCCCTAGGGGAGAAAATAAATTTGCTAATGAACTTGCCTCTGATGTAGCTAACCTCATGCCTAATCATGATTCTCAGATCCTCAATATTGAGCTTGTGTCATGTCCCTTAGTCCCTGACAACATAAATCACTTCCAAGTTTTCAATGATTATCAACAAATTTTTATTTCTTGACTAATTTTGGAGCTTTTGAAGCTCATATTATTGATGAGGCTGATGAAAATTTTCCTGAAGGGGAACTTAAAGGTAAAATCATCTAAGTGATAATAAGATACTTAAAGGAATGTTCTCATTTGGAAGACATTTTGATCTTGACAAGATTTATGAATCACCTAAGTAATCAAAGGTAAGTAGTAAGGACTATCATTCAATGAACCTTGGCCCTCATGATCAACCCCAAAAAGTGAATATAGGGAAGGCTTGCACTAAAATGTAAAATAGAGTAGCTAGAGAGCTACTTATAAAATACAAGGATGCAATTGTTTGGTCCTATGAAGATGTAAAAATATTTGACCTAAGGGTTATTACTCATAATATACCTCTCCAAAAGGGTTGAAAACCATTTAGATAGAAGCAAAGACTAGTTAAACCTATTTTAGAACCCATGATATTTAAGGAGGTCAAGAAATTATTGGATGTAAGGATCATGTTTCCTATTAGGCATTCCACTTGGGTTGCAAACATGGTCCCAATAAAAAATAAAATGGGGAAATAAGCTTATGTATAGATTTTAGAAATCTAAATAGAGCATATGAAAAGGATAATTACCCCTTGCCTTCTCTGGACCAAGTTATTTAAGCTATTTTAGGATATTTTATGATGTCCTTTTTGGATGGATTTTTTGGATATAACCAAGTGTTTGTTGCTCTAGAAGACCTGATGAAAAAATAATTTACTACTAAATAGGGAACATATGCTTAAAAAATAATACCTTTTGGATTAATTAATGCAAGGGAAAAATTTTAGAGAGCCATGGACCATGCTTTCCAAGGTCTAGTAGGCAAATGAATCATCATATATATGGATGATCTCATAGTATTCTTTAAGAATAGAGAATAACATTTCATGCATTTAAGACAAGTATTTGATAGATGTACGAAGTATGGTGTATCTCTTAACCCCAAGAAAAGCATATTCTATGTCATTAAATGAAAATTATTTGGGCATGTCATTACCAAATATGGGATCTTTGTAGATCCTGATAGAGTGGAGGCCATTTCTAAAATTGGGCTACCTAATAGTTGAAAATAACTAAAGTCATTTTTTGGCAAGATTAACTTTGTGAGGTTGTTTATTTTAGGCTTTGATGAAATTGTCAAACCTTTGAATGATATGCTTAAGAAAGATGCTAAAATTTCCTAGAATGAGGAATCCAATAAAGCATTTGCTGACATTAAAAAACCAATCAGTCAATCCCCAGTCTTGATAAGCCTTGACTTTTCAAATGAATTTTTCTTATATTCATTTGCTTTTGACCACACCATGGTTATTTTATTAACTCAAAAGTTTGATGGGAATGAGCACCCTATAACATTCATGAGCACTAAATTCAAAATTTAAAAGGTGAATTATTCCATCATTTATAAGAAAGCCTATGCCTTGGTAAAGGTAGTAAAAAATTTTAGATGTTACCTCCTTAGAAACAAGGTGCATGCCATTTTACCTGTCCCAGCCACAAAGCTTATGTTGAGTTAGAATGAGCTCAGGGAAAGAAGAGGCAAGGGGAAGGTAATCCTACAAGAGTATGATATAGAGATGAAAATTGCCAAATTAGTTAAATGTCAAGGCTTAGTTTATAAGATTACCAATATTGACCCCAAGATCCATGTCATGCAATGGATCAATAGAACATCCAACCAAATGAATGGTATGACTATCCAATGTATATTATTATCAGAGGTAGTTATCCCCCAAGACTCACCATATAATATAAGAGAGATTTAAGGATCAAATAATCCCATTGCCTCATCAACGATGGAGTCCTTTATAGGAAAAAATTTGAAGGGATATACTTAAGATGCATGTCAAATGAAGAGGCCTCTGAAATCATGTCTACTTTCTATGAAAATTTGGGAAATGGACATCCTTTAGGGAGAACCACAACCCAAAATATTCTTAGTGATAGGTATTATTGGCACACATGTTTCAAAGATTCACACAAACATGTGAGGGAGTGTCATTCATGCCAGATCTTCAACACAAAAGATCCAAAGGTAGCCATGCCTTTATAACCCATGATGGTGGACAAGCCTTTTTCACAATGGGGATTAGACTTCATAGGATTGATCAACCCCAATTATTTTAAAGGTCATAAATATGTCCTAGCTACCATAGACAATTGCACTAGGTGGACTAAGTTAGTAGCCACTAAACAATGTAGAATAGAAGAGGTGATTAATTTCTTAGAGGAAAATATGTACACTAGATTTAGAACTCTAGTTTACTTAGTTTATGACAAAGGATCTACCTTCATATCCATTTAAATGATAGAATGGGATTATGACTAGGGCATTGCACTCAACTTTTCCTCTAATCAATATCCTCAAGGAAATGATGTTTCTAAATCCACAAACAAAAACCTGATGAAAGCCATCAAAAAGTCTACTAAATATAGACCCAGAACATGGCATAAACTCCTTAAGTTTGCATTATGGGTATACCAAATCAATATCAAACAATCCCTCAAGGCTTCAACAATTTTGATAGTATATGTTCAAGATCCTATCTTTCCCATCACCTTGAAGTTGCCTACATTCACATTCATGCAAGAATACATGGAGGACAACCAATAGCTCACTAATTCTAGGATATTAGACATCATTCAAATGGAAGATTCTAGGGAAAAGGTATTTATAGACTTTAGTAGGTATTAATCAACTATGAAAAGATGGTTTGATAAAAGGTCCAAAGTGAAGGTGTTTAGGTAGGAAAACCTAGTCCTCCTCTAGGACATGGCATTAAAGCCTAAAGGTAACCATTGTAATTTTACCCCTTTACGGATTGGCCAATACCAAATTGTATAAATCTTAGGCAACAACACTTTTAGATTGAAGTATTTTCAAGGAGTAGAGTTTATTGTGCCCACCAATGGGCAATACCTCAAGCATTACTTTGTTGCTTCCCCACTAGGGGTCTTCATGAAATAATTTATTAATATTATTAAGGTTAGAGTAGGTAGGCTATTTAGTTTCCTTTCTTGCTTTGTTTTTTATTATTAGGCTTGTATATATATTTTTTCTTGTTCTTGTCTATTTTTGTTGTTTCTTTGTTTATGTTTCATCTTTTTTGCTTGGTGGTGTTCTTTGGTTATAGTAAAGTTTCATAGACTATTTTTGTTTGGAATTTCTCAAAAAATGTGAGTATGAAGCTTACAAAAGTGAACATGAGGTGGTGATAAATTACCATTATATAACCAAAGTTACTAACATAGATAGGTATACGAGCTAAATGTCCCACAAAGATTCAAACATTATTATGAATCAAAGCTTGGTTTTAAGAAGAATCATATGTGTCTAATGAGAATTCAGTTTGTTAATTCACATTCATCCTTACACTTCAAACACATCCTTATTTGGGATTAAATTTCCAACTAAATGAGAGTATCCTAAGACTAAGACATTTAACCAAATCCTTCAAACTGGTTGTCATAGCTTCCAACCTTTGTTTAAAAAAATAAGAAATAATTAATGCTAAATAAAAATATGCAAAGTCAGAGGTGATTTAGGAAATATCCACTAGGGATATGGACACCTATCTGGTAGTGGAGCAAGGCCATGAGTGGAGCTAAATGTATCTTTGTTGGGGCTATAGACACCTGGTTGGTAGTAGAGTAATGCCCAAGCCTCCCCGAAATTAAGATCAATTATTCATAAGATAATATTTAAATATGCTCAAATTCAAATTAAATGGACAAAAGGATATGAACCTAGATGTTTTTTCTTGATGTCTCATGACAAATAGTAAGTGGAATCAAATCACACACTGCATGTTTTTTGTTTTAATATCCAGGTTGAAATTTTCCACATAATAATCTTATTTCAACTGAAAATTAATTTAGGAGATGGTATATGTCAAAATTGAATTTAAAAACTTATGTATAAGTTTAAACCAGAGCCCTAGGTTCCAACATATTTCTATGTTTCCCCTGTTAGTCACCAATTGTTTAAACCAACATAGCCCATTTTTTTTCTTTTGCTGAAAAGGGACCCTTGTGAATGTTTCAAAACATCTATGTTTTGGATTAAATGTTAAAGTATTATTCTTTATAGAATTTTAAAGTCAATTCAATTTAAAAAGACATAAGTGTTGGTGTATCTAGTTATGATTATGTTTCATGGACTAATGTTCCTAATGATTATATTTAAGGTGATTAGTTACAGGTTCTATCGAGAAATATAGGGTTCCTAAGTAGTAAACCCTAAGGGTTTGAAATCAAATGTTCACACAAAAAGTCTAATAGGAAATTTTATTTCCTTTCAGTTAAAAAACCCTAAGTCTAACTTTATATTAAGCTTTGATTATGTTTTTGAGCATGACTAGATGTTAATGTAAAATCAAGACTTGGACCTTTTTCCATTTTAAAACCTAAGAGCCCTTCTGGATTAACTAAGTATTATTAAGGTTTAAACATATTTGTGTTTGTAATCATAAGCAAATTTTAAAGTCCTAAACCTTAAGGTAAAACTTTATACATATCAGGCCTTAACTTGAAGCTCATGCACTTTTTTAGATCAGATGTTTCTTGCTTAATCAAATATTTTGATCCAACAGTACGAACCAAAGCTAACACCAAAATGGAAACTAATCACTATCAAGCACTTGAGTTATGATTCGATAGTCATCACTACCTCAAAATATTTAATTTGATGGCACGTATTGATCCTAAAGCCTCAAGAACTCCCAAAAACCCAATGCATGGCACTCGGTCATTAGACTAAAACAATCCCATTATCTTAAAATTGACAAGTTTGCTCCCATCATTTGATGTCTGTGAGGATGTATTTGACATTACCAGACTTGTCAAATTTAACCTCAATAACTTTTCAATGCCTAAGCAAGGGGGGCATTTATAAAGACCCTTTAAAGTAATTTATAACATTTTTACATAGGAAAACATATCATAAAATGTCTTAATCTAAGTTATTTTGTGTTTCTTAACATAAAAAGACTTTAGGAACATCATTTTAAGTATAAGTTTATATAGTCATGGAACTAATTAAAAGGTGTGAATCTTATAGGATCTAATGATGATCAATCACTCGTTGGATTTGATCTAATGATTCATAGATCTTGAAAACTTTTCAAAGTCTTTGTGAGCTTGAAACATGGTCAATGTATGTCCTAAAGGCATGAAATTAATGATCTAAGCTTAACAAAGATATAAAAATGATTTATTTCTTTCTATATTTGATTTAATGGTGCATCAAGCCCAAAGACTTTTCAAAAAGCTTCATGAACTTTACACATTTCATAACCATGGCTAGGGTAACTGACAAAGGAACATAGAGCCCTATGAGGAGGACACATGGTGGCTTACCATTTGAAGGATGAAAATATGATAAAACCCATTTAATAAAGGTATTCAATTAAATGACTTGGACCTTGTAAAAATAAATGACAATCGCTCACTCACTAGATTTGATCCAATGATGTGATGAGCCCAAAGAATTTTCAAAGGCCCTTTGAGATTGACACATGGCATACCTAATGAACTTAAGGATCAAAGGACCAATGAAATGTAGGGACCTAGATTTAGATTTTTAGAGCAAAATAATGAAGGATTTTGAAGGCTAATGACTAGTCTCCAACTAAAATTTATGAATTCTACCATGAAAGCCATGGATCCATGCCACATAGGCTTCACATAATCATGGAAGATCAAAATAAAAAATATCCTAAACTTGAAAATTTAAATGGCATGAGAATAAGGTCCCATCAAATCTAAGGCATGTTAATATTAATAGCTAGATATTTCCACCATTAAAGCTAAAAAACCTTATGTCCTATATAAAGAAGACCTGAGTTAGCTCAATTGATCATAAAGCAATAAAAATAGTGAAATTGAATCTTGAATCAAGTGCCCTAGTGAAACCCTTAGTGACCTTACAAGTATAATTTAGTGTCATCAATGGTGGTAGGTAGGTAATAGATGAAAATGGAAGCAAAGCTTTATTTGACTTTAGATAGTGAAGGAAAGATCTTCAAGGACATAAAGTTAGACTGATAGCATTGAATGTCTAGGGAATTAGGAATTGGTTTGAGTTATTTTTCCTTATGGATGAATTATAAACAATTTATTAAGAGGAAAAGAGGAATTCCACTATGCACTAGAGATATAATGACCTAGTATCAATTTAGTTGGCAAGCCTCCACCATCTTATATCCAAACCATAGGTAATGCATTATATCAACCTACTTGATCCCATTTTCATTGTTGTAAAATAGATGTGGAATGGATCATTCAAGAGGGAATAAAAAATAAGGTTGTATTCATAGCCCCTATGGCCTTCAAAACTTATTGCCAGCTCCCCTTGCCTCATTTTGATCTCCCATCTTTGAGAGAGTGAATAAATACCCAAAACTTGGATTTAGTCCTTATGCCTTGGTTAATATAAGGCTCCCATGCTTTGAAGTCACTTGATGGTGGGATTGTTATTTTCTAATTTAGGGAGGGAATTAGGATAGATATTACCTTACTGAATAGAGCCTTTGGTGCCCGTTCCACTACTTATGTGAGCAAGGTTTACATATCTTACATCCACTGCATGTTGGAGCAAAAATTAACCCCTCCCATTGGAGAGCTAATAATATTTTTCTTGGCCAAAAAATTCACAACCATCAAGAGAAGGACGTCCAAGTAATTATTTATGACGTTTTTTCTCTTGAATTCACTTTTAGCCTCTATTGATTTCCCCAACATCTAAAATTCGTCCCTTGATGGTAGAACCACTATTTCCCATCACTACTTGAAATTGCATATATTCAAAAATAAGAACCACATGAAATTTATCTATGAGGTTTTTTTCCTAATTATCTATGAGGCAATCATTGGTGTCCCTATGCCAATATTCCACCCTATAATCAAAAGACAATTGGAAACTATGGGGGATGTATTGTTCTATTCAAATTGTACTATAATAAGGATAAAAGGAATCATGATTCAACCATACAAATTTCCCATTCATATCCTTAATAATATTGTAGAGTAAAATATTTCTTATCAAATCATCCAAGGAGTGGATGGGATATGTAAAAAAAGGAAGGCTCAGGTCCATCCCTTCCCACTAGACATTGGCAGGATTATGATTAAAGATTGGAAGTAGTTGGAAATTATGGTGATCCACAAGAATTTTTTTGACTTCCAACTGGATGATCTTAAGATGTGGGATCCAAATGATAGAATATAAAACCAAATTTGGGATAAAAAGGTCCCAAATATTGAATACAAACATCAACTAGGTGTGGGAGATTGTATTTATGCAAAAGTAAATAACTTTGAAGAAGTTTTATCTAGGATTAAGGGCTACAACATCAAATTAGAGCATAGGCTAGTCAGAGATAATAATCTCTTAGGAGAGATATGGAAACTACATCCATTACATTATCAATTGTTTCTAAGACCATTTGGGACTACTCATCAAGATTCACCTATTAGAGGACAATCTTGTAAGCCTCAATGAGTAGAAGTACTAAAGCCACCCTAGATTGGGTAACGTAAGGATATAAAATAAAAGGGTAAAGTTGTGATTGAGGAGCCTAGGATATATAATATACTTGGTGAAGGTCCTAAACCTAAAACATCCATATAGAGGCCCTCTTCCCTAGTGGAGGTCATTAGAATGATTTCCCTAGAGGTAGGAGAAATAATGGAGAGTGCCTTTGTTGACATTACAGCTACCTATGGTTCTGATAAGGAAGGGGATCCCTTTAATATAACAAGAAAATATTTGATCCCACTGGATGGTGGAAAAAGACAAGAAAAACTGGCCTTGGTGCCCCTGATACCTAAAATAAAGCCTAAGTTAACCTTCACTCACCCTCCTAGTGAAGTTAACCTCTTTAGTGATGAGAATCCTATTTATGGACCAGCCATTCTTGACTAGTTTGTTTATGAGAAATTATAAAAAAAATCCCATCTCTTTATCCATCATTATATTTAACTTGAGTTGGCATGGATGTTCAAGATAATATCAAGCCATGGATCCAAGACATTGTGAATAGAAAATTAGAGAAAAGGATATAAATCCTTCAAAATAAGGAGTGTCAAGGGTTGACACCCAAGGGGCCTCTTAGAGTTGAAATAAGGAAGATCTTGAGTATCTATAGTTAAAAGAGTCTAACCTAAAGGTTTGATTCAATCTAGAACATGACAATGAAGTATACTATTGGCACTAAGGAGTTCAAATTTCAAAAGGTGGATCCATTTGTGGGCTTAAATCCCATTTAAGGACAAACAATAGGAGAACATATTATCTTTTAGTAGGATGTAGCTAGTTTGGTAATGGCACAATCAATAGTGACCTTGGCTAGAATCCAAGGAATGAAGCAAAGGATCCTCAACTTGGAGAAGGAGAAGTAGGATTTAGAGGCTCAAGGCCTACTTTCAATTTCTTAAGACATATTACAAATGATGAATAAATATCTGTTGGACACATTTGAGAATTTAAAGAGCATCAAGCTTAGATTAAGTGATATAAACCATCAAACTGAGATGAAACAAGATTTAATCACCCAATGGCAAGATTCTCAAGCTGATATGATAGAAGTCATCAAGGTGCATAGTATAAAGAAGGCCCTAGACTTCAATATCATCAAGATTAGAAATTTAGATATCTTCATGGTGGTTTTGATGGATAAGAAAGAATATTTGATCACATGGTGTACCAATGTTGACAAATTCATCAAGGAAGATAAGGGCTTGGTAACCAGAATAGAGAAAATTTTGGGGAGCCTATAGGATAACCCTTCTCAAACCACTGCTATGAACCTAATAAGTGATGGATAATTAAATAAAATAGTTGGTGTTCACATCTAGGGAATTAGAGACAATCAAGGACGTTATACCAAGGATAATCAAAAGACCCTTGACACCATTATTACTATAAGGAAGTAGATTGTAGAAGCATAATGTATCAAGGAACTCATGTCTAAGGTTGATAGTGAAATTGACAAGTTATCAAGTCAAAAAGAGGATTTTTAATGAAGCTTGTTATGTATTTTGATCTAATCAAAGAGAAATACACCAAGGTGAAAGCATTCTTCAAATAGAGTTAATTGAAGGGCCTACCAATGTAATTCATAATAGAATATATATATATATATATATATATATATATATATATATATATTTTGTAAAATATATGCTAGTCTATTAGCATATACTTATTCTTTTGAAGTTTACATGAAATCCTTTCGCATTGTTTCTTTGTATTAAGGATAGCTATTTTTATCTTGCATGTGGATATTTTGAGAAAGTTAATTGGTAAACCACCTATGTTTCCTATAAATAGGCAAGGACTACCATTTTGTAAAAGAGAGAGCTTTTGAGAAATTGTATACTAGGTGTATTTAATATTAATACAAAATTTTGAAGAGATTATCTTGATAGTTTGTTAAATGTCCATGATGTCTCTCAATTTCATATGGCCATCTTGAATTTGAATGATTATCCTTATTTTGAGTCACATTCTCTATCATAGGGATGTTGAAGTTTCTAATGCTAGATTAACTATAAAGATCTCAAGTATACTTCATTTTATTTTCTCGACATTTAGATGTGCTTAGGTTATTCAGATGACATTAGCAAATGTTTAAATTAAACTTGGTTCTTACTTATGATTTATACATTTCCTCTAAATTTTGCCTAATTTATGATGTAATTTGAGTTCATGCTATTTTATACCATAAATTGGTTCATATGTGCTCAAAGTAATTAGAATTTTTTCGTAATATTTGAGATGAGAATTTACAATCATGTTTCCTTTCTACCTTACCCTTTTTTTCTTATTTTTTTATCAAGACTAATTTTATTTTAAATATCATTGTTAATACTCATTTACATTAATTTGGAAATCATCAAATTCACCAAGATCTAAAGATTTAGACCCTAGTGGCTCCCAACCACTAAACTAAATAAATATTGTGGACAATTCCCCTAATCTACTTCTATTACACCACAAACATCACTGAATTGTCACAAAATAAAAATCATGGATTATATTTTTTTAATCCTAAAATGAGAATTTTTCATCAACATTGAAGATCACATATGGTACATTTTGAAGCATCAACAAGATTGTGTAAGTTTTCTTTATTTCTACAAGTCTATGTCTATCCAAAATCTAACATTAATGGATTAAAAAAATATTAATTAATTCCAATATCCTTAAATATTTATTAGGAACTATAAACACCCTACACAATCATTTCAATTATTGAAAATCTTCCTTCATACTTTGACAACCCTTTTCCAACAAACTTACATAAGGACTGTGTGTAACTTAGAAAAACACATGATTTGTACCACCATCATAACAAATATATGATTTAAAAATTTAAATGGTTAAAAAAACATTTCAATCATCCTAATCAATATTCCAAAAATCTATTATCTCTTGATTCAAACCTCTATCCACCTTGATCACCATTTAGTCGCAGTTGGGTATGACTACATAGTCTATGCAAGGTTTGAGTATACGTTTGAGAAAGTTTCATGTATTAAAAACCATAAATACTTGTCAATAATCTTGTTAAAACTTGAAAAGACATTTTATAATAATCACATATTCATATTCAAATCATTTCGCAACTTATCCTTCTCATAAGGAAATATAGTTTGTCCTTTTATACACAAAATGTTAATCATATAGAGTATGTAGTCCTGTATTTAGTATACTCATTTATATATGTGAAACATAGTATAAATAAAATTAATAAATTTAGTAATACACTAATATAAACTTAAACAAAATATAGGTAACCTCAAAATTTACTTGGATTTCTCTTTTTATCACTGAACATAAAGTATCAAGGCATACATAGAATAATACAAAAAGAGACAGTCTTTGTCAAAAAAAATATTTTAATCATTGATATTCTATTCATATATTCCAAGAATGTATGTGAAAAGTTATAAAATAAAAAAATTATATCTCCCTACACAAATCAATAATTTATTCTTGAACTTTACTCCACGTAAGGTTTTTGGACAAATCACTAGTTTAGGTTTAACTAATCACATAAAACCATGTCATGAGACTTGTAAGACATAATAAACCTTCACTAGTAATAAAAATCCTAGACACATAACATCATACCTTAATAATCATCAAAAATATTCTATAGTACCTTAAAAGGGCTCACAATAGTTTAAATTTTCAAATAAGGTTCTGGTGAGAAAATACAAAATTTAAATTTTAAACATCCTAGACACCTAGTTATGACTCCAAAAGAGCTAAAAAACTATAGAACACTTCCTATCCTATTTCAAACCAAAATTTACATCATGATGACATCCCTATAGGTTACCCCTACATCATACTACTAAGCTATAGAATGTTTCCCATATGTTCTTTTTTATGTACTTGGTGTATGGTCCTATTTGATTACAATGAACCTCCATATAGAAGTCATCTAGTTCTATTTACCTCTCATAGATTTTACATGCATTTTTGCCCCACATTTAGACCTCCACTTTCTAAAATTTTTGATAAACATACATACACATGACATAATGGTGTTAAAGGAAACATATTCTCTAATGTCTTGAGCATGCTTTGAAGGCTTATTCCACCCTACCATATCTGTAAATTGTTCAACAATTTATGTCTTCTTATGCAGGTGTCTTGACATCTTATGTCCTCACCTGATTCACCACTTTTGTCTTCTCTATCTACTATATATTATATACCACTTCTTATTGATTTTTTCATGCTTCATATTGTTGTAGATGCTTAAATTATTTTTCATGCACATTGTTGTGTTATTCTTCAATCTTCAAGGGGTGATTGTATATTTCCCATGTTCCTTTGTCTTCTTTCACAACTTATATAAATGTATCATCATCTTGTCCCTAAAATTATTGAATATTGATTTATGATTCAAATTATTGCTTTTCATAGACCTGGTATCCACTTATCAACCAATTTTCCTCCTAGTCTTCTTTAACAAACTCTATCCACAAACCCTTTTATATATTCATTATTAGGGATCATTGTCAAATGCTTAGATAGGTTTTTAAAAAATTGGTTCACATACTCACATGAGAAAATTTGATTGTGACATGACTTTTAATGTTATTCTTGGGCTTCCATAACCTTCTTAGGTTGAGTGCTTGCCTTCAAGTCTTCCTCCTACTATACTAAATACTTATGGCCTATAATCAGCACCCTAGAATCTATACCAATAACATTGTTATCTTCTTTAGGCATTACTTCATCCACCTCCAACAAGTTTTTGTGTACATAAATAAAATCATAATGATCAACACATTTGTTTACCTCATTATACCCTTCCTATTCTCTTGGGGTCAACCCTTCCTTTTGTATATTATCAATGATTTTTTTAACTTCTTCTCTTATTCTTTCCATGTCATCTAGTTGTTCACCTACCTTAGGATAACACAAGATTATGTTTGTAGATTCAATTGTCCATCCATCTTCCTTATCTTCATCTATTATAAACTCTTCAATCATCTTCTCTAGTTGATGTTTCATCTAAGTAAATAATTACTAGTTTTTTCTTTCATTCATATTCTCTTTGAATGTACAATATATTATTTTCCTGATCTTAACTCTAAATTTCTATTTAAATGTCATTATCATCTCTCTTAATCTCTTTTTCATACCTAATAACACTTTTCTCAACTTATAAATATCCTTATCAACATCCTCTTATTATTTTTATACTTCATCTTTCATAGTTTTCTCCATCTCTAACTTTATCATTTTCTTACTATGGCACTTAAAATTAGCCTTGTTTCTCATTCTCAGTTTTACCTCACTCTTCATATTTATCTTTATTACTTTAATTGGGTACATAATCCTATTTTTTTGGCCTCACTTGGAACAATTTATTTGTATTCACCCTTATAACCCTTCTCACTCTCTATCTCAGACCTCACTAGGGCCTTCCCACACTCTTGTCCTTCACACTAGGACTGTCTTCACTTTTTTGAGCTCTCTTTATGATCTTCTCTCCTTTGAGTTTATCAATGGCTCTATTTTTTTAAGGCTTGACACATTAAACCTATAATATCTTATTTTTATCTCACATATCACATACCATCATTAATACATCCAAGCCAATAAATCAACTAAAAAATAGCTAATACCTTTTCTTTATCTAGTTTCTCAACTCTGCCTTTCAATAAGACTCCTTACAAACTTCCTTCTTACTTACCTAAAAATTATTGATCTATATGCAACATGCACTATCAAAAATTTAATAACCAAGTTTATACTTGTATATACCTATTCAAAAACCATATACATGGATCTGATACTAAATGATGTAGAGCGTTCACAAATAATCTCATACTTTGTCTTGTTTAATGAATCACTTCTTAGGTAATGGTTTATTGATGCAATGGTCATTCAATGCTTCATGCATGATATAATTATTTCCTTAGATTTATTATATTTAACATGGTAATTATGATCTCTTTACACTTATCATTCCCTTGGATTCATTCTTCACTCACCAATTTACCTCCCTATACAACTTTTGTACTCACAAAACATAACATAGTAGCCTTTTTAAGGCATTTATTATTAGTATAGAACAATACAGTCACATATAGGGAAAATAGTGTTCTTTAAAAAATAAAATATATCATATACTATCATTACACAAAGTTTAAACCTTTGATTCAAACCTGACATCACTTTTCTAGGCTTATTTTGATCACTGATTAAGTCTCTTTTAGGTCAATCTGGACCCTATTTATACATAGTCCTTCATAATAGTGTGGAATCATACGTATTCACTAAAAAAAATTTAAATATAATAATAAACACTAATATATTGCTATTGTCCAAGTTCAATAAGATTTCATTGGCTGGAGTGTTTATTACAAGCAATTTTCCTTCAGAACCCTAGTTTTAGGGTTATAGGGGATTGTGAGTGTTTGAGAGGAGTCTATTTGATCTCCTACAATCAAAAATGGATTTAAAGACCACTTATGGTTTTGAAAACCTGTGTATACTTGTTCCCCATATTTTTCAATCAATAAAAACTCTTTTTTACCCTTCTTTCAAAATTTCTAGCAAGGTTTACAAAGGACTATGTAAGTTTTCTTTATTACCAAAGGTTTGTGTTAATCTAAAAAGAAACATTGATGGATTCAAAAAGTTTTAAGGGATTACAAGAAAATTTAGGGTTTATTAGGTATTTAAACTACCCTACGCACTCATTTAAAGTAATTAAAATATTCCTTCATACACCTATAACCCTTTTCCAAGAGACTTACTTAAGGATTATGTGTAACTCAGAACAACACAAGATTTATACCACCATCAGAAGAAATATATGATTTAAAAATGTAAATGGTTAGGAAAAATTTTATAAAATACCAATAAATATGTAAATAATTTATTGTCTTTTTATTTAAACCTTTCTCCACCTTGAGCACCATTTAGTCACAACTATGTATGACTACACAGTCTATGCAAGGTTTGAGTATACGTTTGATAAAGTTTCATGTATTATACATAATAAAGACTTGTAAATAATATTGTTAAAACTTGATAATACACTTCATACTAATAAAATATGCATATTCAAATTATTTCACAACTTATCCTTCTCAAAAGGAAATATAACTTGTCCTTTTATACACATAATGCTAATCATATACAATATGCACTCATGCATTTAGTATAATCATTTATGTATGTGAAACTTAATCCATTTTAACATTGATTAATTCATCCTAAAATAATAGAGAAAAATTAATGATTATAATAAGATTTTTTATACTAAATTCATGCATATATCAACTCACCACAAATATAGATAACCTGAATAGTTACTTGGATTGTTCTTTTTATCACTGAACACAAAGTATTAAGGAATACACAAAATAATACAAGAAAAGATAAACTTTGTCAAAAAAATTATTTTATTAACTAATATTATATTAATATAATTAGATAATGTATGCAAAAAAATATCAAATACAAAATTTATATCTGCCTACACAAATCAATAATTGATTCTTGAACTTTCCTTCATGTAGGGGTTTTGGACAAATCACTAGTTTAGGTTTAAATAATTACCTATAAGCATGTAAAGAGAATTTTAAGACATAATAAACATTAAATACTCATAAATATCCTATAAAAATAACATCATACCTTAATAATCATCAAACATATGATATAGTCCCTTAAAAAGGCTCATAATAGTTCAAATTTTAAAATAAGTTTTTGGTAGGAAAATACAAGATTTAAATTTTGAACATCCTAGACACATATTAATGACTCCAAAAGACCTAAAAAAACTATATAACACTTTATATACTATTTTAAACTAAAAAATACATCATTATGACATCCCTATAGGATTTCCTTGCATAACTCATGGTCAGACTAATAAGAATCCTCTTGAGGTTTATAGGCATCATGGTATGGTTATTAAGGGTTATATTAGGATTGATAGGAAGCCACTTCTTGAAAAACATTATGTACATATGGATAATAAAATGGATGACCATAGGGATACCATGGCTCATATAAATGATATAAATTTTGATAGGGTTGTTGAGGGGTATAACATGGATCATAACAAGGCTGATAGGGAGGTGCATAGTAGGTATTTTAATCATAGTTATTCATATCAATCTGATGGGTAAACTGAAATACAAGAAATAATTAAAAAAATTAAATAATATATTATTTTCATTATTAAAACTATAATATTTCATTCATATTTTCCATTGGTGCTATATTTCTTGCTTCTAAAATCTTATTAGAGGAAAAACACACCAAACGATTTCCACTCTCTTGGACCTTGGTCCCATTGGGTATGCTAGAACTATTGTCTAAAAAAATCACACCCTAGAGGAGGTTTTTAAATCCTACTATAATATTTTGGAAACATTATAATACCTCTAGGCCTATGGGTTACCTATATTAGAAGTAGACCTCTAGATTAATGAGTTAGCTCCCTGAATTGACATTTAAGTGCTTATCGCCTACACTAACTAATTTTTTGTCTAAAAAGGGGTATAAATATTCATTAAAGGAAGATATTATAATGTATTGATACACCATAAGGTTAAAAACAAGATAATCATACTCTTTCACTAAGAAATAAGACCTACAACACTAAATTTAAAGTCCTAAGATAATCTAACATTAGTATATCAATATGGAGGTGATATGCATAAGACTACTCAATGTAAATAGACCAGTGGTGAGATTTTAGACTCTAAGGACAATTTAAAACTTGAAGGGATATAAAAACATTAGATACAATCCATATGACTTGTTATAATTAGAACTTATTGTACTAAACATGAAAGGATAAAGAGAAGTAAGGATAGAATCTTAGCACTAGACCTCACCATACATCACTTAATATACTTAGACAATATGTTTATGAACTCAAAACTAGATTGCATGTATTATTAAAAATAAAATTACAACATCAAACTATCACGTCTTTTCCATACATGGTGTGGAATTTTTAACAAGATCTAAATTGGATAGTGCTTATAAAATGTGTGAGAGGAGAGAGAAAAGTTGAGCTCAAGGCTTATAATGCCACTTGTAAAGTATTGATAATCAGTTATGTTGTATAGGAGTATATTATGTAATATAGCATGTAATATATATTTGGACAAATGTCCCTCCAAGGCATGAAAACTCCTCAAATATGGCATAAGACCCTTCAACTGGCTTCTTGGAAACTATTCTCATCATTGGCTTCCCTCGAGCACTCCAAAGTAGACTAGGAATAGTTATCACATGTTCAATGTGATGGGGACATTAATAAAAAGACCTGACATTCAATGGATGTGTCCCTAATCACTTATATTCTTTTGGACAAGTGTTATCACTTCTTATAGTCACCGTCATCCTTGTTTCACTCATTCCTCACACTTTTCTTTCAAGTGACCTTTAATTTTTCAATAAAAGACATAAAAGGAGTGGTATGAAACCTATTAAGAGTCCTCCTATATCCAAATCCATTTGGTAGACCTTAAAAGGTCTCGTAATTAGAGTTATCACCTTCTCACTTGGTGATCACCTTCCATTCACAATGCCAATTTAGACTGCTTGAAGTGAAGGTACTAGTACAGGTAATCATGTGATTTTATAAACCAATAAAGGAGAATTATATATTATATTAGGTCCCACTTTACCTCCTAATGTGATTCTCATATTTCAACTCTTGATTGAACCTAAAAACATAAAAATCTATCAATAAAACCAAATTTTTACCTTATACATGCAAATAGGGTACCAATCAATATGATGTGGAGGTTGAGGGAGTTTTATGCAAGTTAAAATCACTTTCCACATCATGATAGCTCATTTGGATGCATTTATATCCACCAATTCCTCATTGAGACATGAATAAGGGTTCTGAGTAGTTTTGACCCTTAAGGATTGTTTATACAATCTTAATATTCAATCCTCAAATAAATTTCACTAGAATATTATTTAGGAACTTATTAAACATATCACAACTACTTATAACCACATGATAAGTGTATGTATATATATGATCTTCCAAATATGCCTTCTCAAGCTCTTCCCTATATTTTGTGCACCCTGAGTTGTCCTTAAGCCATGAAAATGGCTTATTTGTGATCTCCCCTACATACCAATGTCACAAAATAGTTTCATATCTACCTCTAAATATGATTAAGTGCATTTTAATGTTTTTTTATCATTATAAGTATGAGTGGGGCCCTTTAGGGCTTTAGGCTTAGTCAAGGTCTAGTAGGCCTAGAATAAGTTCATGCCTTAAAAAATTCTCTGCATGCCTTCTAAAGAATGTGAGGTATCCTATGTGATTATTTATGTTTAGTCAAACTATGGACACCATCATCCATTTTAACTAAGACCCCCTAACACATTGTTTCATCACACACTCACCCAACTCACAATGTTGTTTTTATGGGAGTGATCTCTATCTAAGATAGAACATAGGGCACATCCCATGTCTACTCAGTAAATCTAATGTTATGAGGGGTATTTTTGGGTCATGTAGGTGATATGTACCAATTTTCATATATTTTATAGCTTTTTAATGTCATCAACACTCTAACTTCCTAATACCTACTCCTAGAGTTGATGACTATGTAGGTTTTTTGTATATTGACTATAGGTGTACTTTGAAGATTTATCTTGCCATAATTCCTCATGATGAGAATAATGTGACATGATCATTGTAATTTTTAGTATGATTTCACACATGTCAACACTCATTATTGCTTTCCAAATCCTCAAAATACATTCACCTCTACTTGACTAGGCTAGTTTGTAATCAATTATGACTATGTGCTCACTCAAAAAAAGGGGATGTCTATAGGGTGTCACTTAGTGTTAATCCTCATGTCATGTTTATATTATCCTTGAATTACTCAATACTATATCATAGTCACTAAGACTTTTTCTCATCATTCATATACTAGTATAGCCTCTAAACCACCATGTTTTATTACACTGTCACACTATCGTCAAACTATAAATCATCATTCTAAGGGCAAAAGGACACTTACAGAGTATTTTTTTAACTCTTGAAACTTGTGCTTCAATCCCCTTAACTTTTTATTTGGAAAAAGTTCCATATCTCATCATTTGGGGTCACTTACTTGTAGGGTTTTCTTCTATTTCTAATTCTAATAGAGTATATTGTAGACTTTGACTGTAGACATCCTATTTGAGAAATGTGGTGGTAAACATTTACACTAAGAAATAAATATAAACTATCTTGATTTTCCTTGGAGGGACACCACTATATTTGACTCACAAAAGGTCACTTGTCTCTAAAACGTGTCATTACCTATCATTATTGCCTTATAAGATCATGTGAACTTAAAAGTGTTTTAGATAACATTGAGAAACTATAGTGAAAGATTGCATGAGTTAGGATCCCTCTAGCATCATACTCTTTTAGCCAAACCACCACTTGTCATGTCAACTCATTACCCCTATGATTAGGTCATCTCATAGAAACATTCAAATCCATCTAGACTTCATGTCACCCTATTATATGATATTACCAAGTATGGACAAGGCCCTATATTATAATAATTAAGGTATAAATGTCCCTAAACTCACTCTCTCCAAGTATGAACATGATTCAAGTCTATTTTCCACTCTATGGCCCAACTATTGATTATTATGACCTTATCCATGATTCAATACCTTAAGTGATTTTTAAAAAATATTAAAACAAACTCATTTTCAATTTCTCACTCCTCTGTAGACCACCTATAAGTGCACATCAGTAGTAAACAAGGTAGAACTATATGCATTAGAGAATTGGTTATCTCAACCAATCTCAAACTATCATTATATCTCTCAAATATGCTATTTCTACCTAAGGATATGTATTACTACATGGAAAAATTTTCATCACATTACCATGGTTGTGAAATTTTCTATACCACCTGATTGTGTATGCCAATCATGTAGAAAGTTGATTGTATTAACATGTTTTTTGACTATGACCTTCATGTGACAATTTTTGAAACTATGTTTCAAAGAAGAGGCGGTAATTATTATATAATAGGAATGAAACATAACATATAACCTTTTCTTAAAACCAATACAATAACAAAGACCTTATGTAATCGATGAAACATTGATTGTAGACCTAATAGTGTCTCTTATTAGTATAATAGAGTGTTTGTCCTCTTATATTTCATCCAACATGTGAAAAACATGTCAATATTCATGTTAATATTTTTTCATGTTCCTAATGATCATGTATAGTACCTAGTTTTTATGGATTATCTCAAACAAGGAGGAAATCTATAGTCTATGGGGATAAGCATACAAAAAGAGGCAATAAAATTCATAGCATTGGTTCATAAATAATAGGAAACCAATATTTTAAATTATTCCATGAATATGCATTATTTCAATTTTATTAACATCCCTTGGAGGCATTTGACCCAATTCATCTCTTATTGGCCATACCATGAGAAAACTTGTTGATCAATTCTGCATGCCAAAAAGAGTGATGGAGGAAAATAATGGTTTAGGCCAATTTTTTGACCTCTAAAGATGATTACACATGGAATTTAGTCCATAGGAGTTGAAGGGTCACTGTATAATTTTTCCACATGTGACACACTCTTGTATAAGACATACAACTACCAAAAACCACCTGAAACTACCTCTTTTTAACTATTTTCTTATCTCACTTAGGAAATGGCACTTTTTTAGTTATATACTACCACCTATGATATTATTATATTATATAAGACATTAAAACACATCTTGATACACTTTTATACATAGGAAAACTATATAAACCTTATTAATGGCTCAAATATGACCCTTTAGGACATGAAATGGTACAAAGATTACAAGTTGGAAACGATTAAGGTATATAGGATATTAAATGACATCATCTATGACCATGAGAAACCATATAGAATATTATGTGACCCATATATAATTTTTTTTACTATAGGGGGTTGACATATTTTAAATTTTGGTAAAAATAGTCAACAATCAGATGATGGAGTGTTTATGGGGACAACCCTTAATAGATGTCTAGAGGGTGGTGATCAATAGAGTACGTTTGGTCCATGTGGTATCACTTAGTCTAATGGCCTAGGATAGGCATATGATGATGGTGTTATGTAGAGGTCGATCACTAATACTTGTATATTTTAGTTTCCCATTAGGGAGATCAATGTGACATTGGAGGATGTCTCTAGGATCCTAAGATTACTCATTATTGGTTAGAAGGCAATGTTATAGGAGGACACTAGAGACCGATCTATAGATCAAGAAATGAGGTAATTTACAATGATATCCATGGGGACTTATCAGGTAGGGAGTATTATTTATGTATTATTTTCTTTAATTTTTAAAACCAATTTTCCATGGTTGTGAAAGGTTTTGGTAGTGCTACTAGTTTCATTTATTGTTGTGGTTGGGCATGGGGTATATATCTTATACATGATGCATGGTATAGTGTAGGATATAGATAATAATGCGATCGTATGCTCATGGGGTCACACTATTTTAGCCCACTCTTATCATGATTTATATTATTTCACTCAAGATTTGTGCATGGGTGGTATTGGATATTCAACATTATTACATTGTTGGACCTATGAGATTATCATAATGGCTATATCAGAGGGGCATCCATGAGGGTATTGAGATCACCCACATATATTTTTATAGATATGGAATAGTATAGATCATGTTCCCAAGAGGAGCATGATGTAATCTTAATTGGCGTTAGATAGGTTTACAACCATATATATTATTTGGATACCTTATAGGGGCTTTGAGGGGTGGCATAAGGGTGATGTTCAATTGAGACATGTTTGAGTGAGTTTTTGGATAAATGACTATTGGGTCAATGTCTTTACAATATTTTAATATGAGCGAGTGATATAAAATTTTGGTTTGAATTAGGAAATTATACTCACACCATGGGTGTGGGTGATTAGTTCTCAAGATCCAATGAGGATAGGGAGTAGGCTTATACCATTGGTAGTGGAACTATCTTTGATTTTATTAATAGAGTGAGGTATAGGACTAGATATACTATATGTGGATGACATAGGAGTGATCGATGCATATAGATCATGGTGGGTGAAACATAAATAGGCACCACTATTTCTAAGAGGTCTAGTTATCATGGAAGATGCAGTGGATGTCAAACCCATTAGGGTAGTTGAGGGTAGGATTTTATCATATATCTATATTTTTATTTTACTTTTTTACTTAGTTATTTGGGTATGTATTTGATGTATTCTATTTATATGTGTAGGTCTATGTTATGACAAGATTAGGATACTATTATTGAGTCTTCAATATAAGTACTAACCTAGTATATCCATAATGATGTCATGAATGATGAACTAGTGGAGAGGGACAAAATGTTGATGGCATTGTTTCCCATCTATTTGATCGAGTAGCCATTACTATTTCAGCATATAGATGAGTAGTTGTTGATAGGGATAAGGCACATATAGAGCTACAAAGATAATATATTCCTACACTTGATGTTTTATATGGGTTACTTATTAAGATAGAGAATAAAGACATTAGTCTTAGACTAGATCTAGGGGGAAGGTGGAACATCTAACTCTAGTGATTAGAGAGTGACAGTGATAGGAATAGTCTTAGTGACCAAGCTTCAATTATTGAGTGACTTGAATCATTGTATTAAAACTTGTATTGAGTTATATGTATGGATTTTTTTCATTACATGGGTATTTTTTACATTTTCATATTGATTTATGGCATTATTTATTTGTATATGTGTTCATTATATTCATTGTTTATATGTTGATATGGAAATATATTTTTTGTATAAGTAATAGTAACTAGTTTTTTAATCTATTTATAAATGTTTAAGTAGATATGTATATTGTATTAGGAAAGTTATTTGTTAGTATAAGTGTTATAGGAGTATCTTAAGATATATGAGTGTGGGTCATGTAACCTTGGAATGCACTATGTGAACCTTAATGACATGGTGAATAAGTCACCATACTACTCATGTTATTTTAGCATAGAAATAAAATCTAGAATTGATATTTCTCATGGTATGTTTCTAGTATCTAGATGTGTAGACTCTATGTAAAATAGCCTAACTAGTTGTCATACTAAAGCTATACTATGATATCTATGATTTGTACCAAATATCTTAATCATTTAGTGAATTATAATCTAATTTTTATGATCTTTATTAACTGTATTAATCAGTTTTTTAGCTATGCTCTTATTTCTATGATCTCTACCAAATATCTTAATTAGTTATTAAACTATACTCTAATTTATATGATCTCTACCAAATATATTAATATGTTACTAACATGTAATTGGTGTTTGAATTAATTTCAATTTTTTTACAATGCTATTATAAGTAGGTAGATCTCTGTGAATTGGCTTCCATCTATGCTTACTTTATGTTCATGATATCTCTCATTATTAGGTGTTATAGAAACCACATGGCTCATATAATGGGTAATCATTGAATTCTTAAAAGGAACATCATGGATAACTTAGTAATGGAGGAGTGTGATCTAAGAGTGTGTGTAATTTTATATCTTAATGCTCCTTATGTAAATTTTATAATGCCTCTATTGGCATACTAGTTAATATGATCTTTGAGTTCATAACAATTGTCGTCCCAATGTTTATTTATCTGATGAAAATTACAATATGGTTTACTATGTATCCTATGTAGATGGTGTGCTAAATAGTGATGAGTAGAAATAAGTGTTATCATATCATTATCTAATATTGTAACATATCATGAAACTTATTTCTATCTAGAAACTATGTAGCCCTTCTACTGGTGTTTGTGGTTTGATCATTGTAGGAGATGCTCTATAAAGTGGCTCATTGCCCTTATTTAGTATCTTGATTGGTGGTTTATGTTCCATTTTTTACTTACTCTTAGGTGGATTACATGATTGTACCATATTGGATGACTATGTCTATGGGAGATCCAAATCCAAATATACCTCTGAATCTATCTCAACTAATCCCAACTTCTTCTCTAATGCCATAGGTTTGTTACATGGATTCCAAAATGATTTGGATGTCTCATATGGTAATTTATGCTTGAGAGGGAATATGAGGCCTCTATATAAATTTTATTATACCTCTAAATATATTGAATGGTAAATCAACTAATGCATACATGATTTGAATCTTAGAATGTACTTAGTTATGATCTCTATCTTAACTTGGTGTAGTTAATTCAAATTCTCATATGTAAATCAAGGTCCCTTATTCTAAGTGAAATGCATGAGAAAGATTGCTTCTAACTCATCATATGTATGTAGTGAACCACTACAGAGTGTATGATAAAAGTAATTTAATGACTCACCCTATAGAGACTATGTAAATAACATTTATATATTAAATATGGGTGGAAAATTTTTAGTTAATATTCTTTGTGGAATAAGATTGCCATGGATGGAATTTGAATAAACCCAAGAGTAGTATTATTTAATTTACAATGTGATATGGAGTCTTGGTTGTTTTAAATCACCCAAAACATGCATCAAGGAGATTACCTATTTTAAAGGTATATTAACATCATTAAAGGGTTCATATAACTCTTGAATCTTATTATTAATATTAGACATTGGTACACTACATCAGGGACCATTTTTAGGGAGAATTGGTTTGCTCTATGTAACCTTTAAAGGGGTGATATCTTAGACCTACTGAGAGGGAAATGAGATATCACCCTCATGGAGGTTAGGATGAGAAATGGGTTCTAATATATTAAAAGAATTTATTATTTTTTTAATTTTTAAATAAGTGTCACATGCTAATATACTATAAGATACATTATCATCATGCAAGTGTAAATTATGGAAACTATGAACATAAGAATAAGTGAGTGTTTATTTTTTAGCATTTGAACTAACACTTGATAATAAATTAGTTTGAGTATAAATAGTATTATAATTAGGGTGATAAATATAACTATTAGACTCACTTTCTTCTCCAATAACATCATAATAATCATTGTTATTCTAGGGTTCACCAAAATCAGATTTGAACTCATTAGTATAGGTAAGATTAAAAGAATTTTTAGTTGTATGTTCAATAGGAGAGAGAGTAGAATAAGATTTTAAATTTTTAATACTTTATAATATATCATCATGTGTAGGTGTAATTAAATGCATATCCTCATTATTTATGAGTGGAGTTCATGTATGATCATTATTTTTTAATCTTGGATTCAAGGGTAGAATAAGTATCAATCATGTTTTCATTTGGCAAATTTTGATATGTAGGATAAGAGTTAGAGATATTTGAAGTATCAGAATGTTGTAAATAATAATTGTGTTTAGATTAAAATCTAAAATAATGTGATAAAATAATTACATCTACTTTAGTTTGTGCATTGGTAAAAGGTGTAATATCATTTACACATGCTTTTTCAAATTTAACTAGGAAGGGTAAAGAAGATGAATTGTTCTTTTCTATATTTCTTGAATCATGTAAAAGTAAATTTTGTTTATTTCACCAATATTTTTTTAATTTGAATAAGGAGGTAGAAAAATTGGTTGAAAATCTAGGGTCACATTGGAAAAAATCACTACCAACAAGATGTTATTTTGGTATTTTATTGTTAGTTTTATTTTGATAAGTAGGATAAGAGGGAGAGGGAAGAAATAAGGTGAATATAATCTATCCTCATCAGTGATTTCATTGTCATGATCATAGTAATCATCATATCCATCATTGCAATAATCATAATTATCATCATTATAAATTAAATCATTATTATGTGGTAATGTGAAATATTTAAAATTTGTCCATTCATTCTTATAATTATGAGAAAAATATATAAATTCAGTAACTGGGTGGGGGCCAAGAGGCTTCTTGGATGTCATTTTAAACTTTCCAAACAAGATAGTGTAAATATTGAATAACAATAATAGAATAGATACAATGTAATCTAACATAGGTATATGTGAAAATATGGGAAATATTCAGCCCAATGTATGGAAAAAAAATCATAATTTTATTTGAAACTACAAAGTCTAGTGTTTGGATGTATAGATGCCTAATATGAAAATATATAATTTTGGAGGGATTATTAGAAAAAATTAAAATTTATTAAATTAATGAAGCTCTAATAGAGGATTGATTTGGATCAGTTAGGTTGTGCAAAAATAAAGAAAAATTCAAATTTTATAAACCCTAATTTATTACACAAAAATGAAGAAGGTAAACCCCTAGATGAAACTAGGGGGTTTATGTAATATTTGAAGTAAGTCAGGTCTACCAAATTGTTTAACTATTTAGGACTTAGCACATGTAAATCCTAGGTTGTTAAAGCACTGTGTATAGTAGGTAAATAAATATAAATATTGTAAATAGTTAATCATATATATTTACCTAAAATAGTAATAATAATGAGGAAATGTACTTATCTAGAGTGAAACAAATATTTTCAGATGTCAAGGAGGCTAGATCAGGCTTGAAGATTAGTTAGGAGCCTTTCATTTAAAGACTTGAAAAATATATTCAAATAACTGAGTAAAGACTGGGTATAATGGGTCAAAGGTATACTATAACTAAGAAAGGATTACATAAGACTACTTAGGGTGTATCAAAGAGGGAAAATAAGACATAATACATATGAAAAATCCAAAATGATCATGTGATCAAGAGTAACATCCATCACTAAGACCTTCTTGTGAAATAGAAATAAAATATAGAAATTGAGGTTACTTTACCAAATTAGGGTGTGTACAATAGTATAGTAGTATATTATTATCTCTATATTTCATAATAATATAACTAGAATATAAAATCATAAGTCATAGAGTGTGATTAAGTAATAAAGTCAATAGAATAGATCATACAAATATACATAGGGACATATCACTAGCTAAGCATACGAATGAGGTGATGGTTCACATAGTATGAGGAAAAGATGGATAAAAATCATTCAAAAGTCATTAATGATAAAAAACTTGAAATACTATAACTTTTCCAAAAATAAATCAATGGTCAGAATTGGTGGATTAGCAATAAAGGAAAGTTGACTAGGGAAAAGATGGTGCATCACATCAATGTTTTACATTAGCCAAAACATTTCATTTACCCACCAAAGTGAGACTATCATTTCATATAATTATCAATTTCATTCAATTTCAAAGGTATAATGGTGTGTGGATAACTCAACACATTCAAAATAAGGTGTTAGGTACAATCACATGAGAATAGTTAATATGCCATGATAAGAACAACACTATTACATTACACTCCTTTTCAAAAAATAACTCTCTATGATTAAATATAAATTAATTTTATTTAATGTGAAGTTTTCATTACTAATAAGATCATATGAAACCAATATTCATCAAATATCACATTCAAATCCATGGATATATCTTAACTATTCAATTTGCTCTTTGATGCACAAAAAGAATATATGGGCATTGGTCTTACTATAAAACAAACTATATACTATGATCCTAACCTTTTTGATTTCATATTTGATATTGAAGCCAATATGTTCTTCCCTAATCAAATGGAAGAAGCATAAGCATAATCCATAACACTTCAACATTGATTATGATGCCTGATGTATAAATTTTGATTAAATTTCCAACCTTTGGGGAATTGGATGAGATCATGCTCACCCTTCTTAGAAGATACAATGAGGGTGTTGTCTATTTGTTATAATATGTGATAATATACATCATTCCCACCATAATGTCCTGAATAATATAGGTTCCTACAAGGGGAGAATATTTTCCTCCCTATAAGACAAAATCACCACCAATTCACCAAGATACAAGGGAAAACTATAACAAGGGATATAGGGGGATTCCAATTGGGAATGTCCAATCTATTTTAGTATGATTAATTGTAGAGTCAATCAACAAATAATTTTTAAAACTACTAAACATGTTGAGAAATGCATCAAATGTGTCATTGACATTGCTTACCAAAATTTGAGGCTCAACAAGGACTTAAATTCTATATAATTTTTGGTTTTGGAACTTATTATAAATATTAAGAGGGTTAGAAATGGAACACCACATGACTTATATTACTAACTATTATTATATATCTACTCACCCAATGGAATTATCTTGAAAGACCGATCAATCTTTATGAATAATTTTGGCCTACAAAAGAGTTTGATCATATTTCATGGACCAAGACATGGAAATATTATGTGAAACTAGAAAAATTCAACACTTGGTGGCTATAAATTCAATACCTGGTCATTTCTCACCCTTTTATTTCTAAGGATATAATTAAATATATTAGACAACATGATATGGTGACTAAACTACATGATGGCATTTATATCAAAGTGCATGAGCTCCCAAAATCACCCATCACATATTTTCCCTTTTTCATCACTATGATCAATGCACAAGCCAAATTTTTATTGACAAAAGTTTTGGATACATGTTAATTACCTCCATTATGACCCATACCTCTCTAGGCACAACAAACATTATCAAAACAAACTGTCAAACACAAAATTAGAGACACATGTAGTAACTCAAATAAAGTCAAATTCAATAAAAATTATGTCAGGCATGATAAATGTGCCATAATTAAAAGCCTATCCACCTCTAGAAAATAAGGGAATGTGCCACACTAAATCATGGATGACAGACAAGCATTCTTGAAAAATCATAGCTAAATGTGATTTGGAATATCTAAGCAATAAAAAATATAAATTGTTGTAATATATGATCATAGTCATCAAAAATAAAGTCTATAACTAGAAGACTAAAAGAATTTTTACTATGAAAGGCAATGCATTCTTATCAAGTGTAAAACTAGGTAAAGAAATATTTTCTGGTTGACATTACCACACCTCCTCCTTCCATAATATTTGATATTATTGGGGAAAAGGTAGGGAACAATAATAAAAAAAGGAATTATTTAAATTAGACCTAGGAGTATAATATATAGGAGGGAAGATAACCTTATTATAGTAGTAAAATATAGGTATTATATATATAACTATAGACTACATCATCATAAGAATAAATTTGAATCCAACCTTTGGTTCATAATGAAATGAATCATATAGTACCTACATTTTATTTATCAATTGGGGAATACATGGTATATTTTTTTGATCCCCTCAAAACTAAGGAAGCTATACTACATCAAGCTTCATCTATGGTAGTTCAGCATCAAAAAATAATTGGGCCTACAAGAGGCTAAATAAAATAATAGTGCCACCTTCTAGGCCAAATTCCTTCACAATCAAGCACATAGTGGTTAATTGATCTCATTCATTTTATCTATCACATTAATAAGAAGAGATCATATTTTTTGACCCACTAGATCCTAAGAAACCACTAAAATAGGAAAACATTATAGCTCAATAAAAATCTATAGAAACACAGGTCGAGGTAGATCAGGTAAGGAAGGTTTATGTGAATAAGGCTCACAAGGAAGATATGAGAAAGTCAAAGGAAGAGTAAAAGTGTGAAGATGTTAAATATGAATAATAGATTAATTACTAAGAACATAATAAGAATAAATAGGAAGAAAATACTACATAAAATAAGAAAGCAAAGGCTCACCAACAAACATAGAGAATAACAAAAGAAGAAGAAGAAGAAAATTAGTAGGAAGACTAATAATATATAAATAAATATACATAATTCCCAAGTCAAGAGGCACAAGAAATGAAAGAAAATAAAGTCAAACATAAGGAAGAAACTAAGGTACAAGATAAAAAAAGCTAAGGAAGATATACATAGATAAGAATAACAATCGAAGAAGTAGGTTGAGGAAAAAGAGGTTAAGGATAAGGCCAAGGTATAAGTCAAAGATAAGGTAGAGGTTGTCACCAAATCCAAATCATTAGTTGATGTAAAAAACCAAGGAATGGGTAGAGTATAGGAAAAAACAAGTCACAATAGATTTTAAAACCAAAGGTGTGATATTTAGATCCCAAAAACCACTAGCTACTTCAAAAGGTTCAAGGGTCACCTAAGGGGATGTGCAAAAAGAGGTATCTCAACTAAATAAAAAAATACCAAACCAATGGTTATGGGATGTAGCTATAACCTAAATTTATAGAACCAATTTTTCATTTTTGATGGATCAAATTAAGAAGGCACCTATCACAGTTGTGATTTCTAATTTGGATCTAACCATAATTGTGAAAGAAGGATCTCTTGATTTTTTTAGCTTCCTCTCTCTAAAAGAATTAAATCAGAAAATAATTTCCAAGAGTATATCACATATAAGGCTTCACCCTTAGATCAATAATTATCACATATCTTGGATGAAAATGTAGATCTACACCTCTATCACACCAAGGCATGCCATATCATTGATAACACTTGTCCTGCATTGGTCACTCAATTTTTGGGTGATTAAGTGATGTCTAAAGATAAGTAGTTATGAATTTTTTTTGTTATACCTTACAAAACATTGGATAACTACACAAAATTTAAAATAAATTCACACATAAGGGTAGAGAATTAAGGTAGAGACAAAGGCCATTTTTAAAATTTTGGAGGAGTATGAATAAGTTTTGGATATAGGTATGCTCAAAGCCCAATAAATCACATAGTGGATGCATGATTAAAAGAAATAAATGAATACTTCATGGGTTAAAGTTAAACCTGATTTTGATAAGGTGCATAAATCTATAATAGTGAATGAGGATCAACTAGATACCTTTGACACATTAAACATTGAATTTAATAAATCACTTGAATCAAGATACAATGTCATGTAGAAGCTTTAAATGTGAAAAAATGAGATGCTACACAACATGTTCTCTAGCATACAAATGTAGATGCATTAAAATAATGTAGATAAGCTATCTCAAGAGATCAAATAGAATATATTTAATTATAGGTCACTTACCACCATCACCAAACATAATGACATTCAAAACTAATGGTGTGCCAAATACCATTATACACAATTCTCAGTATGGTATGGGAAGTTATCATTTACTGCAATATGTGAAAATAAGACTTAGAAAATTTGGATAGATCCATTTCAAAACTAATATAAAATCTCAATTCTATCCATATAAACTATATTAAATATGAGATTCATTAAATTAATATAGCCAAAGCTTCATAGCCAGTGACTCAACCATAACAACTACAACCAACACCAAATGCTTTAGCCATGACTTTTATTCATCAACTCCATAAACTTCATCATAAAATCTCCTCTAGTTCCTCTGGTGTAGTCCATGATACCATATTATATATAGGTATTATACACACATAAATTTTGAAAATTTTAAGAATATTTGAGTTGATATATGTGAAACATTAGGAACAAGGTTAGGTTGGTTGAAAATCCATAAAGGGTGGCCTACTTGATTATGCAAGTCTATTCAAAATGTGAAAGGGTGGTATATTATTACAATAATTACATGAAAACCCAAAAGGGTGGATAAGTAGTACATAAGGGTTAAAGACTATGAAATGGCACCTTGAGTGATAATTGTGAATAATTATTTAAGTTTGGTCCTTTGTGATAAACAATGCCATTATATCTAGTATGTAAAAAACTTCCTATGATTTTGTCTTGAGAATAAAATTATTTGATTCTAGGAAAGTTTTCATCATAGATCAAGGATATAAAATCATAGAGTATATTTTAATGACAATTTTTTTTCACATCATTTTGTACTTAGTATATTCTTTTTTTTTGTATGTTACAGTTCTGTACATCAAAAGTCTTGGGAATGTGAAGAGTCTTCTTTTGAATTACATCAAACCTATGGAATGTGAAGTGATATAATCTTTGGAAATATATATATATATATATATATATATATTCATTAATTTTATTAAATAAGGTTTTAATATTATAGGGATCAATATAGAGTTTAGATATGGTTTTCCATATGTTTCCTTGTGTTCATTTCCTATGATGTGTTCTATGTAAATGTAAATTGGTTCACTATGAAATAATTGGTTGTTTGAGTTGTTTATATCTAGAAGTGATGATAGTTTTATGTTATACCATTATTTTAATAATATTAATTTTATTTTGAAATTCATTGAATAGATTTTTGTATTAATCTTTTCATAATTATCTCTTTTTAGCATGTTTTGATGTGTTTTTCAAGAACATTTAATAACATTATGAGCTCTAAGTCTCTTGATTTGACTATATAACATAGCTCATCAAAGGATTTGAATTTATTAAACATGATGAATTCATGGAGTGTTGAAAATAATCTTTGTGTGAAGATATATTGTCATTCATTATTTTTCATAGAATTTGTCATTTTGGCTAACATAGTTTCGTACCAAAGCAAAAATGCACTGATTGGCTCATTTGGTCTTTACTTGAGTGATACAATTTGTTGTTAAGATAGATTTTCACCAATTATAATATAAAAGTGTGCTAAAAAATGATTTTAAAAGGTTTTAATTCTCTAACTTATCGAAGTGTGAAATCATAAAGCCATGGAAAAATATAGTATTTGGACTTTATTTGGAAGATCTTAGTTTATAATTTGTCATTAAAAGCATATTCAAATAATGCTACAATGAATGTTAAAGATGTTGTTTAGGTTTTAGTTTACCTTATTATAATGGTATCTTAGGATCTTAAAAAAATATTTGAAAGGGGAAATAAAATATTCTAAATTCCAAAGGATTATGAAACAAAGTATAAGAATTCATTAGGTGAGTATATTTAAAGACAACTTGTTATAATTTTAATACATTATCCATTGAAAGTTATCATTGATGTTATGTGTTTGTATTATCATTGATGTCAAGAAGGATCAATAAGGTGAGATTAGTATCTGATTCCATATTCTTGAGGTCATTGATGTAAAATGAATATTGAGGTCAAGTGTTGGTTCACAAGAATGTGGCTATACTCATTGGTATGAGGTTCATAGTTTGAACTTACTCGTGTGTCTTTGAGTGATCCAATGGAGTGTCTTATGAAGCATAGTGAGATATGGTGAAATGAGTGGATAAAATTATGTGTATTTGTTTGAGGTAGTTTAATTTTCATGTCTTTGGTGAAGATATTCATAGCTTCATGAGTTTAGAGAGAGATTGTATTAATGTCTTGTATCTTCATGTCTTGTGTGTTTAAGAAGGCTAGTTCAATCTTGGCAAATGACTTATATTGTTTGAGAAGTATTGGTAAAATGAGAATGATATGAGATGTTTTCTATCATATATTATATGTTTATATATGGTTTTTGAGATACATAATAAGTATTAAAGGTCTCGAGGTGGTATGGTTCCTAGTATGTTTATTTGATGAACTAGTTCTTAAGCATGGATATGGATTATAGTGATATGGTGAAGTGTTATGCGACAATGAAACCAAGTGAAAAAGTGACATGAGATAGAATTTGAAATAAAATTGATGATTATTATATGGTTTATTTCAAGGCTCAACACAAGTTATGCATGTTTACGTACTTATTCTTGAGTCCAAGGTTCTTGAGAAGGATTGTGCATGGGATGCCTAGTCTGGTGCAAAAGGAGAATGATGGATCTATGATATGAATATATAGATTCATAAGATAATTTTTTTATAATATTTGAAAATTCATATGAGTAATTTAATCACCCATTTTTGTTTCAAATTTAACCTACAAGGGTAATACATATAGACCTATCATGCAATTAAACTAGTCTCTGCCTAACCTAATGAGGAGTCTTGAGGTGTTATTATTATATATGAAGGATTAAAATAATTGGCAGAGAATGTGATAATATTTTTGACACTATTTAAAAACATGTATAAGTTATATAAAATTTTATAGTATGTTTTAAGGCTAGTTCATGGATTATTCATTTATATGGAGAGACCTAGTGAGAAGGCATAGGCTTGGTAACATGATGAGGTGAGTAGTCTGAGGCTTGTGAGAATAATATTGGTAGTGTGTGATTATTATATTATGTTTTATGAAATTATTATGAGGTATTTATATTATTTAAAGAGGATTCAATGTGTGTTCAAGGTTTAAGTGTTGCTTATGGGTATAGGCCTAGTATGCAAAGAGACCTAGTGTGGCCTAATAAGGGGTCAAGTTTAGTTTTCAAGGCGATAGAGATAATGTGATATTTTATAGAGATTTTATAGGTTTTTTAAAGAGTGATCATGAATTTTAAGGTCTTTTTCAAAAGTAAAAATCATAAAAGGTGAAGTTAAGGTCTCTTGAGTGCTAGAATGAGATGTTGTAGACCCAAGAAGGTTTTTTCTTATGCTTAGACACGTGCAAATTTTTCATGACAATAAAATTAGTTAAATGTATTTAAGGAAGGGTCATAGAAAAAATTTACATTAATTTATATGTTGAGGGACTAAGTTTTATGAACAATTGTTAAGAGTATAAGGTAGTCCAAACCCTCTTAGAACCCTAATAATGACTTGATGTTGAAGTTTTTATTTTTGAGTTACCAAAATGGAATTATAAGCATATTTTATTTATTTTAAGGTTTATTTTAATATCTTAGGTACCTCTAGGTTGGATTGAATGTTTAGGAGAGTGAGTGGAAGCTATAATAAATCCCTTATTTCTAAGATTTTTGTTATAGTAGGTAGGGTTGACCAAGTCAAAGTATGTAAATCATTAGATGAAATTTTTTTAATGTTATATTTTTCTTCCCATGTAAGTTTTTTATTTTTTACAGTGATTTAGGTGTGTAAATTTGATATTTCAAGATGTCTAGTTGCTAGCAGGCCTAGTGAAGCAATTTAGTGTAAATCTAGGCAGTGATGAAAAGGTAGTTTTGATGTTGTTTCCTAAAGAAGTGATGGTTATTAGTGATTAAATTTGTTGTTTAAATTTTTTATATTATATTAATTCTTGTTATATTATTAAAATTTTGGAAAAAATGTTGAAATCCTTGTTTCCAAAATGGTCTATCTGAATGAGTTAATATTGTGTGTAATAAGGCTTTGTAATGGGTTTACAAGATGAATTATTGTAATAAGACCATGATATTTTTATATATTATATTGATATATAGGAATAATAGGTTAATATTAGTGTATTTTCATCATTAAAAATCTATAGTTAGTGTGTAAAGTCAAAAGGCATGTTGACTAGTTTTTGAGCTTTCTGGCAGTTCTAAGTAGTCTTCTATTAGAGATGAGTTTGAGGTGATTTTCTCAAATTTTAAAGAGTATAATTAACATGATTATTATATAAGGGTTTATATGTTTATAAATTTATAATTATGAAATGTTCCTATATATATTATGCTTTTCAAATGATCATGATTGTGTTTTGAATCTTTCTAGCAGTTAAGAGTGAGATTTTTGTATAGGTGTTTCTGATTCTTTAGATCCTAAGTGATGGAGTATTATGATGAAAATTAGGTCATTAAGTTACTATAAATATGTTAATTTTTTTTATAATTTGTATTTTTATAATTTTTTTGAGATTCATCTTTGAAGATAGTGTTTTTGGGGTAATTAGGCCTAATATGTCTTTAAGGCATAATAATGCTTTCAAGGTGTGAGAAAAGGATTTGTGACTTATTGAGAATTTATTAGGTTATTTTAGGTTTATAAATAAGTTTTTTAAAGGTTTATTTTTTTTTTGAGGTCCATCTGGGCCATATAGGTTCAATTTGTTATGTGGAAAGGATAGACCTAATTCCAATTGTCTCTAGTAGGCCTAAAAGAAGAAAGAGGTCTAAGTGAGTTTGGATGACCTAATGGTTATCTTATTTTGATTGATTCATATTCATAACATTTATTAAGAATTTTTTTTTGATTTAACATAATCTATTAGTTTCTTAGATGACCAAGAGTGTGAGTGATCTAGTGGTTTATATAATAACGATGTTTAATAGCCCTATTTGGAGTTGTTGAGGAATTAGATTTTGAAGAAAATGAAATAGAAGGTTTGTGAGGAGTGAGAGGTATTATATACCATATAAATAATGTATTTAATATGTAATATATGTATAATAGTGTTTTTATAGGTTATGAGAGCATGATATTGTAGTATATGAGGGTTATTGGAGTGAAGTAGAAGAAAGACAAATTTGCTTGTTTAAAGAAGCAATATGAGTGGGTTGAAGGATTGAGATATTAGTGATGTGTTCCTGATATGTTTATAAGTTTAAATGTGTTGATAAGGCTTGAGATATTAGTGATGTGTTCTTAATATTATTGGAGGACAAGAGAGCAAAAGATAGAGAAGATCAAAGAGTTCATCATTAGTTATGAGTGGGAAACAAGAGTAAGGTGGAAAATTTTAGAGTGTTGATTGAGTGGGTGCTTGATCATGAAGGGGGTTTTATCCTCCTATAATGTTGGTTCTTAATGAAATCATGTTAGTGATTGATAAATTTTATGGGTTAGTGATCAAATAGACTTGATACATGGTCTTATATGATAAGTTGTCCAAGCTATGTTTTAGTGGGTTTTGTTCCCCATGAGGGTTTCCCACATAGATCCTATGTTCATGTGATGTATCATTCTGTTTCATGCTTTATATGAGTATGCTTTAATTTTTGATGTTGTTGTATGATTTTATATAGATGGTTAATGTTGATTTAATAGGTGAGTAATTTTTATAATCAAAGAAAAAGAAATTGTTTAAGGGTAGTGATTCACCCACCCCTCTGGTAGTGGTTGTACTTCCAACATTAGCATGTAAAGATATAAAAAAATTTATCAAGAGAGTAAATTAGAAAAAGTTGGTAGTGTACCTTGTGTAGTAATTAAGGGAGGTGTATATGATTCCCTTATAAAAATTGGCATGTTAGTCTACTATAAACCATGCGATTCAACCATAACTAGATATGTTGGCATGTATGTAACTATAGGTGTTGATATGATAAAAAAAATTAATATTAGTAACTGAAGCATTTGAAGTAAAAGTGAGAGATTTATTTGATTTTTTTTTTTCATATCTTACAATGTATATGAATGCATCAATCATATGAGGGTCAAAATTAATATGCTAAATGATTTTTTTCATTAACTTCACCCACTTGTTTTTTATCATCTTGAATGGTCATGACAAGTCCATCAATAAGGAGTGTAATATCATTTATAAGATTTTAAATTTAAATTTTTTATTGTTCCCAAGTTATACTTGATTTTAAAATTTTCATATTGAATGGTGTTTGTATTTTAGGAGCACTATCGTAATAATGTGAGTTGAGTAAGGCTTAATATTGTAAATTATTGATTTTATCATTTTTATCATACATTTTAATTTTTTATTTGAAAATAAATCTTTGTGAGAGAAGAGGAAATCCAAAGGATAAATACTATCAAGGGTTGCATATTGAGGATTCATTTTATGTTTCCTAACCACAAATAGAACAAATGTGACCAATATCAAGCTAACTCCTTAAAAACAAATGATCATAATAATAATAAAATAATTGAAAAATAAATAATATTTCATTAAATTTGGACATATGTCTAAGAATATGGACATATAGTAATTCCATTTAAATATTTATTAATTCTGAAATTATATTTCTATATTACTATTATTAGTTTTTAACTACTATGATATTAGATTCCAATATTTATAATATGTCTATTTAAATATTATGATATTGGTTTCTAATATTTATATTATTGGTTTTATTTAGAGTGATATTGGATCTATATGTTTCTATATTTGATTCAAACTAGGAAAAAATTAGATTTAAATTATATCCTAATCAATATTGAACACATAATGCTTCATAGTTTTCCTAGTGCCACATAATAATTTTCATATTACTATCTAATATTTTTCCAAATTTTACCTCATATTAACCAATCACATCATCAAATGTAATATCAAAAAATATTATTTCACCAATGTAAAACATATTTACACTATGGACAAGCATTGAAAACTAATTTTTATTGACAAAATAATTATCCCAATGTACCCTTGTAAAACCAAAGTGGATTCCACATGCATTTATATAAATATGAATAGTTATAATTTAAGGTATTACGTTTGTGAAATACTTAATCACTTCACAACCACATTTTATGCCATAAATAAAGTTTTAAACATTTTCATACCAAATACATATCTTCATAACTAACGAACCTAATTGCAGTCCAAGGTGAAATCCATAAATTTACATATCCATGAATGGACCTTTTAAATTGAAGTAAAAATTTTAGTGCTCAAGGATCATCCATGCCTTTGTGACCCTATTATATTATTATAATATCCATGTATATTAAATTTTTTATCACAAGTTTGTTCAAGCCATAGTTCTAAATCAAAAATCAAGTTTAGGGATATGATCACAGTATGTTGATAAATTACATGCACAAAAAATACCACATATGGATATATAAAATGGATTTAATATTTAAAATTATCCATACCATTTGTTAAGGCCACCTTAATGATAAATACATAGATGTCCATGAATTTTTGACTCCATGTCCTTTTCACAATTTCCACACAATCTCTTATATTTTTTGACTTATGAAAATAATTGCATGTGATAAATTAATATTTTTAAATATGTTATATTTGTATATTATTTATAGGTAAGTTGTGAATCTGAATTAAATTAATTTAAATTAAATATAAATAAATAATGTATCTATGAACTTTAACTAAAGTCATTTAAATTTTGTAGGACTCTATGAACTTGAGATAGAGAGGGAATTCCACATCCACATTCCTCTACTCCTTTCACCTTTACATTTTCCCTCTATTTCATTTACCATTTATAGTTATAATGAATCCATATAAACATAAATATTACACTATAAGGAGAGATTAATTTCAAAAATAGTCCAAAATCACCTAAACCTTTAAAATTTGAAATAATCTCCTTGTGGATTAATACTTTGAATCCTTCCTTTTTTGGATTACCATAGACTTATGTTGTGTGCTTAAAACACAAATCAACAAGTGTATATTACCAAACTTGTGGTACATTTATACTATAAAATATCCCTTAAACTTAAGTAGAATAATGCTAGTTAAGGTTTAAAATATATTTTTATTAAATAATTACACATTGATCTTATTATATTCCTAGTTTACAAATATATTATGAAAAAATATTTTTTTTAAATAAATATTAATCATCCACTCTTATTTAATAAACAACACTAAAATGTTATTAAGGTGTTAACATATTTCCAAATATATCAATTACAAATAATTATATTAAATAAATATCATTTTTTCATTAATATTAAACAATAGTACATTTAATGTAAGGTATTATTAGAGCATACTTTGTAATAACCTCACATCTCAAGCCAAGATGATATCACATATTAATTTATGATCTTCAATAATTTGACCAAGTTAAAATTTATTACCCTATTCAAGTAACTCAAGGTATGATTTAATGGTATCATGTCCTCTATCAAGTATATTAATCAATCCTCCTTTTAATTTTTTATTTGGTGTCCATGCATAGCTGATATTATCCATAAAAATATAATTTTTTAATTTTATCTAATTTGGTCAATGTTTTGTTTTGCCTTAAACAATCTCAATATAATGTTGAACTTTATCCTTGCTTGTAGGTTCTTAATATTGAATCCTTGCCTTTTTAACCTCATTATCACCATCCATTTTAAGGTAAATACCCATATATTCCCTTTCCATTCATATCTTTTAAATTTCTTTTACTATTTATACTAAAATCATATGTCCCACATACACATACATAAATGGATTAAATACTTCTTTAGATATTTAAAAAATAGGCCCAACATACTTGGGATATTTTGATTAATGTAATCTTCCCTATGAAAATTTATGGATCTAGTTATTTGGTCATATACATCATGTTATTTGTTTTTTGTCGCAAAAAACCAAGTATTTGACATCTTAGTATAATTTATAAATGGTCTTTCCAAAGAACATACTCTTTTTCTCCAATACATTATATTTTGAATCTAATATTTTATACCTTCATCTTTCAAATTTTTTCCCCAATGTTAAATAATTTTTTTTAGTCCATTTTATAGATATTCCATCTCTTTGTATTATTTGAATGGTCCCACAAGAGGTTTCTCTTTTGAAAATTTTGGCTCACTATTATATTTTATATGATAGATTAATATTACACGAGATCATTATAGATAATTTATTATTGCTTTATATTACAACATTGGTATGCCATCCATGACATGGAACCTAAAAATCTTAGTTTTGTTAATACTCACTATCTTGAGGTTTCCATCCAAAAAGTGTGGCTCCACAAATTCCTTGAATTCATGCACTTCCTCAATAAGGTAAGAAGTGAACTTAATTTATACCTCTTGGAATGGTATGTATGTGCCCATGATATGTGGAAAATAAAATGTGTCTAATTTACATAATGATGTTTATAATTTGATAAAAGTTCTATTTATATCATCATGAGTGTGTCCCAGTAAAAGGAAGCTTGCACAAACACTTTTGAATACACTTTTTGCTTCCATCTTAGATGTATATGAAAATTAGGTATAATTATTATTTTCACGTGAATAATTATCTAGTTGCATGTAGAGGATTGGTGGATATTTTTTAAATTAAGTATTTATATTATAAATAATATTTTTTCTATAATGGAAAAAATATCTTTGTATAATTTTAATTTTTTATTCACTTTATTTTGTAATAGGGAATCATGCAATTGATGTTTTAATAATCCAGTTATATTATGCAAAAATACCCATTTTCATCATTCACCAATTCTTCAATCTTCCTAAGACTCAAATCCAATTATGTGACTATGTAATTTTATCCAAGTTTCAAAAATGTTAGGCTAAAGTGAAAAAACATAGTCTTGTGTCCATGTGTGAACATACTAGTCAAAGTAATAGGGAGGTTCATAACATTAATTTTTTACTTAGATTTATTTCCCATATTTGGTATGTAAGTTTTAATTTTATCTATTTTATCACATATAATGCTTAATAATTATTGAGGTTGTTCCTCTCAGTGAAATATGTGGTAATAGTAATGTGTATGCTATCTTTGAATTCATTCATTATGTTTTTTTATTCCTCTTCAGTTTTTAAGAGAACTTTTGAGCATGTGGTGGATCTAAATTTATTGTATATATTTGTATAATCATCACACTTGGTGAATAATTTGTTCTTTGAAATTTAAAAATGTTAAATTTGTTTATTCATTATCATGTTCAATCTTGGATAAAACATAGGAGAAAGGTTCAAAAAAATGATATGTTTGTTATCACATTAAATTATGGGTATATAATGTAAGAATTCATCTTTGAAAAACTTTGGTTCTATAATTTATTACATAATGAGTAAAATATTGAGAAATATCTAAATTTATCTCTATGATTATTGATATGAAATAAAATTCTAAAGTGGTAATCAACCTTTATTGATCTTTCACAATGTTAGGATTTATTCCATGTCTACCAACATTTATCCTATCAAATTTATGACTATATAAATTTATATATGGGTATTGATATGATATTTTACACTTATTATAATAGACATCCATATAGTAAAATTTTATTTTATGTACCTCCATATATTACTCACTCACATTCAATATTAATTCATCTAACACAAATTTCTTTCTAGGATATTCATTTAGGGATAGAATTTGTTTCATAAAACTCTAACTTAAGTAATGGAATTTTTTTAAGATAGTCTAATTTACATTCAACTAATTTATGATAAGATACACAAAATCTAGGAAATATTCTAAATATAGAAATTATAACATCTAATGTTATGATACTAAAAATAAAAAAGAAAATTTACATATATTTTACACTAATGTGTAGGTAGGTATGAGTAGTATAACGAAGTAACAAAGTGTCTAAAGATATGGATTTAGTTTTTAGATTCTGAATATTTTCTTCTTGTTAGTCTAGACACTTATGTCAGCCTATGGACACTATAATTGACACTAGTGACCTGATTATGTAATTAGTATCTTCCACATAATATTGAACCTTTTATTAAAATTATAAATACTCATATTATGGATTTGTGTGACCTTTAATATTCTGGATTAATATTGTGCACATAGTTTTTTTATATTAGTATTTTGTTTAAAACCCTATATCCTTCAATTATGTCATGCCGCCTTAGAAAATAGGTGTTAGTGGGCTCAAGTGAAATTGAGATGACCTCAAATAACCCTATATAAATTAGTTTTCAATAATAGATAATAATATGAATAAATATTCAAAAATATTTAGTTTTTCCCTATGTGTGGCCTTGTGTCATAACAACGATGAAATGTGATATTTGTGAGTATATGCAGTGTTCTAACCTTCAACTTGAAAAATAATGTTCATGGGATGATTTTTTGATTATTAAAATTTGTAATAATAATAATTCTATGACTAATATTGAAATAGGGAATAATAAGGTAGTTTTGAATACTCAAGAGGCTCTTTTCCTTGGTAAGTATTAGATGTGTGCTTAAAAAGTACTTAATGATAATGAATGATATTTGACTTGTATATATATATAACAAATTTTTAAAAATAATATCATAGAGGGTTCAATAAGGCAAATAGATACACCCATATATATATCAAAATATTTTGAAATTTTAGTGTTTTTATGATATGAACACTGACATGGGAACTATGACACCAACATCAATGCTAGTGTCCAATTATAGACATTTGTGTTATAGAGAATAAATAATTATTAAAGCTTTATAACTAATAGTAAAGGATAAATATTAGGTTTTAAGCTTATTGTGAGTTACATATGGCTTAGGTTATCATAATATCAAGGTTATACTATAATATAATAATTTAGGCTTAATGAGATGGCAAACACAAGCCTTATAGTAGTGATAAAGTCAAAACGGAAACGGTAGATCATAGAGTGTTATTTATCAAGTGTGTAAGAATAGTTGATAATCTAAAATCTATATTTGAGTATCTACATCCCCCCCTTTAATATAGTTATGCATAAGGATGAAATTACTATCTTAAAGGAAATAAATGCATATAATGGTGTGTACAACACATGTTAATCCCTAATTAATTTGGTTTATGTGTATGACCTAAAACTAAGAGAATGTTCTAGGTGTATTTAGTGTATGTAATCTAAAAATGAATAATTGAAATTGATTGAAATAACTGAGAGAAAGGAATGAGTACAGCTGTGTGTCAATGTAATCAAGTTCCCCTTGGTATTTTAATTTGGTAATGATGATTCCTAGAGAAATAATTAGAGAGAGTTGTACAACTAAAACTTGGAGATGTGAAGAGGGGAATTGGAGGGTGATCATTCCCCTAGTTCAATGTAAGGATGAATTATATAACCAACATGTAAACATAATATAACCAATCTATCTAATCTAGCCAATATCACCCTAGTCAAATAATATAACCATATGGACACAAAGTAGTATAACCACAAGGATTTTGAATATAAATCACACTACTTAAGGGAGCCCATTGTTGAAATAAATTAAAGCTCAATCAATACTTAAGATTGGTACATGAATATTGGTATGATTTGAATAATATATCATAATTTATTTCATTTACATGTAATATGAACCTCAAATGTGTCTCAATATTATTATTTTTTAAAATTTAATCTCTACTCTATAAATTATGTGTAACATTTGTCACAAATATAAAAACTATGTCTCAAATCTATAATAAATGTACATGATTTTGCACAAGTGTATATCTAAATCATGTAAATTGTATCAAATTCAACCAATTATACCAACTATATGTATGTGTAATAAGGTATCTATGACATGAACCCATTTTTGAGGTGATGGGAATGAAAATTGATAGTTAATTTATGTCTAGAGGAGAAGATAACCATGTTATATTTATATCAATCATGTAGTAAAGAATCATATAGTAGTATCATGTCTAAGTATATGTATGGATTAATATCATAGTATAAATTCAAAAAAAACTCTAAGATACATCATGTGGATCATGGAAACATATATAATTAAAAAAACTCAAAAAGGAATCAATCAAACACACAATAGAACTCAATTTCATGAAAAATGAGGATCTAATGAGACCACAAACAAGGGACATGTTAAAACTTATACACACCAAAGAAATAATAAACACTTAAGGCATCAGGGCCAATACATATGTAACATGTTCAAAAGCTCTATAATATACAATAGGAAGCATACAAGGAATATATGTAATTATTCCATGTGATAAGATGAAATATAAGAAACTAGGATAAGCATGTCATACTAGTTGATACATACATTTGTTAGCAATATTAATTTTAAAATATCATATCAAGTATATTATTTAATATAGTATAATGAGTATGGTCATGTATAATAATTATTATATAATCTCAACATGATAATTAAAAATAATCATAAAATAATATAACATGTATAAATAATGATCAATAAAAGTAATATTCACCCAAAATAAGTGCATCATGTAAGAAGAGGAAAGGTCCAACATATTAATGTGCATGTATATGGATCTAGTGAATGATTATATCACACTCAAATACCCATGGAGCATATGTGTTTAAATAATTGATATGCTATATACTAACATAAAGTAAAAAAACATATGAAAAATCTAGTAAACATGTGAAATGCTAAATATTTTTGTATTTTTCACTTTAGTTTAATGTATTCTATATTATATAGATTATTTGAGTTTTTGAATGTTTTTAATAAATAAAGGGATATGTTATGATACAATTTAAGGTATGTTCATATAGTTCATTATTATGATAATATGGTGTAATGAATGGTCATGTTATAAAGGATCATGTGTGTGTGCCAAATCTAAATCTATAGAATTTGTAATAATTTATAGATGCATTATAATACTTTGTGTTCATAAAGCAATAATATAAGCTGTAGTTATTTGTATAACTCATTTTCTAGTTTTTAGTGACCTTTATAGTGTAACTTTAACTTTGGGTCTTTTTACCATCTATGAAATATGTTGATCTAGTCTCAATAAGGGGCTAGACTATGGAGGTGCAAATGAGGACTTTGTGGAATCCACCATGCATCTTTGATGCAAAGGCCTCTTAATTATTAGTTTTTTATGAAAAATATTTCCTTTTTCTTACCATTTTACAACTATTAACCTTTTGAGGTTGTATTATTAGCTATCTTAGAACAAACTTATATTATTTTAGTGGATTTTCATATGGAATTCTTTAAACTATGATTACCATGTTGACATAAATATACTTAAGACATTAATGCACTATCTAAAGTGTTGTGTGTATCTAATTAATCTAAGATTATCCAAAAAACATATCCAAGAATCACATATATTTTACCAATTATTTAACCTTTTTTTTAAATAAGGATTAAAATGAAAGAGTAGCCTAAAAAACTAAGGAGAGGAATAATCCAAAAATCAATCCAATTAAATTAATTTAGAATCAAATGATATTATAATAAGATATAGTGAATCAAGTAAGTATGATAAATATAAAAATTACAACAATTAATGTTATGATAATAAAAACGTGAATGATAAATTTTACTTATCTTATACATTGATGCACGCATAGTTCTAAGTAGTATAGGTGCAAGAAGGGATTGTCTTAATATATGGATCCATTTGTCATATTCTAAATATTTACTTTCTACTAAAATAGATGCTTGCATTTCCCTATGGATGCTAATGTTAATAAAAGTATCCTAACTACACCATTTATGTCTTGTAAGGAATAATTTAATATTTTTTTTATAAATTTCACTTATTCCCATTAGGTTTCATTGTCACCATTTAGAGTCTATGTTCATATCACACAAATAGGTTCTTCATAACCATGTTTTCCTCAAAACCTTAAATCCTCCAATTGGGGTATGCCACCTTTTAAAAAGGGGGTTATTTGGCTCAAGTGGTTTAAACATGACCTCAAATACCCCTCTATCAGTGAGTGATACCTAGATAATCAATTATATGAAGAGGGACTGAGGCATATTTAGTTATCCCTTATGTGTGGTATTGTGTGTGAATAATGATGCAATATGTTATATGTGATTGCATGTAGTTATCTATATTGTAACATACAAAATATTGATCATGGAATGATTTTTAAATTATTTAGACTTGTAATAATATTTATCCTATGAATAATAATTAAATAGGGAATAATATGATAATTTTGAATACTTGAGATGTTATTTTTCTTGGTAAGTGTTATATGTGTGATTGAAAAGTAATTGATGATAATGAATGGTCTTTGAATTATATTTATAAAATATTTTTTATGGTAATATTAATAAGTGTTAATTAAGATAAATAATGTGAACCATGTATATAAAAATATTTGAAATGTGAGTATTTTTAAGGTAGGGACACTAGTGGTGGTACTATGACATTTAAAACTAACACTAGTTTACAATTATAAATGTCATGTCCTCTACAATAGTGAATTTATCAATCTCTATAACTAATAGTGAAGGATGAATATCATGTTTTAATCCTACTATGGTTTACAAGTGATTTGGGTAATCATAAAATTAGGGTCATATCCTAAGATAAGCATTTAGGCACAATTAGATGGTGAACATGGGCCTTACAGTAACGAGAAAGTAAAAAACTAAAGGGTAGTTCCTAGAGTTAAAAATTTCAAGTGTACAAGACTAGTTTATCATGTAAAATCTATATATTTGAGTATCTACATTCCACCCTACTTTTACCTAGTAATGCATATGGATGAAATTACTAGTTTAAAGGAAATAAATGCATACTATGGTGTGTAAAACACACCTTGATTTGAATTTAGCCCTATTTAATTTCTTCTATATACATGAAATCCAACCAAGATCGTGTATAAGATATAACTTACGAATACAATCTAAAATTAAATCATTGAAATTACTTGAAATAAAAGAAATCAAGGAAGGAGTACACATGTGTCGATCCAACTATGTTTCTCCTTAGTAGTTTACTTTAGAAATGATGCTTCATAGATGAAGCATTGGAGATATAGGTTCAAAACTAAACCTTAGATATGTTAAGAGGGAATTAGAGGGTGATCATGCCTCTAATATGGTGTAATGATGAGTTTTATTACCCATATATAAACATAATCTAGCCAATATAGACAAACTTACCCTATTACTATGGTGTAACCATATAATTAAACAATAATAAAAATAGTGTAAAGTCCATCAAGTATACTGAATCCTTATCACACTACTCAAGGGAACCCACTACTGTATTAGATAAAATATCAATCAATATTTATTTTCAAGGTTAGTTCATATATTTTGGAATGATTTGAATAATGTATCTATAATTTGGTGTTTTTTCATGGTATATGCACCTAAAATGTGTCTCAATATGAAAAATCTATCAAAATGTAACCTCTAATCCATAAATTGTGTATAATATGTGTCACAAATCTAAAAAAATTGTCATAAATGTGTATCTAAATCATGTAAATTATATAAAATTCTACCAATTTTTCCAATTATATTTATGTGGAATCATGTCTCTAGTACATTCCCCCATTGATTAGCCTCCACATTGAGGTGAGTGGAATGAAAATTAATAGTCATCTTATCACAAAGGGATAAGATAAATATGTTATATCTATATCAATTATGTAATAAATAAGTATATAATAGTATCATGTCTAATTAGGTGTATCAATGAATCTCACTATATGAAATGACAAGAAGACATAGGATGCATTATGTGGATCATGAAACATATATAATTAACAATCTCAACAAAAAATAAGCACACACACAAACACAAGTGCACTCAATGTCATGAAAAATGGAGGTCTAGTGATACCAAAAATAAGGGTATATTCATATGCCACACACTCAAGGCAATGACATGTTCAAATGTCCACACACTAAATAAAAAATCAACACTTAGGGCATTGTTTCTAATGAAAAAAGAACATGTTCAACTGTCCACACACTAAATAAAAAATCAACAGGAATACATGCAAGTAAGCAATGTGATAAGATGAAATTCAAGTGAAATATAAGAAATAAACATAAGCATGCCATATTATTCCTTACATACATGTGTTATTAAAATGTCTTATAAAATTTAATATAAAGTACACTATGTAAGATAGAAGCCTAAGTATAGGCACATATATGCATCAGTATATAAACTCAACATGATAATGTAAAATTATCATACAAAAATATAACCTATATCAATCATGATCAATAGATGCAAGATGCCCCAAACGTAGTGTGTCATGTAAGGAGAGGAAAGGTCCAACATATGCATGTGCATATATCATGGATCAAGTGTATGCCCTATTACACTCAAGTATCCATGAAACATGTTTATATAGAAATTATATGCTATATACTAACATAAATTAAACAAGATATGTAAAAGATAATAAGCATGTGAAATTCTAAACATTATTATATTTTTGTTTTTTTTTTAATGATTTTGTATTTTCTTTATTATTTAATTTGTTTGAAGATAGAAAGAGATAGTTGATGGTAACATGTAAGGATGTTCATAGGGTGATATATAATGATAATATGGTATAAAAAATGTTTCATGTTGCCAAGGATCATGTATATGTGCCAAATATCAATATGGATAATTTTTAATAATTTATATATTACTCATAGGACTATTTGGTCATGAATTAATATTATAAGTTATAGTGGTTTGTGGAACCCATTATTTATTTCTTAGTTACCATTTTGGTGCACATGTAACTTTTGGTATTTATACCTTGTTGAGGTCAATAAACCCCATTTATAAAAATAAGGACCCTTGTGCAAACTTTGGACATTAACACTAAAAAACTTGACATGTGTTGCACATTATTTGAATTTGAAGATCATCCATGCTTGATAAGGTTGGCCAATTTTTTCATGGTTTTACTTTAACCTTGCATAATCTTGTTGATAATGGATCTTCATGTTTTAGTTGCCAGTTTCATAGGACCCTCATGTAATGAACTACACTTGGAGTATTCAAATTAATACTATTTAGGATTTTAATAGCCTTTATTCTATAAGAACTCAAAGTTGAATTAATGTTTTAAAATCCTCCTTCAAAAAATCTTATCTTTGACCCTTGGTTCAAATCCAATTTTTTAGGAGCAAATTCAATGGGAATGTTTTAAAAAACTTTAAACCTAATCCTAAATTTTATGTTAAGGCTTGGTTGTGTTTTTAAACATGAACAACCTTGGTCTAAAATTATATGTTTGTTATTTTCATATTCTGAGATCCTTTGGCTCCCCATTTATTGTAAACAAGGTCTAATTTTTATGTTTTTAGGGACCTTTTTTTCTCAACTTGGTCTCTCTTTATGTCACATGGTACTCTTTATTATGAACTTGGACTAAGGTCTTAGTCTTAAATCCCCATTCATGTTTATTAGCATGAACTAGACCTTAGTATTAAGACCTTACCTTAAGTCCCCACATTAACTAGCCTTAACTTTAGTATGTTTCCTCTTTATAGAATTAATGTATTTTACTTCATTAGGACCAAATGATTAGATAGAGCAAAGGAGGCCTGATAAAACTAATGCCTTTATCCATTAGACTAATCCCATGTGATCACCTAGATCAAGATCGATGGTTCACACTTAAGTGGATGTTGAAGATATGATGGTGTGACACTAGGATCAAATATTAAAGGGGATCCTTTTTATTAAACATGAACTTATCCTAAGTTATACCCTAAGGTTACAGTTGTATTTATTAATATAATGAAACATTAGGATAAAAATTATGTTAGGGTTTTAATCATTCGGAAGGCCCTTTTATTTAAAGACTTAATATTCATATGGTAATTTGATCCCATTTTTATATAGTCTTGACCTCACTTAATAGAATTTTTAATTTCAAGAACTAATCATATGCAAGTATTTGGATCAAGATCAACAATCCATGGCTACTCACATGAAATAGATCTGATAGAGTGAATACAACATTATAATGTTAAATACCCATGGATGTCCTAAAAGGATGACATGTGTCATAATCTCAAGAACTCAAATCTTGATCGATGGTCTATAAGTCCTTCACAAGGTTAGCAGGTTCAAAGATCAGGAGCCTCACAGAATCACCACATGGCACTACCACATTCAATATTAATTTTAAGATGCTGTCGTGCATAAAAACATAAACTTAAGTTTTTACCCTAAGATTTATTGTATTTTTTAAAACAATGAAACCTTATACTAAAACCTTTGATTATCACTATAATATTCTAAGGGTCTTATTTTATTATACTTTAAATAATAAGGTTTATAAATTATTCTAATTTTCATACATGGCCCTAAGATAACTTGATCCTCTTCATAATTGTAAGAAGCAATGGTGTGCATCCACTCAGATCACGATCAATGGTTTGTGCTTACTCGTAAAGGCTGATTGGATAAAGTGTATCAATGAACTTCTTGAACTTAAATTTGATGTTTTTATGAACATCATTCACTACTCCTGAGGCCATAATTGACATTTTTGAGGCTATCAAATTCAATCTCATCAACCACCTTGTTTAGATAAATGAATTCATTTTAAAACATTTCTAAATTTTGTTACTTATGTTGCAAATCAATGAGACCCCCTTTGGAAAAATAAAAAAGCTTAGGATTTTTAAACCTCAATGGTAAAATGATCTTGTAGTCAAATATTCATAGACATAGAATTAATCTAAGTATTTATCCAAAGGTTCTAATTGTATTTTTTAACATGATAAACCTTTGGCTAAATACTTATATTATGTTTTCATTTAATAAGAGGTCCCATTTCCATAAAACTTAGCTAAAAGACATTTAACCTAAAGTTCTATTAGGTTTATAAACATGATAAAACCCTAGGTTAGAGCCTTACAATTAGGTCTATTTATCATTCAAGGGGGAGGGACCATTTGTATTTTGTTCTTTGACTTGGCTTAAATACTATTACAAATTTCATATATTCAAGTATAAACATAATATACAATTCATTTGTGATTATGTAAATCTAGCTATAGTAGAAGGCATTATAGGGATCCATATGGGTAGGTTCATCCCTCTAATCAATAAGTATGTGAAGCTAATTAGGGATATATGGTTATATCCAAACTACACTATAATTAGAATATAAGGGACCCTGACTCAACCACTCAAATTACTAGTCCATGTGCCTACTAAATTGGTAGATTAGGAAATAACATACCAATTATTCCATAATATAGATAGAGTATGTAAGAGAAAAAGTAAGGGACTCTTCCACCCATTTCCTTTGGCCATTAGTAGGATTGTATTGACAAATTGGGAGTATGTTGACACTATCTCTATACATAAATACTTATTTAATTTATAGTTGGATGAGTTAAGGTAATGCGACCCTTATGATATGGTTATGAAGCATTTGAAATCAAAATCAATAAATAAGACCTATGAAAACCAACCTAGTGTCCATGATTCAATGTGTATCAAGGCCTCCAATTTAATATAAGTATTAGCCATGATAAAGAAGCATGATATAAGGACTGAAGCTAGGTTGGATAAAGATGAGAAACAACCTAGTCAAATATGAAAAATGGGACATGTGCAATACCACTTGTTACCTGGACCCTCTTCTAGGTCCCCTCCATAACAACCAAAAGTAGAAGTAAAACAACCTCAAGTACACATTCAAGAAAGGTGTGAGAAGGAGAGATTAGAAGTGAGACCTAGTGAAAGGGCATCATCTTTAGCCCAACCTAATAGACTAGAGTCCCTAATTGAGTACATTGACATGATTTCATTAGGTCTCAAGGAGATAGTGGAGGATGCACTCAAAATACTTTTTGATGCCTATGGATTAGAATGCTTTGGGCACATGAATGGAAAAATGAAAAATATTCCAACCCTACACCATCCATGGGCCATGACCAAGGTAATCAACATCACTATCCATGATGAGGTCAAGCTATGAATAGTTTTTCTAATGAAGGAATAATAAGAAATAAAGATGACAAACCTTAGGGAGTCATGTGGAATTTAGGAGGACATTTGTGTGGCCTTAAATAACATAAAAATGGAGATTTTAAGACCCCTAAAGGTGATAGAATCATCAGTCAATGTGTAAATCAACCTAGAGACTATAGGATTAGAAAGAGTGACAACAAATAAATCCATGGTTGGGGGTGAAGAGCTCACTTTTTAGAAAGTTTAACCATTTGTTGTCTTGACTCCAATAGGAGATCAGGGACCCAAGGAAGATCCAATCCATGAAGAGGATATAGCTGGATTAGTTGATGCTCATTTAACTCAACTAAAAGTAGGCATCAAAGGCATGCACCAAAAAATAGAGAACCTATAGAAACATAAGGAAAATCTTGAGAAGTAGGACATTCTGTTAGTCCCTAATGAAATGATCAAGATGTTTGAGGCATCTTTATATGATATGTTTCACTCCTTGAAGACAATGAAGGAAAGGTAGAGTCCACTAGCCCAATAAGATGTAGTAGCCAAGGGTTTAATAGCTTAAAGGTAAGATTCAAAGAAAAAAATGAAAGAGCTAATCAACATACTAGTTGAATATTGAATTATTGGTTTTAAAAACATTAGTTTGTCCCATTTAAACAAAATGATGGGATTAATTATTGACAAAATCCATGGTTTGGATACATGGTCAAGGATCTTATAGAGGATCTTAAAAGATGATGAAGAACTAATAGATATAATTGAGTAACTCCTTAGAACCATGATTATTAAACCTACAAAACTCAGCTCCCTAGGCATCATTATAGATGATTAATAAAATCATAGAGTCACCTTGGTCATGCAAAAAGTAATAATCAATAATCAAGGGAAATCTAGGACCAACAATAGTAGGGTCATGAATATGATCCTAAATATATAAGAGAAGATTACCGAGGTAAGGAGCATCAAAGAATACATTACAAGAAATGATAGGTATTTTGAAGACTTGGGTGACCAAGAAGATGAGTGCCTCTTAGATCCAACTATCAATTTAAATGTAGTCTATGAATAACACCAAAAGTCCATGAAGATTCTTCAATAGCAATAAGGGGTACCTTCATCATAGTGTCCACTAGATAAATAGTAATATTGTATGTTTTTGGAAAATTTGTAATATCCAAAAATGGAATATTATTTTTGTAAAGTCATGTGAAAATTTGTTAGCACATTTTCCTATATGTCAAAATACTTGGAAAAGGGAAATGTGATCTAGAAACTTTTTAAAAATAGATAATTATCCTTACTTTTCCATGTTTATAGCTAGTATGACTGATTGGTATACTACCTTAGCCTCTTATAAAAGGTAGTATTACCATTTATAAGGGGGATGGAGTTCTAAGATGTATAAAATACTTTGTAACTTTTGATAAATTTAATACAAGTAAGGAATATTACAACATTTGTCCCAATTTATTTGTGTGAAGTGCCATCATGGCTTCTCCCTCAATTATTTGTTCTAAGTCTTATATTTGAATTATTTTTTAAGAATTCTTGACATGCATCTATAATACAGGGTTGATAATTTGTGTAAATTCTATATTAGTTAAATTTAGTTAAGTTTACTTCGTTTCATTTTACTCTGCATGAGGATATTCTATGTTATTTTATTGTAACAATAAATATTTAAATTAAATCTATTTCCTAATTGTATTCTTTCATATTATCCACAAAAACTAGCATGGTGTGTAATGGGATTTGAGTATATGTTATTTCACGTTATATACTAGTTTAATGTATGCTTAATTGGAATCTAAAGGTTGTCATAATGTTTGAGACAAAGATAAATAATCACATACTTTTTATCACCCTACCTTTGCTTTTGATTCTTTATTTAACCAAATCACTCTAGTTTAAATTTCATTATAAATATTCATTTCAGAATAGTCTCAGATTAGATTTTTATCATAATTAACCAATACTAACATAGATGTTTCCTACCTTGAAAATATTATTATGGACCAAGGTGGCTCCCAACCACCAATTAATATAAATGTTGAGGAATAGTCTATGTGCTCTACCCCTATCTCACTAAGGCTAATCTAATTATCATAACATGCAAATCATGCTTTAAACTTCCTAAGTTATAAAATGAGGAATGTTATTTAAACACTAATATCACATGTGATACACATAGATGCATCAATATGATGAGATTTGTTAGTGCTAGAAGGAAGGCCTCTTTGTTAGATCTTCATTGATTTCAGTGTATTTTGGTTAAAAATCATGCTATTATTTAGAAATCTACTTTTATTTTAGACATATTTGTGTAAAGATAGGTGGTATTCATAGTTTTGTACCTATATTTGTTCTTCCTCAGACAAATATCCATGTTGTTTAAGAGTAGACACTTAAGTTTGATAAAGATAGCTTAAGATCTAAGAATCTAAAGTATTTGAGGTTAGAATAACATTTTTTGGTCAAAGATTGATAGATATTTTACAAATATAAGTTATTTTAAGCTTATAAGTGTAAATATTGATCATATTTATATAATTGGACATGTCTTTGAGCTAACTTAGTTGAAGGTTGGCATCCTTTGTTATTCTTTACATAAATCTTTGTAAATATTTCTTAATGTGAAAGTATGATTCTTTTTCTTTATAAAGGTTGAGTTGACACATCATATTTCAAATAATATCCAAATTTCCCAAGATAGAATTTCCTATAATCAAAATGATATCACATTCAAAAATAAGAAAGCCTCTGCTAGAGCTAGAGATCCACAACAAATCTAGGTGAAACAAAGGTAGGCATAGATGTTCAAAGTTTTGGCCAACTTCACCACTCCAAGGTACTCATACATTCAACCTTAATCAATATATGGCATGGTTAGGTGATTCTTCCATAAACATTCAAGGTTTAGTACATGATCTCCCCCATAATATTGAGAAATATTTGCCAATGTTTAGCCCAAATGGTGTTATAACTACTAAAGAGCACATTAAATCATTCAAAGTTTCATTAAGATTATTAAATTTCATCCATGAATATGTATCTTTTATACTATTTCATTTTACGTTCAAGGATGTTTCATAGTAATGGTTTCTTAATTTGCCTAATAATTACATTACTAGCTAGGATGGTTTTAATAATGTCTTTATTGACCAGTTTGGCAAGGTTACCAATCCCAACATCCTATACCAACAATTTACCACCATCAAAAGATATTATAGTGAGTACATAAGGGAATTTAATTCCATGTTTCAAATGATGCATAACTAAACCATAAATTTTTACAAACTTGATGATGTTTTGGCTTTAGAAATCTATAAAGATGCAATAGATCATATGATTTCTATGTTCCTAAAGAGATCTCTCATGATCATAACCACCTTAGCCTATTATTATTATAAAGTATTGATAATTAATGATAAAATTCAACCCCAAGGACAAATGGCCTACTCTATCTCAAATGTTAATCCACATATGCCTACCTTGAATATATTTCCAAACAACATCAGAATAAGCCAACCCTACATTAGATCCCAATGATAAACTAATTACCCTTGATCAATACTACCCCTAATTATTACTTAGGATTCCTAGGCCATGTTTCAACTTTAGTTAGTCCAAATTATCAAAAGGAATTAGTACCAATCTCTATTTCTAACCATGTTCATAACTCTAAGACCCCCAAAAGTGAGAATGAATCTATTTTAAAAATGGTCCAAAATCTTAGCATGAACTTTATTTAATTACAAAATTAGGTTAGTCATATTGGTGAAAACTTAGGATGGAAATTTTCCTTTTATATATTTAAAATACCTAATAATAGTTTTCAAAATGATATCTTTCATAGAAGTAATAATAGTGAATCATCTACTGATAAGAAGAACATGGACACTAATCTTATTGATATTGAATTAACAAATTACTATAGAGTTAATTTTAATACTCAGCATGGATAAATTTATTACATTAAATTATTTAAATCTTTTGAAGCCTTTCAGGAATAGTTAGACACTTTTGAGGTAGTACCTAACAAAGATCATGGTCTAGGTACTTCAAGATCCAAACCTGCAGACCAGACCTTCATGGTGGAAACTTTTGATTTCCTATTCCAAGAAGATAATGAACTTGAGGATGTTCCTAAATAAATTCATGCATTTCAATAGTTCCTAAAGAATACATATGCTCTGAGAAATAGAGAATAGAGGTATCCTTTGACTACTTCTACTCCTATGAACAACTTTGGCACTCCTCTAGACACTGCATCAGATAATAACCAAGAGCCTCCAAAGGGAAGTACTTATAAATAGAGTACTGATACATCTATTTATTTAAATAAAACTAGTTACCATATTATATATGACATGAATAAAGTCAAATCTAACATTACTTTTCATGAATTAACATAGATAATTAAGCAAAGAGATCTATTACTAAATCCTTATCCAAGAAACCTAGAAAGATGTCTAAGATAGATAATTCATATGTAGCTACGTATAGAGATAATAAAGAGTCCCCACCATTCCTAATTATAATTAGAATGTTTTTTAATAACTTTTATAACTATTTATTGGATTTTAGTTCCTCTACAAATATTATGCCTGCATGTATTTGTAAACAACTTGGTTCTACCCCCTTTAAGTTTGATAGGGTTGTCACCTAGTTAGATAAGTCTAGGGTCAAGGTGGTAGGAGAATTTTTAAATGTCCACATGCAACTATATTTTGACTCAAGATTCCAATAATTCATAGATATCTAAGTGGTTGATATCCCTAATGCCTACATACTAATTTTTTGTAGAGAATGGATAAAATCTTTAAATGGATATATGTCCACATACTATTCACATCTATGAATACCTTGGAAATGGGTTATAAATCAAATTACAGTGGAAATAAAACCAAATATGAAATATATGATCATGGAATACAATGTTTTCAATGAAAATGTGAACATAGTTGACTCTAATTATAGAGTTTCCACTCTTAAAATTACTAAAGTAAGTCTAAGCCTTCTCATACTATTATTAGATTGTGGAAGGCGCATTTTGATGGGGCTAGGTGTAAATCTAGATCTAGGGTGGGCATTTTTATAATTGATCTTATTGGTAATAAATATCATGCTTTTTATAGGATTTAGTTCCCATGTACCAATAACCTTGTGGAATATGAGGCTCTCATCCTAGGACTAAAATTTTCCATCAAGACAAAAATCAAGGAATTACTAGTTTATGGTGACTTGGAACTAGTAGTAAATTAGGTAAGAATCAAATATCAATGCAAATGGTCATACCTTAAGGGTTTTTTAGGGTATACTTAGGTGTTGGTAGACAAGGAAGATAGAGTGAAAACAACATTCACAACTAAGTGGGGCACCTTTGCATACAAAAGAATACCTTTTCAGATGATAAACATAGGAGCCACTTTTCAAAGGTCTATGGACCATGAATTCTAAGGCTTAATTGGTAAGTGCATTATAATTTACATGGATGATCTAACTATTCTCTCTAAGAACAAGGATGACCATTTCATGAATTTACAACAGCTATTTAAAAGGTGTAGAAGGTATGAAATTTACATCAACCCTTAAAAAACCATTTTTTGTGTCACTGAGGGTAAATTATTAGGCTATGTTATCACTAAATATGGAATCTCCTTAGATTCTAAAAGATTAGAATCCATATAAAAGGTAGAGCCTCCAAATAGTAGAAAAGAATTAAAATCCTCTTTTGGAAAGATAAACTTTGTGATAAAATTCTTCTTTGGATTTATATAAACTATCAAGTAATTAAATGATATGATGAATAAGGATGCTAAAGTATCATATAATGAGGATTCAAATAAGGCCTTTGGGGACATCAAAAAGTCAATCAGTCAGGCTCCAGTCTAGATAAGTCTAGATTTTTCAAAGGATTTCTTACTTTACTCTTTTGCCTTTAAGCACACCATTATTGTTGTTTTAACATAAAATATTGATGGGTGTGATCATCCAATTGATTTTATGAGCACTAACTTGACAAATGTTGAGTTAAATTATCTTTTAATTGATAAACAAGCCTTTTCATTAGTTAAAGTGGTCAATAAATTTAGGTACTACATTCTTAGGAATAAAGTGCATGTCATTCTTCTAGATCCAACCACTAAGTTAATTCTAAGTCAGAATGAGTTTGGAGAATGGAGAGGTAAGTGGATGTTTTTTATTCAAGAATATGACATAGAGATTAATACTAAAAAATTAGTAAGGTGTGAAGGCCTAATCCAAATGATTGCCAACACTAACCCCAAACTAAGCATTATGCAGGTTGATTATCAAAATTTTCAACCTAATGACTGGTATGATCTTATCATTCACTTACTAAACAATGGAACTTATCTTGGAAGACTAACCAAATAGAATAAAATATCCTTGAGGTTCATAATAGTTCACTATTTTATCAAGGATGGAATCCTATACCGAAAGAACTTTGAAGGTGTGCTTAAGGTGTGTATCCAAGGACGAAGCCACTGAGATAATGAGCACATTTCATGAAACTTTAAGAAGTGAACATCCATCTAGAAGAACCATAATTCACAAGATCCTTAGGGTTGGCTACTATTGGCCCACCATTAAAACGATGCTCATAAGCATGTAAGAGAGTGTCATTCATGCCATATCTTCAACACAAAAGAACCAAAAGCAACAATGTCATTACAACCAATAGTGGTTGATAAACCCTTTCCATAATGGGGGCTAGATTTTTTTCGAGTCATCAATCCTAACTCATTAGAAGGTCATAAATATGTTTTGATGATAATTAAATATTACACCAGATGGACTAATGTAGTAGCAACCAAATAATGTAGAACTGAATAAGTGATCAAGTTTTTTGAAGATAATACATGCGCCAGATTTGGGACTCCACTATCTTTGGTATGTGACAACAAATATACATTTATATTTATATAAATGATAAAAATAGGAATATGATAATGGTTTTATCCTTAAGTTCTCATCAAACCATTACCCTCAAGGTAAAGGAGTGTTTGAATCAACAAACAAGAACTTGATGAAGGTAATTAGGAAATATACTATAGACAAACCTAGGACATAACATAAGCTCCTCAAATATGCCCTTTGGGTAGATAGAACAAGATTCAATCAGAACCTTAAATCATCCCCTTTTTATTGGTATATGGTTAGGAACCCATATTCCCCATCACACTCAAACTACCGACTTACAAATTTATGCAATAATATATGGCAAAAGACTAAAAAATTATAAAATTAAGGTTAATTGACATAGTTTATATTGAGGATGCCTGAGAAAAAGATTTTTATAACATTATTAGGCACAAAACCACAATGAAAATGTGGTTTTACAAGTGATCAAAGATCAAGGTGGTCAAACAAGGAGACTTGGTTCTTCTTTGGGACAAAGCATCTAAACACAAGTGAAAACATGGAAATTTCACACCTCTATGGATTGGGCCCTATCATATTTTATATACACTTAGACATAACACCTTTAAAATAAAATACTTATTAGGAGCATAATTGAAACTATGCATTAATGGGTAGTATCTCAAGTATTATTTCTCTGCTACTCCCCCTAGGATCTTCATGGACTAAATATATAAGAATGGTTAGAATTAGTGTAGGTAGGCTAGTTAGTTTCCTACAGTTATTTCTTTCTTATCCCTTGTTTGTGAATGGGTTCATACATATTTGTTTCTTTTCTTCACCTTCTAATTTTCTAATTTCTATTAAGTGTTAACTTTTTGTTATTTTATTTCTTGTTTCCAATAAGTCCTTTCGGGATAGCCCTCAGCTCAAAGTTCATTTAGTTTGCTTTAAAAACTATAGAAGTTTCAAATATAGGTATGAACTTTATGCATATGCTGACCATAGATTTGAGATATGAGCTTGATGTTATAATTTAAAGAAACTAGTGAGGACTGACATATAGGTTAACTATTATATAAGACCTTAAACATCATCTTGACCTAAACTTGGTTTTAAGAAGAATTATACATGTAGAATGGAAGGTTGATTGATTAAGGCACAATCACACTTACACTTAACAAACATCCTTGCTTGGGATAAAGGTTACAACCATAATTGACTATATAAAGATCATAAACTTGATTAAATCCTTGAACCTGGCTACCCTAGTTTCCAACCTTTGTTTGAAAGCCTAAAATACCAAAATAAAAACAATAACTTATTGAAAAATCAAAATTTTTTCAAGTGAAGGTGATTTTGGTAATATCCATAAGGGTTATGGACACCTAGCTAGAATTGGATCAAGATTATGAGTGTAGATAAAGGCATCTTTGTCAAGGAAATAGATGCATGGTTATTAGTAGAGAAATTCCCAAGCCTTCCCTAAATTAGAAGCATGGTTCTTAACAAATATCTAAACATGCTCCAAGTCAGTGTTAATGATTATAGACATGAAACCTAGAATTTATCCCCTAAATCTCATGGAAAAAGTAAGTGAAATCAAATCACACACACAACATGGATATATTTTTATGTTTGATCCTAATTTTTCATGTGTAAGGTTTGTTTCAACCATGAATTGATCTTGATAATGTCAAGTGGAATAAGTAACCTAGTTATTTGTTCAAAATAGAGACTCTAAGTTCTAAGATATTTCTATGTTTCCCATAAAATATTACATTTATTGAGGTCAACATACCCCATTTATTAAAATAGAAACCCTTATGCAAACTTTGGAACTTAACACTAAAATCCTTGACATGTGTTGCACATTATTTGAATTTGAAGATCATCCATGCATGATAAGTTTGGCCAATTTTTTCATGGTTTTGATTTAAACTTACCTAATGTTGTTGACAATGGATATTAATGTTTTAGTTTTAGGTTTAATAGGAACCTCATGTAATTAAATACACTTAGAGTTTATAGATTCATCCTATTTAGGATTTTACTAGCCTTTGGTCTGTAAAAACTTGAAGTTGAATTCATGTTCTGAATCCCTCCTTTAAAAAACATTATCTTAAACCCTTGGTTTAAATCCAATTTGGTGGGATCAAATTTGGTAGGAAAATTTTAAACATGCTTTAGACCTAAGCTTAAATTTTATGTTAAATTTTGGTCATGTTTTTTAACATGACCAAACCTTGGTCTAAAATTATAGGTTTGGTATTTTTGTATTCTTATCTCCTTTGGCTCCTATTTTATTGTAAATAGGGTCTAAATTTTATGTTTACAAGGACCTTCTTTTCATAACTTGGTCTCTCTTTATGTCACATGGTATTCTTTGTTACAAACATAGACTAAGGTTTAGTCTTAAGTCCCCATTCATGTTTACTAACATAAACTAGACCATAGTATTAAAACCTTCACCTAAGTCCCCACATTAACTATCCCTAACTTAAGTATCTTACCTCTTTGCATAATTTATGATTTTCACTTTGTCAAGACAAGTTTATTAGACAAAGCAAAGGTGGCTTGATGAATCTAGTTCCTTGATCCATCAGACCAATCCCACATGATCACCTATATCAATATCGATGGTCCACACTTAAGTGAAGTTTGAATATTTGATGGCATGACACCAGGATCAAATCTTAAATGGTATCCCTTTTATTAAACATGAACTTAGCCTAAGTTTTACCATAAGGTTGTAGTTGTATTTATTAATAAAATGAAATGTTAGGATAAAACTTATGTTAGGGTTTTAATCATTTATAAGGACCCTTTATTCAAAGACATAATACTCATATGGTGATTTGATCCCATTGTTATATAGTCCTAGCCTCAATCAATTTATGATTATAAGAACCAATCATATGCAAGTATCACCATTTCAATAACTTGGATCTCAATCGATGGCTGCAAGTCCTTCCTAGGGTCATTAGGTTCAAAGCTCAGGATCCCCATGAAATCATCATGTGGCACTACCACATTTGAGATTTATGTGAAAACAACCTTGTGCATCAAAATGTAGACTTAAACTAATTTTTTACCCTAAGGTATATTGTATTTTTTCATATAATGAAACCTTAGGCTAAAACCTTAGATTATCACTATAATATTCAAAAGGACCTATTTTATTATGATATAAAGACTTAGGATTTAAAATTATGTCTGATTATCATAAAAGACCCTGAGCTAACTTGATCCTCTTCATGATTGTAGGAACTAATGGCTTGCATCAACTCAGATCATGATCGATGGTCTATGCTTACTCACAAAGGTTGATCATATGGAGTGTATCAAAATCAATATCTATGGAATATAATTAAATTCATGAACTTAAATTTGAAGTTCTCATGAACAACATTCGATGCCTACAAGGCCATCATTGACCTTTATAAAGCCATCAAATTCAAGCTCATCGACCACCTTACTTAGATAAATGAATTTGGTTTAAAACATTTCTAAAGCTTATTACTTATGTTTAAAATCAATGAGAGCCCCTTTGGAAAATATAAAAACACTTAGGATTTTTGAACCTCAATGGTAAAATGATCTTATAGTCTAATATTTGTAGACATAGAATTAATCTAATTTTCTATCCTAATGTTCTAATTGTATTTGTTAACATGATAAACCTTTAGATAAAGACTTATATTATGTTTTAATTTAAAAATAGGTCCCATTTCCATAAATCTTAGCTAAAAGACCTTTAACCTAAATTTTTATCAGGTTTATTAACATGATAGAACCCTAGGTTAGAGCCTTAAGATTAGGTCCATTTATCATTTAGGGGGAGGGCCCCTTTATATTATTTTTTAGGGATTTAACTTAAATACTTTATCCTAAAGTTTATATCATGTTTATTAAACATGAAATAAACTTTAACATAAAGTCTTTAGCCTATGTTCCCTTGTGTATCCTAATGCTAAATAAATATCATGCACCTTTATAGGGTCGATGGCTCATGGTTAATTAGAGTAAGCTGATTGAGTGGATTGTAAGAACCTCTAAATTCCTATAGGTTGGATGCATGACAAAAACACATTCCTTACATGATTGATATGGTGTAGATCCTAAGATGCCTAAAAGGATGCCAAGTGGTGTATCCTTAGAGCCCAAGCTAGATAACGACCAATAGTGTGCAAGTCCTAAGATCATTATCAATGACCTACATTGGTTTGTACACAAAGAACTAGTGGTGTGAGACAAAGAATTTTTTTGAAAGGCAATGACTAGTGATTTAAAAGCATTAATGAAAATTTCACCAAAGCTAACAGATGGATGACACATAGATTCCACATAAGCATAAAATTAAAAAATTAATTTTTTTTAGGGAATAAAAGGTAAAGGTAGATGTTTAAATAAAATCCAAGGCATTAATTCACCTAAATGCAAGCAATCATCACTATTAAAGCTATATAAAATCCCTATCCTTCATAAAAAACCCTAATTTAAGCCCAAATCGATCATAATCGAGCTAGAGAATAACCCTATTTCCATATAGATGAGTGTTAACTAATCCAACGCTAATTTATAGTATAATAGTGAGAATTCTAAAAAAATAATAGGAATGGTATCTTGAATACAATAGCAAAGGGAGGACACAAAATTGTACTTAACCTCAAACATAGAAGGGAGGGTCTTTAAGGACATAGAGTTTGATGCTACATCATTAAACATTAGGGAAAACAACTAGTCCAAACCTTTTTGGACTATTAAAGAGATGAAAACCATCACAATGGAAGATAAGAAGAATGCCATAATCAACTAGAGATATAATGACTTGGTCTCCATTCAAATGACTCATCTCCACTACACTATAGAAAAACCTAAGGTATTTTAATGTATTGATGTCATTACTCCTATTTTCAAGGATTGCAAGACTTGTCAAGACATGATAATGCATGAAAATATTTTCAAAATAGTAACATATATCTCCTCTTTTGTATTTAAAAGTTATTACAAACTATGTAAGCCTCTAGTGGATTTTCCCATAATTAGAGAATGGTCAAGTAAAAATGACATCAAATTCATCCTTACCCCATGGTTATACTCAGTAACCCACATAGTCATAGACCCCAATAGTAAAATATTAATTTCCTAGTTTAGGGAGGAAATTAGTATAATCATGACAGTATTGAATAGATTATCTAGGCCCCCCTCCACCACCTATGTCACCAAAATTTGGGTGGAATATGTATATTTCATGGTAGAAAAGGGACTTACTCCTCCAATAGGTGAAATGATCAACACTTTCTTAAAACAAAAATTATCTACCATAAATAATAAAACCAACAATAACTTATTTATGATGTCCTATCTTTTAGATAACCCACTAGCCACCACAAAAATCCCTGACATGAAGAATTGGTCACCTAAACATAGACCAAGTATTTCCCATCACTATTCTAAATTCTATATATTTAGGTATAGACATAATATACAATTCATGTGTTCAATTATTTCCCATCATTATTGTGTATATCTAGTTTTAGTATAATCCATTATAGGTATCCTTATGGGTAGCGTCAGCCATCTAATTAAGAAGTATGTGGAGATAATTGGGGATATCTAGTTATATCTAGAGTGAAATATAATTAGAATAGAAGGGACCCTAACTTAGCCACTCAAATTACCAATCCACGTGCCTACTAAATTGGTAGAGAAAGAAATAAAACACCAATTATTCCATGGTATAGATGGAGTATGCAAGATCAAAAGGAAGGAACTCCTCCACCCGTTTCCTTTAGCCATATGTATGACTCTATTGTATAATTGGAAGTAGGTATATACTATCTCTAGACATAGAGACTCCTTCAATTTACATTTGGATGAGTTATAGAAATGGGACCCTTATGATAGGTTTATGAATCAGTTTAAAGAAAAAATAATAAATAAGACCTATGAACACTAGCCTAGTGTCCACAAGATAATGTATATTAGGACCTCCAATTTAAAAAAGTATTGGCCAAGATGAAGAAGCATAATATCAGGCTTAAGGCTAGGTTGCCTAGAGATGAGAAATCACCTAGTGAAATATGGAAAATGGGACCCATGAAATACCATTAATTACTTGGACCCTCTTCTAGGCCCCCTCCATAACAACCCCAAGTACAAGTATAAAAACCTCAAGTACAAGTTTCATAAAGGTCTAAGAAGGAGAGATTGGAAGAGAGACTTGGGGAAGGGGAATCATCTTCACCCCAACCCAATAGACTAGAGTCCCTAATTGATTACATCGGCATGATTAAACTTGATCCTAAGGAGACAGTGGAGGATGCCCTCAAATTACTTGCTAATGCATATGGATTAGATGAAGAAGAGGAATGAGTAGAAGGACCTCAAACACAAGCTGAGGAAGTATAAAAGAAAAAGGGAAAGGATATTGCTTTGAACCTAGTTCCATTTGCACCCCTACAAAAGAGGAAGGTTGATTTAGCATTGGTCCAAGTTGGGAAGAACAAACCAAAGTTAACCTTCACTCATCCATTGAGTGAATTTAACATATTCAGTGATGATAATCCTATTCATGTGATAATAATCCTTGAATGGTTATTATATGGAAAAATGCAATGGATTCCACCCCAAAACCATTCATAGGCCATGTGTCGTGCCCAATTTTTTTTCCTAAAACCCTTTGATTTTTTTAATCTTGTTTCAACAATGTTTAATTGTTCACTATGATTGTTTAATGCTTAATTTTTTTACTTTGGTTAAGGTATGATTGGAATGTAACACACATAAAATTATTAAAAAATTTAATTAATATATTGTTTTGAAATTTTGAGTCCTAGATAATATTATAATATAAGCATGAGAGGTTAAAATCAAATTAGTGATTAATATCTTGATTAAAGAAGTGAGACAAGTCACATTATTAAGGAAGGCTGAATTATAATTTCTTGATTTAAAGGATTAAAAATTTATTCACACATAACTTGATCAATACCAATGGGAAAGAAATGAGTTTTAACAATGATTACTTATCACAAGGTTATCACTTTAAGATTTACCAATGGAGATTCATCTAACACTAGAAAATTCTACTCTTAAGTACTCAAGATACAAAAACCTACCAATTTAAAGTGAAATGGTTGACAAAAACCACTCAAGGGTTGAATTAAAAATATAATTAAACATATATGCCAAACAAAATATGTATATACCTAACATAAAGTAAGATTACAAACACCCCTAACATAGCGTAAAAACCTAGACCCGATGCCCCCACCACAACTTGGGCAGCCAACATATCCACTATGTGGAATCAAGGTCAAATGTAGTTCTCCCCACACTTATAATGGCCTCATCTATGAGACATCATCACTGAACAAGAATTATTTATTTAATCCAAGAAGGGAACTAGTACATCACTCAGGTGATATTTGAAATATCTAGCCATCTATTCTAATGAATGACACAACTTCAAGCCATTAATCACTATTTATGACATCATAAAGTGAAGGTGTCTACCCAACCACTTTTTTACAACTTCATAACAATAAAAAGAATGAATAAGAACTTATATTATCTTATTCTAATATAGACGACTCTACAATCTCAAAATTATGTTTTTTAAAGAAAATCCATCTCCTAAATGAATCTTGAAAGGTGTCCATGGTTAATACAAGAGATAACAAACACATGTCTCAATAATCAACAAGGTAATTATCCTTAGTAGAAAATTAATTAAGGAAAGCATGCTATTAAAATTGAAAAAAACTACATGTGGAAGGAAAGATACCACACCATTCATGAATGATCAGATTTACCAAGAATTAGATATTTTAAGCACATTTTCTAATAATGCATTAAAACTAGTTACTAATTTCCCACACTAGGAAGGCATCTTAAGGGCTAGTTTCCAAAGCAAGTTCTCCAAGAACATTCTCAAGTTAGTTGATGATACCCACATAAAGTGGTGTTCTAATTATTAGTGTACTAAACCCATGCCCACCCCCTACATTGCCTACATATTCATAGTGATCACATCACATACAAAATTAGGGTTGGCTATAGTTCACCAAAAAATAGCTAAAGGTATATGTTCTTACTCAAAAGTATTATCATGTAAAATAAAATACATAAATTAAGGATGCCCATATTCCTTAACTACAATGAAAAGACTCAATGGTCTTTACAACCACATCACTAACAATCCACGAGCATAAGCTAGGGATAGTGATGATCATCATTTTTTTTGTGTCCTTATCCATCACTAGACATATGGTCATTTTTACATGCTGATGAGTTGAATTATATCATCATGTACTATGACTTTATCTTCATTATAAGCATTAAATGAAGAAAACTCAAACTAATTTTTTCATGACTTAAGGCATCTCATGTAATAATTATAATCATAATTTAACATAATGTGCTTCTCAAAAAAAATGGACAACAATAAAATTATCCTTAATGAGCATCATGATCCTTAACACTTATCTCTTTCCCATTTTACTACATGTCATACTACCAAATTATCATATTGTCACTGTAGCATTGATATCAATTTAAACACAAGCCCATAGTTTACCAAAGAATGGTTCTACATTAATCATTATAGTCATTTATTTTCCATAATGTTTTATGCTTTGTATAATATTAGATACTCTATGTTTTATTATTTTTCACTAAGATTTATTTGTTAATATTTTAATATAAATATGAATCTTTTGATACTTCAACCATCCATATATTCTTTCAAAATACATTGTTTACAATTTTTTCAATATCTTTATTTTAGAGTTAATACAAAACTAATTGGGATTAATTCTAAATCACATGTGGATCTGTTATGGCTACCTTCTTAAAATAATACAAAGAATGAGAATTAAAATTGAAAAAGGATCAATAATTCCCAAAATTAGTAAGGCAACACTTTGTGTATTCACAAAACATTGTGTACAAATCCTTAAATTTATGAATTTAATATTCATTACAAAAAATTAGCTAGAATAATTTCAATTTCTCACGTGGATCAATAATATAATCTTATCCTTCATTATGAATGATAGACAACTATTAAAATTAAACACATGAACATCAATTTTCCAAATTGGAAATGCATCCTTATATCATGATGTTATTGTCACGAAGTTATATCTTTAGTAATGTTTGTTACATAGACAACTATATTTCATGGATGTTATTAAAATATTTAATTTATTAAATAAATCTTCATTTTGATAAACTTATGATACAAAAGAGGTTTGCCTAATCTAAAAATTTGTATATCCAAGATGTTATCATATAAGTGCATAACCTTGACATTTTATGGTAAATTTATTTTACCAAACACATAAAATAAATTAAATAAGCATAATAAAGGTATATTTCATTATCCACATCTGATTACATTTATATTATCATCCACTGTAATTTTCATAAAGTTTTAATGTTTAGTGCACCCTTAACTAGTATTAATTATATAAATGTTTTACTATATCGCATTCAATTAGAAAAAGATGCACTACTATCTCCATATGATATTATAGTTCTATCATTAATTTTTTTGTTTTTTTAATTCAATAACTCGTACCAGTAAAATACTAATAATTACAAGGTAGTTTTTTTATCTATTTATACTTTTGTCTTTTTATTTTCTCAAAAATGGTAGTCAAGGACTAAAATATAGATACTCTGAGTATCCAAATTTATTGATAACAATAAAGGTCAATTAAGTTATAAGCTAAAAGATGTATTAAGGATAATATTAATTTCTAATTGGTCATACTTTAGGGGTAGTCAAGATGCTAATACAATATTAATGATTCCATGTAAATATAAGAAAATTAGATGCCATGTAATATATAAGTGGAGACATATGATGCCAAGTATGAGTGGGATGCAATATTCTATTACCATTACCAAAGTGACTACTTTAAACTTATGATGCCACATGTACAACAAACATTAAGAATTATAAAATTGTTTTTATTCTTTCCTTAGAGGTATAGAATTACAGCCTATGTTTTTGGAAGCTACCACCTATTATCACATCATCTTTATGATTCAAACACCCAAAATACTAACAATATATAGTTGTTTCACTACATTAAAATCAATTGGAATTTATATTCTTTACTAGGTCAAAATTTTGGAAGTTGGACACTATACTATAACAATAAATTGCATTGATAGGTAAAATAACAATGAATGGTATTTTTTTATCACCTAAAATTTTCTATAAGGGAAGATGGTGAATCCATGTCAGGTTTACACCTAGACTAATGGGAAAATTTTATTTTAATTTTGATTTATTGATTTTTTTAATTATATGTTTGGTTTCTAATGTTACATTATTGCATGAGATCCTAAAAAAAATGTAGCAAAGAGCTCTAAATTGATTTAATACATAACCATTCAAATAATATTAGTAAGTAGAATGCATAGTAAGTTATATTAAAAGATAACTAAATCTATTTGTTACCCAAATAATCAGTTATTTTTTTAAAGTGTCAAAAACCAAAATGACTTAATACACAACCATGTAATATTTTGAATGGACCAATAGACTTACTAGCCATGTAACATTATCAAATCCATTTATGAAGTAAAATAAATGACCCCATTTATTTATTTTATGTGAGAATTCACTCAACCATTTCAACATGAATAAGCCATTCAAAATATACACCACCATTCTAAAACACACCCAATAACAAGTTGTGCACATCAATAAAAAATGTTCCAACAATAAATTAATTACTCACACCATTCAAAATCATCAATTTTAACACAACCACTCAAATAAAAAGTAATGGCACACACATAGCTATACAAAAGTATCAATTTGAATGCATAACCAAAAAAAATAAAAATAAACCTTACCACTACACACAACCATTCAAATTACTTAGCAGAGGTAGAATAAAAACCCCAAATGATTTATGCTTGTAGGATTAATACTACCCTTACCTGGAACTAGTAGAAGGTGTTATAGATAACTTTACCACCTCCTCCTTTCCATTTTCTTCCTCAGCTCTTCTAAACATGGCATCCTCCTCCCATCTCTTCATGAGAGAGTAAATAAGTATTTTCCTTGCTAACTATTCTTGTATAATGATGACATTTAGGTGGTGGGGATTTAATAACGATAATAATTGTTTAATTATTTATCCATATTTTCTCTCAAATAATGATGTCCTTAATTTTGGATTATTAATTCTATTTAAAATATTTATTTTTTAACCAATCCATTCCTACTTACCATGCTTACCTCATCTTAGGTCCTTAATTAATCACTTAGCCCACATGCCATCCTTCACATCACTTTACTGATGGTTTGAAAATAAATAATAAAATAATTTAATAACTATCATTATTAAAAAAAGCAAGAGATATACCAAGGTGACTACACCATTAGGGGAATCAGTTAAAATTTAATAAATTTTTATTGATGGTGACATGACTTGGCCTAAAAACATGATATGCTAGCCAAACTAGATAATAGAGAGTTTTCCAGATAGTAAAACAACATTATCATGATTAAAACTAGGAGATTTATTAGGAGTAAGAATACAACCATAATGAATGAAATTATTTCAATGTATAATTTAACAATTATAACTTCACATTCATGATGGATTTAATTATATTTATATTAGAATATGTTAGAGGCTAAGGTGACTAGGAAATCACCAAGTAGATTAAAACCTTTACGGTTATCTTTTCCATTTCTTAATTTTTGGAAGATAAATAACATCTATGAAGTCACATGAAGGAATCTATTTGAACTGCATCAATTGTCAATACAATGTAATTAATATCTTCACCAGATGATAATAAAGAACCTTACTATTGATGATCCATGAGGTATTTCACATATGATAAATATATAAGGAAAAAAATAATATGTGGAATGCATCTACTGATATGCCAAACAAAAATGAAGCATAAGTTCATTAAGAAGGGTATTACATTCAACCCCTCTAGAAAACGGCATCATCCTCAATGATTCCACATTAAACATGTATTTAAATTCACCACATTCCATATAAGTAATAATCCTCTACCATTAAAACCCAAATAATATCTCAAAGTGCAAATAGCTACTTTCTAAATGGTCATATAATGTGCTAACACAAAATACTCCTATGAGTACTCTGAATTGCTATCACATAAAGTTTCTTATTCCAAATAACCCTTGTGCCATCCCATAGTACAATATAAATATGAAATATAGTGTCAAAACATGGAGTCATTTTAATTATTATAATACCAATTAGCTATGTAATGCTAAGCCAAACTATTAACTAAAAAAAATTCCATGTTTTACCCTCTGAACAAAAATTCATAAGTCTAAAGAGTTTTCATATGATAAATTCACTATCCACTAATATTATGAACTATCAAGATCACCATTAAATATCATAATTACCATTCCAATACAAGATCATGTTCCACCCCCTCAAATTATATATAAAAACACAACCATATCCATAAACATTGATAAATCCAAACAGTTTTTTTGCCAAAAATATCCAATGATTGATAACCAAAATTGATACGTAATCTAATATTGTACTACTCTACTATACTAATAAATAAATTAAATGATGATCAATTACTTATTTTGCTCAAGTATAAATTTTCATACTATAAATATGAAGCACTATCAATTTCATTGTACCAAGGTATGAATATTGATTCATAATAATATCATACTACACCAAATATTCATCAAGCAATAATTGAAATGACTACCAAGTCATATAAGAAAGCATATAATGCTAGAATAATCTAACGTGCAAGGAATAATAATCTCCATCATTTGCATCATCAAATACATCTCACCAAACCTCCTTAGACGACCCACCCTCCATAATCCTCCTAAAGTTCTTAGACCTCCCAAAACTACTTAGACCTTCAAAAACCTCCTTATTCCCTCCTTAGACCTCTTGGCCTCCTTAGACCTCCCAAAAGTGGCTAAAATAATATATGTATAAAATAATTACACCATGTCTGGTGGTTGGGAATGATGGTGTCATGAACCTATCTCACATAGGTTTCCATCTTGACCCAATACCTTTTTCAAACTACTTCCTCTCTCCCAGACAACACTCACTAAGCACATTACACCATATATATAGAAAACACATAAACCATCATTTTTAAAAACCCAAAATACCATAATAATTTTGAATGACCAAAATCTCAAAATAATCAATTTAAGAGTCAATAACCCAATGAAACTAGAAAAACAAATTAGGAATTCATAAATGAAATTTAAAATAAGTTAGCACCAATAAATAAAACTAGTCCAAGTAACAATTATCAATTCATCAAAATAAACAAAATTAAATTCAATCACAATCAAAGTAAATCCATTTAATTTAAGTTCAATTGAAATAATTAATAAATGTTCAAAACTCTAGAAGAATAATTAAATGTAAATTTAGGTTCAACAAGTAGTGTCAGTTCTCAAAGTAAAAGCTAAAATATCACATTACTAAAACTATGTGACTATAAAAGTCACCCATGGGGATAAGGAATCAATAAAACTCAATCATCTCCTAAAGGTGAGAAATGAAATTACTTCAACTATCTCCTTGAGATAGGATAAAACATCACATTATCCTCCATATACCTCACAAAAGATTAACATGAGTATCTCCCAAAGGTAATAAAGTAATCCTTGACTACCTCCCAGAGGTATGAGAAATAATAAAAATAGTAATCATCCTTATGCCTCCCAATAACAAGTGTTGATATAACTCTTTATAAATAAACCATGTGTAAATCTCATATTAGGTATCTAGTGCCAAAAGTACCCTAGAAAGTCTACCAACTATCCCAAAGTCTTTGAATCAGTTGATATATAAGTTTCTCATCAAATAATGTGTCTATATCAATTATTGCACTTAACTCAAATGCTTTTCTGGAAAACACTATGTTCAATTCTAGTTGTCTTATTCCAATGTAAATCAATAATATGTATCTTATAACTCTCATATAAAGTCATTAATGCAAAGATATTTATAGTTTCACTATCTTAATTGATTCACATGGATAAATCATTGTTTAATCTTATGTACTGTGTCCAAAGTAGAGTAATCATATATATCAGAAATACTATATTTGTATTAATCACCACTATTCCTTGCTAAAATGAACACCCAAGTGAACCAAAATCACAACACAAATGGTCAACTTAAGAGAATACTAAATAAATTACTAATAATCTCATAAGAAGGAAGGTACATTCTTTATTCATAATGAAGAGGGAGAGAAATGAAATCAATCTATCAATACCTTACCCACACTTTTACTCTTGGAATCACTTGTCTTTGCACTCAAGATTCAAATTGCTTAACTCTAGAATAGGGTTAGAACTTTTAACACTCATGTAAACATCCAAATCATACTAGGTACCCTTTAGTTATATAACAACCAACATACACAAGGTTAATAATGCTCTAGGATTAACTAAATTATATAACTACAATAATAGATTAAGACCATCTTTATAATCTCATGGCTTAATCTCAGCTAAGATGAACAACAAAACACTAACAAGAACATACTAGCTTAAAGATACTAGTGTTAATAGTTTGATTTAAAAATAATCAATTTTATCATTATGATAATTATATATGTATCCCATTATAAGAGTCAAATTTACCAAATGTATTAATACATAATGAATAGAAGAATACATAAATATAGATTAAGGTAGGTGTTTACAAACACAAACATATATACCTACAATTTTTTTATCCTCATATATTCATCTCTACCAAGGAATAGTAAAACTAATCAATGTAAATATCCATTAGTGAGATATGAGAACAATATAATCAACCATAAAGTTCAAAATTTCATCATTATATTTCTTTTTGAGTCTAGTGGCCCATGGTGGCAAGATAATCCACCATGATAGAAAATAAATAACCAGGGGTCCTCTTTAGCAAGACACTTCAATACTCAAAAGATAAAATCCTACAACTAGAATTCAATGATTCTCAATGTAGTCCATGTCTGGAACTACATCAACTCTCACTGTGTCATTTATCTTATACACACGTGATTAAAATTCACATAACACATATATTAGAACACCAACACTCTAGAGCTCCCGATGTTTAACCTACTCTGATACCAAAGTTTCATGCCGAACATTTTTGTCCCAAGACCCATTAATTTTTTTAATCTTATTTTAGCGATGTTTATTTCTTCACTATGATTTTTTAATGCTTAATTATTTTAGTTTGGTCAAGGTATGATCGGAATGTAAGACACACATAATTATTAAAAAATTTAATTAATACATTTGTTAGATATTTAAAGGCCTTTCAAATATTATAATTCAAGCATGGGTGATTCAAATCAAATTAGTGAGTAATATCCTGATAAAGGAAGTGAGACAAGTCACATTATTAAGGAAGGCTGAATTATAATTTCTTGATTTAAAGGATTACAAGTTTATTCACACATAACTTGATCAATACTGAGGGGGACAAAATGAGTAATAACAATGATTACTTATCATATGGTTATCACTTTAAGATTTACCAATGAATATTCATCTAACACTATATAATTGTACTCTTACGGTACTAAAAAAAAGGAAACCTACCAATTTAAAGTGAAATGCTTGACAACAACCACCCAAGGGTCAAATTCAAAATAAAATTAAACATACATGCCCAACTAAATATGTATGGACCTAACACAAAGGAAGATGACAAACACCCCTAACCTATCCTAAGAACTTAGACTCGATGCCTCCATCACAACTTGGGAAACCACCATATCCACTATGTGGAATCAGGGTCCAATTTAGTTCTCACACTTGTGATGTCCTCCTCCATGAGACATCATCACTGAATAAGAGTTGGAGATCTAAGACAAGAAGGGAACTATTACATTACTCAAGTGAGATTTAAAATATCTCACCATCTATTCTAATGAATGAGATAACTTCAAGCCATCAATTACTATTAATGACATCATAAAGTGCAAGTGCTTACCCAAACACTTTCACATAATGTCATAACAAGAGCAAGCATGACTAAGAACTTATATTCTATTATTCAAATGTATAGAATGAGTCTACAATCTCTAAATTATGTTGTTAAGAGAAAATCCATCTCCTAAATGAATCTCAAAAGGTGTCCATGGTTAATACAAGAGATAACAAACTCATGTCTCAATAATTAGCAGGGTCATTAGCCTCAGTGGAAAATCAAATAAGGAAATCATGATATTAAAATTGATAAAAAAATACATGTGCAAAGGATAATAGACCATTTATAATTATACATTTTTACTAAGAATTAGATATTTTAATCACATTTTCTAATAATGGATTAAAGCTAGTTGTTAATTTCCCATACTAGGATGGCATCTTGAGGGTTAGTTTCCTAAGCAGGTTCTCCAAGAACATTCTAAAGTTAGTTGATGATACCTGCATAAAGGTTTGTTCTAAGGGTTAGTATGCTAAGCCCGAGCCCACTCCCTAAGCTACATACATATCTATGATGATCACTTCATGTACAAAATTAGCATTGGTTATAGCTCACCCAAAAAAAACTAAATGTATACATGCTTATTCAAAATTATTATCATGCAAAATCACATACAAAAATTAAGGATGCCTATGTTCCTTAACTACAATGAGAAAATTCAATGGTCTTTACAACCACATCACTCACAATCCATGAGCATAAACTAAGGCTAGTGATGACCATCATTATTCTTGTCTCCTTATCCATCACCAAACATATGGCCATTTTTTCATACCGATGAGTTTAAATAGATCATCATGTACTATGATTTTATCTTCAGTATAAGCATTAAATAAAGAAAACTCTAATTGAGTTTTTCATTACCTAAGGCATCTCTTTTAATAATTCTAGGCATAGTTTAACATAATGTTTTTCTAAAAAAAATGGAAAATAATAAATTTATCCTAAATGAGGATCATGATACTTAACACATATCTCTTTCCCATTTTACTACATGTCATAATACATAATTATCATACTGTCATTGTAGCATTGATATCAATTTAAACACAAACCCATAGGTACCAAAGAATGGTTCTACAATAATCATGATAGTCATTTATTTTCCATAATGTTTTATGCTTGGTAGAACATTAGATACTCTATTTTTTATTTTTTTTACTAAGATTTCTCTATTAATATTTTAATATAAATATGAATCTTTTGATACTTCAACCATCCATATATTATTTCAAAATATTTTGTTTACAATTTTCTCAATATCTTGATTTTAGAGTTAATCCATATCCAAATGTGATTAATTTTAACTTACATGTGGATTTTTTATGGCTACATTCTTACAATAATACAAGGAATGAGAATTAGGATTGAAAAAGGAAAAATAATTCCCAAGATTACTAAGACACCCCTTTATGTATTCACAAAACATTTTGTACAAATCCTTAAATTTACGAATTTAATATTCATTCCAAAAAATTATTGAGAGTCATTGTAATTTCTCATGTGGATCAATAATATCATCTTAGCCTTCATTATGAATGATAGACAAAGATGTATTATAAACACAAGATCGCTAATTTTCCAAATTGGAAATGCATCATTATATCATGAAGTTATGTCTTTAGTAATACTTGTTACATAGACAACTGTATTTCATGGATGCTATTAAAATCTTTAATTTATTCAATAAATATTCATTTTTATAAACTTATGACATAAAATAGGTTTGCCTAATCTAAAAATTGGTATATCCAAGATGTTATCATATAAGTGCATAACCTTGACATTCTATGGTAAATTTATTTTAACAAACACATAAAATAAAATTAAATAAGCATAATCAAGGTATATTCCATTATCCACATTTGATTACAGTTATCTTATTACATCCTATAATTTTCATAAAGTTCTAATGTTCTTTGCACCCTTATAATTTTCATAAAGTTCTAATGTTCTCTGCACCCTTAACTGGTATTTTGTGTGTGTGTGTGTGTGTGTGTGTGTGTGTGTGTGTGTGTGTGTGTGTGTGTGTGTGTGTGTGTGTGTGTGTGTGTGTGTGTGTGTGTGTGATTTTATATCTCAATCAATTAGAAAAATATGCACTACTATCTCCATATGATATTAGGGTTCTATTATTATTATTATTATTATTTTATTCAATAACTCCTACCAATAGAATAATAATAATTACAACATAGTGATTTATTCCCTTTCTACTTTGGTATTTTTATTTTCTCAAAAATTGTAGTCAAGGACCAAAATGTAGATAATCCAAGTAGCCAAATTTACTGATAACAATAAAGGTAATATAAGTTATAAGCTAAAAGATGTATTAAGGAGAATATGAATTTTTAATTCGTCATACTATAGGGGTAGTTATGATGCCAATATGATAATAATGATTCCAAGAAAAAATAATAAAATTAGATGCCATATAATATATAAATAGAGACATATGATGCCAAGTATGAGTGAAATGCAATCTTCTATTACTAGTACCAAAGTGACTACTTGAAACTTATAACACCACATATATAATAGACATTAAGAATTATAAAATTGTTTTTCTTCTTTCCTTAGAGGAAGAGAATTATAGTCTATATTTTTAGAATATGCCACCCATTAGCACATCATCCTTCTTATTCAAAAACCCAAAATACTAAAAATAAGTAGTTGTCTCACTTCTTTAAAATCAATTGGAATTTATATCCTTTACCAAGTCAAAATTGTGGAAGTTGGACACCATACTACAATAATAAATTGCATTCATAGGTAAAATAATAATGAATGGTACTTTTTTTTATTAATTGAAAATTTCTTTAAGGGAAGATGGTGACTCCAAACCAAGTTTACACCTAGACTAATGGGGAAATTTTATTTTAATTTTGATTTATTTTTTTAATTTTTTATAAGTTTGGTTTCTAATGTTACATTAATACATGAGATCATTAAAAAAAAGGGTCAAAGAGCTCTAAATAAATTTAATACATAACCATTCAAATAATATTACTAATTAGAATGCATACCGAGTTATATTAAAAGATAACTAAATTGATGTGATACCCAAACAATCATCTATTTTTTTCAAGTGTCAAAAAAATGACTTAATACATAGTCATGTAACATTTCCAATTGACCAATCAACTTACCAACCATGTAACATTATCAAATACATCAATGAAGTAAAATAAATGACCCTAATTATTTATTTTATGTGAGAATTCACTCAACCATTTCAACGTGAATAAGCCATTCAAAATATAATGCATGAGATCCTAAAAAGAAATGGGTCAAAGAACTCTAAATCAATTTAATACATAACCATTCAAATAATATTACTAAGTAGAATACATACTGAGTTATATTAAAAGATAACTAAATTGATGTGATACCCAAACAATCATCTATTTTTTTAAAGTGTCAAAAAAAATGACTTAATACATAGTCGTGTAATATATACAACTGACCAATCAGCTTACCAGCCATGTAACATTATCAAATCCATCTATGAAGTAAAATAAATGACCCTTTTTATTTATTTTATGTGAGAATTCACTCAACCATTTCAACGTGAATAAGCCATTCAAAATATACACTACCATTTTAAAAAACACCCAATAATAATTTGTTCACATCAATAAAAAATATTCTAATAGTAAACAAATTAATCACATCATTCAACATTATTGATTTTGATAGAGCCACTCAAAGCACAAGTAATGCTACACATACATCCATACAAAAGTTGCAAGTTAAACCCACAACCAAAAAAAATAAAAATAGACCTTTCCACTATACACACAACCATTCAAATTACTTAGCAGAGGTAGAATAAAAACCTCAAATGATTTAAGCTTGTAGGATTAATCTTACCGTTACCTAGAACTAGAAGAAGGTTTTATAGATAATGTGACCACCTCCTCCTTTCCTTTATCCTCTTGATCTCTTATAAACATGGAATCCTCCTCCCATCTCTTCATGGGGGAGTAAATAGGTATTGTTCCTTACTAACTTTTCTTCCATAGTGATGACATTTAGGTGGGTGGGGATTTAATGATGACAAGAATTATTTAATTATTTATTTATTTATCAATCTATTCTCTCCAATAATTATGTCATTCCTTTTGCATTATTAATTCCATTTAAAATATTTGTTTTTTTACCAATCCATTTATACTTACCACATCTACCTCAACTTAGGTCCTTAATTAATCACTTATCCCACATGACATCCTTCACATTACTTTATTGATGGTCTAAAAATAAATAATAAAATAAATTAATAACTACATAACATAGAGTTTGTAAGATAGTAAAACAACATTATCATGATTAAAAATAGGAGATTTGTTAGGAGTAAGAATACAACCGTAATAAACAAAATTATTTTAAAGTATAATTTAACAATTAAAACTTCACATTAATGATGGATTTAATTATATTTGTATTAGATTATGCCAGAGGGTAAGGTGACTAGGCAATCACCAACTAGATTAAAACCTTTATGTCTGCCTTTTCCATTTCTTGATTTTTGGAAGATAAATAACATTTTCAAAGTCACATGGTTGAATCCATTTTAAATACCTCAATTATCAATAAAATTTAGTTAATATCTTAACTAAATGATAATAGAGATCCTTACTACTAATGATCTAGGAGGTATTTCCCATATGATAAACATATAAAGAAAAATAATAATAGATGGAATGCATCCACTGATATGCCAAACAAAAGGGAAGCATAAGTTCATCAAGAAGGGTGTTACATTCATCCCCTATAGAAAATGGAATCATCCTTTATTCTTACACATTAAACATGTAGTTAAATTAACCACATTCCATATAAATAATAATCCTCTACCAAGCAAACCCAAATGATATCTCAAAGTGGAAATAACTACCTTCTAAATGGTCATTTAATGTGCTAAAACAAAATGGTCCTATGAGGACACTAAATTACTATCACATAAAGTTTATTATTCCAAATAACCCATTTTCCATCCCATAGAACAATATAAATAAGAAATATAGTGTCAAAACATGGAGTCACTATAATTATTATAATACCACTGAACTATGTAATGTCAATCCAAACTATTAACTAAAAACATTTTTCCATGTTGTACCTTCTAAGTAAAATTTCATAAGTTTGAAGAGTTTTCATATGTCAAATTCACTATCCACTCATATTATGAACTATCAAGCTCTCTAAACAAGAGCATAATTACCATTGCACTATAATATCATGTTGTACCCACTTGTAATATATATAAAAACACAACCATATCCATAAACACAACAAAACCAAATGGTTTTTTACCAAAATATCCAATGATTGATAACCAAAATTTATATCTAATTTAAATATATACTATTGTATTGTATTGATAAATAAATAAAATAATTATCAATCATTTATTATACTCAAGTATAAAATTTCATACAATAAATATGAGTCACTATCAATTTCATTGTACCAAGGTAAAAATATTCATTCATAATAAGATCATATTGCACCAATTTTACATCAAGCAATAATGAAAATGACTGACAAGTCATATAAGAAAATATATAATTCTATAAAAATCTAGTGTGTAAATAATAATAATGTCCATCATTTAAATCATCAGATACATCTAACCAAACCTCCTTAGACCTCCCAACCTCCATATTCCTCCCAACCTCTTTAGACTTCCCAAAACTACTTAGACCTCACAAAACCTCCTTATTCCCTCCTTAGACATCCCCACCTCCTTAGACCTCTCATCCTCCTTAGACCTCCCAAAAATGGCCAAAATAATATATGTATCAAATAATCATACCACGTCTAGTGGTTGGGAAGGATGGTGTCATGAACATGTCTCACATAGGTTCCCATCTTGACCCAATAGATTTTTCAAGCTAAATCTTATCCTTGACATTACATACTGAGCACATTACAACATATATATAGAAAACACAAAAACCATCATTTGTCAAAGCCCAAAATACCATAATAATTTTAAAGGACTAGAATGTCAAAATAATCAATTTAAGAGTCAATAAGCCAATGAAACCAAAAAAACAAATTAAAAAGTCATAAATCAATTTCAAATTAAGTTGGCACTAATAAACAAAACAAGTCAAAGTCACAGTTATCAATTCATCAAAATAAACAAAAGTAAATTCAATCATAATCAACTTAAATCCATTTACTTCAAGTTCAATCAAAATAATTAATAAATGTTCAAAACTCCTAAAGAACAATTACATGCTAATTCAAATTCAATAAATAGTATCAGTTCTTAAATTAAAATCTAAAATATCACATTACTAAGACTATGTGACTATAAAAATCACCCAAGGGGAGAAGGAATCAATAAAACTCAATCACCTCCCAAAGGTGAAAAAAAAAGTAGTTAAACTACCTCCCTAAGGTAGGATAAAACATCACACCATCCTCCATATCCCTCCCAAAATATTAACATGATTACCTCTAAGAGGTAATAAATTAAGTCTCGACTACCTCTCAGAGGTAGGAGAAACAAGAAAAATAGTAATCATCCCTATGCCTCTTGGTAATAAGTGTTGATATACCTATGTATAAATAAACCATGTGTAAATCTCATGCCTAGCACCCAGTGATAAAATTACCCTAGAAAGTCTACCAACTATCCCAAAGTCTCTGAATAAGTTGATATTTATGTTTCTCATCCAATAATGTGTCATTTTTTATTGTTACACTTAACTCAAATGCTTTTTTGGAAAACACTATGTTTAATTATGGTTGTCTTGTTCAAATTTAAATCGATAATATGTATTTGATAACTCTCATATAAAGTCACTTATGTAAATATCTTAGTAATTGAAATATCTTAATTGATTCACATGGATAAATCATTATTCAATCTCTAGTAAGTCACTTATGTAAATATATCATTAATTGAAATATCTTAATTGATTCACATGGATAAATCATTATTCAATCTCTAGTATTATGTCCAAAGTAGAGTAATCATACATACACACACACACACACACACACACACACACACACACACACACACACACACACACACACACACACACACACACACATATATATATGTATGTATGTATGTATATATATATAAATGTATGTATGTAGATATATATATATATGTATATATATATATATATATATATATGTATATATATATATGTGTGTGTGTATATATATATGTATATGTATATATATATATATATATATATATATATATATATATACCTACATACATATATATATATATATATATATATATATATATATATATATATATGTATGTATGTATGTATGTATGTATATTAGAAAAACTATATTCATATTAACCACCACTAATCCTTTCTAAAATGAGCATCCAAGTCAACCAAAATCGTAACATAAATGGTCAACTCAAGAGAAAAATTATTCAACCTACTAATACTCTCACAGGAAGGGAGGTACATTCATTCTACATAATGAAGAGGGGGAAAAAATGAAAGCAATCTATCAATACCTTACTCGCACTCATACTTTTGATTCACTTGTGGTTTCACTCAAGATTAAAACTATTTCACTCAAAAATAGGGTTAAAACTTTCAACACTCATGTAAACATCCAAATCATACTAGGTACCATTTAGTTATATAACAACTAGCATACACAAGCTTAATAATAATCTAAAACTAACTAGATTATATAACTACAATAATAGATTAAGACCATCTTTATAATCTCATGGCTTAATCTTAACCAAGATGAACAAAAAAACACTAACAAGAACATACTAGCTTAGAGATAATAGTGTTAATAGTTTGATTTAAAAATAATCAATTTTATTATAATGATATTTATATATACATCCCTATATAAGAGTCATACTTATCAAATGTATTAATACATAATCAATATAATAATACGTAAATATAGATTAAGGTAACTATTTAACAAACATAAACACATATACCTACAATTTTTTTTTATCCTCATATATTTAGCTTACCAGGAAATAGTAAAACCGATCAATGTAAATATCCATTAATGAGGTATGAGAATAATATAATCAACCATAAAGTTCAAAATTTCATCATTCTATTTGTTTCAAGGTCTAGTGGCCCAAAGTGGCTAGATACTCCACCGTGATAGAAAATAAATAACCAAGGGTCCTCTCTAACAGGACACTTTCATCCTCAAAAGAGGAAATCCTACAACTAAAATTTAGTGATTCCTAATGTAGTCCATGTCTAGAACTACCTCCACTCTCACTATGACATTTTTCTTGTACACACGTGAGTAAAAGTTGCATAATGCATATATCATAACACCAACACTCTAGATATCCTAGTGTTTAACCATGCTCTAATACCAAAATGTCATGCCCAAAATGTTTTTCCCAAAACCCATTGATTTTTTTAATCTTGTTTCGGTGATGTTTAATTATTCACTATGATTGTTTAATGCTTAACTATTTTGGTTTGGTTGAGGTATGATTTGAATGTAACACACAAACACAATTATTATAGAATTTAATTAATATATTTGTTTTTCATTTTGAGGCATATCTAAGATTAGAATACAAGCATGAGAGGTTAAAATCTTATTAGTGAGTAATATCTTGATTAAGGAAGTGAGACAAGTCACATTGTTAAGGAAGGATGAATTATAATTTATTCATTTAAAAGATTAAAAATTTATTCACACATAACTCAATCAATACCAAAGGGAATAAAATTATTTTTAACAATGATTACTTATCATAGGGATATCTCTTTAAGACTTACCAATGGAGATTCATCTAACACTAAATAATTCTACTCTTAAGGTACTCAAGATAAGTAAACCTACCAATTGAAAGTGAAATGGTTGACAAAAAACACTAAAGGGTTGAATTCAAACTAAAATTAAACATATATTCCCAACCAAGTATGCATAAAACTAACATGAAGGAATATGACAAACACCACTAACCTAGCCTAAGAACCTAGACCTGATGCCCCCACCACAACTTGGGTAGCCAACATGTCCACTATATAGAATCAAGGTCCAATGTAGTTCTCCTCACACTTATGATGTCCTCCTCCATGAGACATCATCACTGAACAAGATTTGGATATCTAAGACAAGAAGGGAAATAGTACATTACTCAGGTGAGCTTTTAAATATCTATCCATCTATTCTAATGAATGACACAACTTCAAGCCATCAATCACTATTTATGACATCACAAAGTGCAAGTGCCTACCCAAGCACTTTTTCACAATGTCATAATAAGAATAAGCATGACTAAAAACTTATACTCTCTTATACCAATGTAGATAATGACTCTATAATCTCATAATTATGTTGTTTAGAGAAACTCCATCTCCTAAATGAATCTCAAAAGGTGTCAATGGTTGATATAGGAGATGAATAAACTCATGTCTCAATAATCTATAGGGTCATTATCCTTAGTATAAAATCAATTAAAGAAAACATGCTATTAAAAATGCTAAAAACTACATGTGTAAGTAGGGATACCACACCATTCATGATTAAGTAGGTCTACTAAGAATTATATATTTTAAGCACATTTTCTAATAACACATTAAAGGTAGTTGTTAATTACCCACACTAGCATGGAATCTTAAGGGTTAGTTTCCTAAGCATGTTCTCTAGGAATATTCTCAATTTAGTTGATGATACCTACATAAATGAGTATTCTAAGGGTTAGTGTGATAAGCCTATGCCCACTTCTTGAGCTAACATCATATATGTGTTGATCACATCATGTACAAAATCAGGGCTGGCTATAGTTCACTCAAAAATAATTAAAGGTGTATGTGTTTACTCAAAAGTATTATAATGCAAAATAATATATAAAAATAAAATATGCCCATTTTCCTTAACTACAATGAGAAAAGTCAATGGTTTTTACAACCACATCAGTTGAAATCCATGAGCATAAGCTAGGGCTAGTGATGACCATCATTATTCTTGTGTCCTTATCCATCGCAAAACATATGGCCATTTTTTCATACTGATGAGTTTAAATAGATCATCATGTACTATGATTTTATCTTTAGTATAAGCATTAAATGAAGTAAACTCAAACCATGTTTTTCATGACCTAATGTGTCTCACATAATAATTACAAGCATAGTTTAACATAATGTAATTCTAAAAAAAATGGACAATAATAAAATTATCTTGAATGAGGATCATGATCCTTAACACTTATCTCTTTCCCATTTTAATACATGTCATACTACCAAATTATCATACTATCACTATAGCATTGATATCAATTTAAACACAAGCCCATAATTTACCAAAGAATGATTTTGTAGTAATCATGATAGTCATTTTGTTTTCCATATTGTTTTATGCTTTTTATAAAATTAGATACTCTGTGTTTTATTGTTTTTCACTAAGATTTATCTATTAATATTTTAATATAAATATGAATATTTTGATAATTCAACCATCCATATATTCTTTCAAAATACATAATTTACAATGTTCTTATTATCTTGATTTTAGAGTTAATCCAAAACCAAATGGGATTAATTCTAATTCACAGGTGGATATATTATGTCTACATTCTTACACTAGAATGACAATTATTATTGAAAAAGGATCAATAATTCCCAAGATTAGTAAGGCAACCCTTTGTGTATTCATAAAACATTGTGTAAAAATGCTTAAATTTATGATTTTAATATTGATTCTAAAAAATTATCAAGAGTCATTGTATTTTATCATGTGGATTACTAATATCATATTATCCTTCATTATGAATGATAGACAAATATTTATTATAAACATAGAATCACCGATTTTCAAAATTGGAAATGGATCCTTATATCATGATGTTGTTGTCAAGGAGTTATGTCTTTAGTAATGCTTGTTGCATAGAAAACTATATTTCATGTATGCTATTAAAATATTTAATTTATTCAATAAATATTCATTTTGATAAACTTACGACATAAAAGAGTTTTTCCTAATTTAAAAATTGGTATATCCAAAATGTCATCATATAAGTGCATAACCTTGATTTTCTATGGTAAATTTATTTTAACAAACACATAAAATCAAATTAAATAAGCATAATCAAGGTATATTCCTTTATATACATCTAATTAAATTTATCTTATTACCCTCTATAATTTTCCTAAAGTTCTAATGTTCTATGAACCCTTAGCTAGTATTAATTACATACATGTTTTGTTATATCTCATTCAATTAGAAAAAGATGGAGTACTATCTCCATATGATATTATGGTTCTATCATTAATGTTTTTTAATTCAATAATTCTTACCAATAGAATAATAATAATTACAAGGTAGTGATCTATCTATTTCTATGTTGGTCTTTTTATTTTCTCAAAAATGGTACTCAAGGACCAAAATATAGATACTCTGACTAGCCAAATTTATTGATAACAATAAAATTAAAATAAGTTGTAAGCTAAAAGATCTATTAAGGAGAATCTAAATTTTTAATTGGTCATAATATAGGGGTAGTTAAGATACCAATATGATATTAATGATTCCATTAAAATATAATAAAATTAGATGCCATATAATAAATAAGCAGAGACATATGATGCTAGGTATGAGTGAGATGCAATCTTCTATTACCAAAACCAAAGTGACTACTTGAAACTTATAATTCCACATGTAAAAAATGCATTAAGAATTATAAAATTGTTTTTCTTATTTCCTTAGAGGTATTGCATTACAACCTATGTTTTAGGAAGTTTCCACCTATTAGCACATCATAATTCTAATTCAAACACCCAAAATATTGATAATAAGTAGTTGTCTCACTACTTTAAACTCAATTGGATTTTATATTCTTTACCAGGTCATAATTGTGGAATTTGGACACCATACTACAAAAATAAATTGTATTGATAGGTAAAATAACAATGAATCATACGTTTTTTATCTATTACAAATTTTTGTAAGGGAAGATGGTGACTTCATACTACGTTTGTGCCCAGACTAATGGGGAAATTTTATTTTAATTTTTATAAGTTTTGTTTCTAATGTTACATTTTTTCATGAGATCCTAAATAAAAAATGGGGCAAAGATCTAAAAATAGATTTAATACATAACAAGTTAAATAATATTACCAATTAGAATGCATAGTAAGCTGTATTAAAAGATAACTAAATTGATTTGATACCCAAACAATCAATTTTTTTTTTTTAATGTCAAAAACCAAAATGACTAAATACATAGACGTGTAACATTTCCAATTGACCAATCAACTTACCAGCCATTTAACATTATCAAATCCATCTATGAAGTAAAATAAATGATCCCATTTATTTATTTTATGGGAGAAGGAACTCAACCATTTCAACACGAGTAAGCCATTCAAAATATACACTGCCATTTTGAAACACACCCACTAACAAGTTGTTCACATCGATAACAAATATTCTAACAATAAAAAAATTACTCATACCATTCAACATTATCAATTTTAACACAACCATACAAAAGTATCAAGTTGAACCCATAAAAAAATTAATAATAATATACCTTTCCAATTTAAACAAAACCATTCAATTTACTTCGCAAAGGTAGGATAAAAACCCAAAATGATTTAAACTTTCAAGATTAATCTTACCCTTACTTGAAACTAGTAGAAGGTGTTATAGATAGCATTACCACCTCCTCCATTCCTTTTTCTTCCTCATATCTTCTAATCATGGCATCCTCCCCCCATCTCTTCATGGGGGAGTAAATAAGTATTGTTCCTTGCTAACTATTCTTCCATAGTGATGACATTTAGGTGGGTGGGGATTTAATGATGACCAAAATTGTTTAATTATTTATTTATTTATCCATTTATTCTATCCAATAATGATGTCCTTCCTTTTGCATTATTAATTCTATTTAAAATATTTGTTTGTTAAACAATACATTTCTTCTTACCACACCTACCTCAACTCAGGTCCTTGATTAAACACTTATCCAACACGCTAACCTCCACATCACTTTACTGATGGTCTAAAAAGAAATAATAAAAGATTTTAATAAATATCATTATTAAAAAAATATAGGAGATATACCATAGTGAATACACCCTTAAGGAAATCATTTAAAATTCAATAAATTTTTATTGACAGTGACCTGACTCAACCTTCAAACATGAGCTATTGGCTAAACTAGATAACATAGAGATTGTCAGATAATAAAAAAAAATCATGATTAAAACAAGGAGATTTATTAGGAGTAAGAATACAATTACAATGAATTAAATCATTATAAATTATAATTTAACAATTATAAATTCATATTAATTATGGATTCAAGTATATTTGTATTATAATATGCCAGAGGGTAAGGTGATTAGGCAATCACTAACTAGATTAAATCCTTTATCACCATCTTTTCCATTTCTTTATTTGCAGAATAAAAACAACATTTGGAAAGTCACATGGTTGAATCTATTTGAATTACATTAATTATCAATACAATGTAATTAATATCTTCACTAGATGACAATAGAGAACCTTGATACTAATGATCCAAGAGGTATTTCACATATGATAAATATATAAGGAAAAAATAACAGATGGAACACATCCACTGATATGCTGAACAAAAGAGAATCATATGTTCATCAAGAAGGGTATTACATTCACCCCCTCTAGAAAATGTCATCATCCTCAACGATTCCACATTAAACATGTAGTTAAATTCACCACATTCCATATAAATAATAATCCTCTACCAAGTGAACCCAAATTTTATCTCAAAGCAGACATAAGTACTTTATAAATAGTCATATAATGTGCTAACACAAAATTCTCCTATGAGTACTCTGAATTACTATCACACAATGTTTTTAATTTCAAATAACCCTTTTTTCATCCCATGGTACAATGAAAATAATAAATATACTTTCAAAACATGGAGACACTATAATTATTGTAATACCACTTAGCTATGTAATGCTAAGCCAAACTATTAACTAAAAACATTCTACCATGTACCCTTCGAGCAAAATTTTATAAGTCTAAAGAGTTTTCATAAGTCAAATTCACTATCCACTAATATTATGAACTATCAATCTCACTAAACAAGATCATAATTACCATTCCACTACAAGATCTTGTTTCACCCACTCAGACTATATATTATAACACAACCATATCCATAAACATTGATAAAACCAAAAAGTTTTTTTGCCAAAATATCTAATGATTGATAACCAAAATTGATATGTAATCTATCTTTTTAATACTTTCTTATACTAATAAATAAATAAAATAATTATAAATTAGTAATTATGCTCAAGTATAAAATTTCATACTATAAATATGAATCACTATCAATTTCATTGTACCAAGGTATGAATATCAATTCATAATAAGATCATACTACACCAATTGTGCATCAAGAAGTAATGAAAATGACTACCAAGTCATATAAGAAAGCATATAATTCTAAAACATTATAGTGTACAAAAAATAATAATCTCCATCATTTTCATCATCAAATACATCTCACTAAACCTCCTTAGACCTCCCAGCCTCCATATTCCTCCCTACCTCCTTAGACCTCCCAAAACCTCCTTATTCCCTTCTTAGACCTCCCAAAAATGGCCAAAATAATATATTTATAGAATATTCACACCACATCTAGTGGTTGGGAAGGATGGTGTCATGAACCTATCTCACATAAGTTCCCATATCGACCCAATAGATTTTTCAAGCTACTTCTTCTCCCCCACACAATGCACACTGAGCACATTACAATATATATATATATATATATATATATATATATATATATATATATATATATATATATATATATATATATAACACATGAACCATCATTTATCAAAACCCAAAATACCATAATAATTTTGAAGGAACAAAATGTCAAAAATAATCAATTTAAGAGTCAATAAGCCAACGAAACTAGAAAAAAAAATTAAGAAGTCATAAATCAAATTTAAAATAAGTTGGTGCCAATAGACAAAACAAGTCCAAGCCACAATTATGAAGTCATGAAAATAAAAAAAATTAAATTCAATCACAATCAAAGTAAATCCATTTACTTCAAGTTAAATTAAAGTAATTAATAAATGTTCAAAACTCCAAAAGAACAATTAATTGAAAAGTCAAGTTCAAGTACTAGTGTCAGTTATCAAAGTAAAATCTAAAATATGACATTACTAGAACTATGTGACTATAAAATTCACCCAAGGGGAGAAGGATTAAAAAAACTCAATCACATCCCAAAGGTGAGAAATAAAAGTATTTTGACTACCTCCCTAAGGTAGGAGAAAACATCACATCATCCTCTATATGCCTCCCAACATATTAACATGATTACCTCCTAGAGGTAATAAAGTATGTCTCAAATACCTCCCAGAGGTAGGATAAATAATAAAAATAGTAATCCTCCCTATGCCTCATGGTAACAAGTGCTGATATAACTGTGTAGAAATAAACCATGTGTAAATGTGATGCCTATCACCTATTGTCAAAAGTACCATAGAAATTCTACTAACTATCCCAAAGTCTTTGAATCAGTTGATATATAAGTTTCTCATTGTATAATGTGCCATTTTTTATTGTTGCACTTAATTCAAATGATTTTATAAAAAATACTATGTTCAATTCTAGTTGTCTTGTTCCAATTTTAATCAATAATATGTTTTTCATAAATCTTGTATAGAGTCACTAATGCAAATATATTAGTAGTTTCACTATCTTAATTGATTCACATGGATAAATCATTGTTCAATCTCAAGTATTGTGTCCAAATTAGAGTAATCATATATATAACAGAAAAAACTATACTTCTATTAACCACCACTATTACATGCTAAAATGAACACCTAAGTGAACCAAATTTAAAACATAAATGGTTAACTCAATACAAAACTAAATAAATTACTAATACTCTCATAAGAAGGAAGGTACATTCATTATTCATAATGAAGAGGGGGGAAAATTAAATCAATCTATCAATACCTTACACACACACTTACTCTTGATTTACTTGTGGTTGCATTCAAGATTCAAACTACTTAACTTGAGAATAGGGTTAGAACTTTCAACACTCATGCAAACATCCAAATCATACTAGGTACCCTTTAGTTATATAAAAACCACCATACACAAGGTTAATAATGCTCTAGGATTTAATAAATTATATAATTACAACAATAGATTCAGACCATCTTTATAATCTCATGGCTTAAGCTTAACCAAGATGAACAACAAAACACTAACAAGAACACAATACGTTAGACATACTAGGGTTAATATTTTGATTTAAAAATAATCAATTTTATCATAATGATAATTATATGCACATCTCATTATAAGAGTCATACTCATCCAACATATTAATACATAATCATTAGAAGAATACATAAATATAGATTAAGGTAGGTATTTACCAAACACAAACATATATAATATAATTTTTTTATCCTCATATATTCATCTTACCAAAGAATAGTAAAATTTATCAATGTAAATATCCATTAATGAGGTATGAAAATAATATAATCAACTATAAAGTTCAAAATTTCATCAACCTATTTATTGTAAGGTCTAGTGTCAATCTATTTGTTGTAGGGTCTAGTGGCCCACAGTGGCTAGATACTCCACCATGAGAGAAAATAAATAAAAAGAAGTCCTCTCTAATAAGACACTTCTATCCTCAAAACAGAAAATCCTATAACTAGAATTTAGTGATTCCTAATGCAGCCCATGTCTAAAACTACATCCACTCTCACTATGCCATTTCTCTTGTACACACGTGAGTAAAAGTTACATAATGCATATATTAGAACACCAACACTCTAGAGTTACCAATGTTTAATCATGCTCTAATACCAAAATGTCATGCCCAAAATTTTTGTCCCAAAACCCATTGATTTTTTTTAAATCTTGTTTCAGTGATGTTTAATTATTTGCTATGATTGTTTAATGTTCAATTATTTTGGTTTGGTTAAGGTATGATTGGAATGTATGACACACACAATTATTAAAAATTTTAATTAATACATTTGTTTGAAAATTTGAGGCCTATATAAGATTAAAATATAGGCATGAAAGGGTAAAATCAAATTAGTGAGTAATATCTTGATTAAGGAAGTGAGACAAGTCACATTGGTAAGGAAGGCTGAATTATAATTTCTTGATTTAAAGGATTAAAAATTTATTCACACATAACCTAATCAATATAAATGGTAATAAAATGATTTTTAATAATGATTACTTATCATATGGTTATCAATTTAAGACTTACCAATGGAGATTCATCTAACACTAAACAATTATACTCGTAAGGTATGCAAGATGAGGAAACCTACCAATTTAAAGTGAAATGGTTGAAAACAAACCCTTGAGTGTCAAATTAAAACTAAAATTAAACATGTATGACAAACCAAACATGTATGGACCTAACACGAATGAAAATGACAAACACCCGTATCCTAGACTAAGAACCTAGACTTGATGCCCCCACCACAACTTGGGTAGCCAACATACCCACTATGTGGCTTCTGGGTATAATGTGGCTCTTCCCACACTTGTGATGGCCTCCTCCATGAGACATCTACATGAAGTAAGAGTTATATATATAAGCTAATAAGGTAACGGGTATATCACTTAGATGAGATTTTAAATATCTATCCATGTATTCTAAAAATGACATAACTTCAAGCCATCAATCACTATTTATGACATCACAAAGTGCAAGTGCTTACCCAATAACTTTTTCATAATGTCATAAAAATTAAAATCACGACTAATAACTTATATTCTCTTATTTCTAAGTATACAATGACTCTACGATCTTAGAATTATGTTTTTTAGAGAAACTTTGTCTCCAAAATGAATATCAAAAGGTGTCCATGATTAATACAGGAGATAATAAACTCATGTCTCAATAATCATTAGTGTCATTATCTTTAATAGAAAATCAATTAAGGAAATAATTCTATTAAAATTGATGAAAAATACATGTGGAAGGAAGGATACCACACCATTCATGATTAAGCAAGTTTACTAAGAATTAGATATTGTAAGAACATTTTATAATAACACATTAAATCTAGTTGTTAATTGCCAACACTAGGATGGAATCTTAAGGATTAGTTTCCTAAGCATGTTCTCCAGGAAAATTCTTAGGTTAGTTGATGATACCAACATAAAGGGGTGTTCTAAGGGTTAGTGTGCTAAGCTCAAGCCCACTCCTTAATCTTACTACATATTTGTAGTGATCACATCATGTACAAAATCAGGGTTGGTTGTAGTTCACCAAAAAACATCTAAATGTATATGTGCTTAATCAAAAGTATTATCATGAAAATTTGCATACAAAAAGTAAGGATGCCCATGTTTTTTAAATACAATGAGAAAACTCAACAGTCTTTAAAAACACATCACTCTCAATCCATGAGTAGAAGCTAGGACTAGTGATGACCATCATTATTCTTATGTCCTTCTCCATCACCAAACATATGGTCATTTTTGCATATGGATGAGTTTAAATATATCATCATCTACTATGATTTTATCCTCAGTATAAGCATTAAATGAAGCAAAATAAAATGAAAATTTTCATGACCTAAGGTGTCTCATGTAATAATTCCAAGCATAGTTTAACATAAGGCATTTCTCAAAAAAATAGACAACAATAAAATTATCCTGAGTGAGGAGCATGATCCTTAGCACTTATCTCTTTTCCATTTTACTACATGTCATACTACCAAATTATCATGCTATCACTATATCATTGATATCAATTTAAACACAAGCTTATAGTCTACCAAAGAATGGTTCTATAGTAATCATGATTGTCATTTTGTTTTCTATATTGTCTTATGATTTGTAGAACATTATATTCTCTATGTTTTATTATTTTTCACTAAGATTTTTTTTTAATATTTTAATATAAATATGAATAATTCGATACTTCAACCATCCATATATTCTTTCAAAATACATTATTTATAATTTTCTTAATATCTTGATTTTAGAATTAATCCAAAACCAAATGGGATTAATTCCAAATCACATGTGGATCTATTATGGATACCTTCTTACAATAATACAAATAATGAGAATTAATATTGAAAAAGGATTAATATTTCCCAATATTAGTAAGGTATCCCTTTGAGGATTCACAAAACATGAAGTACAAATCCTTAAATTTATGAATTTAATATTCATTCCAAAAAATTATATAGATTCATTGTAATTTCTCATATGGATCAATAATATCATTTATCCTTCTTTATAAATGATAGACAAAGATTTATTATAAACATGGCATCACCAATTTTCCAAGTTGGAAATGCATCCTTATATCATGATGTTATTGTCATGAAGTTATGTCTTTAGTAATGCTTGCTACATAGATAACTGTATTTTGTGGGTGCTATTAAAATCTTTAATTTATTAAGTGAATCTTAATTGTGATAAAATTACAACACAAAAGAGGGTTTCCTAATCTAAAAATTGGTATATCCAAGATGTTATCATATAAGTGCATAACCTTGACATTTTATGGTAATTTATTTTAACAAACATAAAAAATCAAATTAAATAAGAATAATCAAGGAATATTATATTATCCACATCTTTTTACATTTATCTTATTACTTTATATAATTTTCATAAGGTTCTAATGTTCTCTACACCCTTAATTGGTTACATTTATCTTATAAAATCAATTTAAATTTATGTTCTCTAAGGTTCTAATGTTATAAAATCAAATCAAATAAGCGTAATCAAGGTACATTCCATTATATACATCTAATTACATTTATCTTATTACCCTCTATAATTTTTTTAAAGTTCTAATGTTCTATTCACCATTAGCCAGTATTAATTATATATATGTTTTGTTATATCTTATTCAATTAGAAAAAGATGCACTACTATCTCCATATGATATTACGGTTCTATCATTATTATTATTTTTAATTTAATAACTCCTACCAATATAATACTAATTGTTACAAGGTAGTGATTTATCTATTTCTACTTTGGTCTTTTTATTTTCTCAAAAATGGTAGTCAAGGATGAAAATATAGATACTCCGAGTAGCCAAATTTATTGATAACAAGGTAAAATAAGTTATAATCTAAAAGATGTATTAAGGAGAATCTAATTTTTTTATTGCTCATACTATAGGGGTAGTTAATATTCCAATATGATATTAGTGATTCTAAGTAAATATAAGAAAATTAGATGCCATATAATATAAAAGTGGAAACATATGATTCCAAGTATGAGTGGGAAACAATCTTATATTACCAGTACCAAAGTGACTACTTGAAACTTATGACACCACATGTACAATAGGCATTAAGAATTATAAAATTATTTTTATTCTTACCTTAGAGGTAGAGCATTAAAACCTATGTTTTTTGAAGCTTCCACCTATTAGCTTATCATCCTTCTAATTCAAACACCCAAAAATTGATAATAAATAGTTGTCTCACTGCTTTAAACTCAATTACAATTTATATTCTTTACCAGGTTAGAATTGTGGAAGTTGGATGCCATACTACAATAATAAATTACATTGATAGGTAAAATAATAATGAATGGTAATTTTTTTATCAGTTGAAAATTATTATAAGGGAATATGGTGACTCCATACTAGGTTTACACCCAGACTAACGGGGAAATTCTATTTTAATTTTAATTGATTTATTTATTATAAGTCTTGTTTTTGTTTTTACATTACTGCATGAGATCCTAAATCAAAACTGGGGCATAGAGCTCTAAAATATTTTAATACATAACCATAAGTCGATTTGATACCTAAAAAATCAACTATTTTTTAAAGTGTCAAAAACCAAAATGACTTAATACATAGCTGTGTAACAATTCCAATCGACCAATTGACTTACCAATCATGTAACATTATAAAATAAATATATGAAGTAAAATAAATGACCTTATTTATTTAATTTTTGTGAGAATGAACTCAACCATTTAAACATGAGTAATACATTCAAAATATACAGCACCAATTTCAAACACACCCAATAATAATTTGTTCACATCGATAACAAATATTCCCTTAGTAAATAAATTACTCACACCATTCAACGTTATTGATTTTAACAAAGCCACTCAAAGCACAAGCAATGGTGCACACAAAACCATACAAAATTATCAAGTTAAACCCACAACCACTCAAAATAAAAATAAAAATAATCCTTTCCACTATACACACAACCATTCAAATTACTAAGCAGAGGTAGAATAAAAACCCCAAATGATTTAAGCTTAAAGGATTAATCTCACCCTTACCTAGAACTAGTAGAAGGTGTTATAGATAATGTTACCACCTAATCCTTTCCTTTTTATTCATCCAGTCTTCTAAACATGTTATCCTCCTCCCATATCTTCATGGGGGAATAGATAAGTACTGTTCTTTACTACCTATTCTTCCATAGCAATAAAATTTAGGTGGGTAGGGATTTAATGATGATAAGAATTGTTTAATTATTTATCCATATATTCTCTCCAATAATTATGTCCTTCCTTTTACATTATTAATTCCATTTAAAATATTTTTTTATTGACCAATCCATTTATACTTACTACACCTACCTCAACTCAGGTCTTTAATAAATACTTAGCCCAGACGCCATCCTTCACATCACTTTATTGATGGTCTAAAAAATAATAATAAATAAATCTAATAACTATCATTATTAACAAAAGATAGAAGATATACCAAGGCGACTACACCCTTATGGGAATCAATTGAAATTCAATTACTTTTTATTGATGATGACATGATTCAGCCTTGAAAAATGAGGTACTGGCCAAACTAGATAACATAGAGTTTGTCAGATAGTAAAACAACATTATCATGATTAAAACTAGGAAACCTTTTAGGAGTAAAAATATAACCATAATGATTGAAATTATTTTAAAGTATAATTTAAGAATTATAACTTCACATTAATTATGGATTTTACTATATTTGTATTAAAATATGCTAGAGGGTAAGGAGACTAGGCAATCACCAACTAGATTAAAACCGTTATCACCATCTTTTCCATTTCTTTATTTTTAGAAGATAAACAACATTTTCAAAGTCACATGGTTGAATCCATTTTAACTACATCAATTGTCAATAAAATGTAATTAATATCTTCACTAGATGATAATAGAGAACCTTGATACTAATGATCTAGGAGGTATTTCGCATATGATAAATATATAAGGAAAAAAATAATAGATGGAATGCATCCACTGATACACCAAACAAAATGGAAGCATAAGTTCATCAAGAAGGGTATTACACCATGACCAAGGTAGTCAACATGACTATCCATCATGAGCTCAAGCCATGGATAGTTTCTCTAATGAAGCTAGAACAAGAAAGAAAGATGACAACCCTTTGGGAGTCAAGTGGCATTTAGGTGGACATTCTTGGGGCCTCATATAGTACACAAATGGTTTTTATAGGACCCCCAAAAGTGATAGAATCATGAGTCAATGTGAAGTTCAACCCAAAAACTATAGGATTGGAAAGAGTGATAATAAAAAAATCCATGGTTGGGGGTGAAGAGCTCACTTTTCAAATAATTAAACCATTTTTTATCTTGACTCCAACAGGGGGTTACGGACCCATTGAAGACCCAATCCATTAAGAGGATATAATTGGATTAGCTGATGCTCATTCAAATAAACTAAAATTAGACATAAAAGGCATGTACTAAAAATATAGAACCTATAGAAACAAAAGGAAAATATTGAGAAGAAGGTTGTTCTATCAGTCCCTGATGAAATGCTCAAGAATTTTTAGGAATATTTCTATGATATGTTTGATTCCTTAAAGACAATGAAGGAAAGGTAGAGTCAACTAGCCTAGCAAGATGTAGTATCTAAGGGTTTAATATCCCAAAGGTAGGATTCATATAATAAAATGAAAGAGCTAATAAACATACTAGTTGAATATCAAATTATTGGTTTTAAAACCATTAGTAAGGCCCATTTAAACACAATCATGGGATTAATTATTGACAAAATCCAAGGTCTAGGTACATGGTGAAGGAACTTGGAGAGGATCCTAAGAGATGATGGATAGAATTGAAAAACTCCTTGGAACCATGATTATTAAACATACAAAACTCAGCTTATTAGGCATCATTGCAGATGATGAATACAAGCATAGAGTTACCTTTGTCATGAAAGAAGTAAAAAACAAGAGTCAAGGAAAATCTAGGAGCAATAATAGCCAGGTTATAAATATGATCATAACTATAAGAAGAGAATATTTTCAAGGAAAGGAGCATCAAAGAAGCCATGACAAGAAATGATAGGTATTTGGAAGACTTGGTTGACCAGGAAGATGAGCACCTCCTAGAACCAGATGTTAATTTAAAGCTAGTCGATGAACAACACCAAAAGACCATGAGGATTCTTCAGTAACAATATAAGAGTCCTTCATCATAGGTCCCACCAAATAGATATTAATTTTATATTTTATTACAAACTTTGTAATATATAAAAATGGAATATTCTTTTTTTAAAGACATGTAAATTTGTTAGCACATTTGCCTATATATCAATCTACTTGGGAAAAGGGAAATGTATTCTTGAAAATTTTTAAAAAAGGATAGTTGTCCTTAATTTTATTCATGTTTATAGCTAATATTACTAATTGGTATAATATATTATCCTATTATAAAAGGTAGTATTACCATTTGTAAAGGGGATGGAGTTTTAAGAGAAAGAAACTACATTGTAACTTTTGATAAATTTAATACAAGCAGTGAATGTTGTAAAGTTTTTCACAATATTTTTGTGTTAAGTGTTATCATGGATTCTCCCTCAATTTTATATTCTATGTCTTAGATTTTAATGTTTTTTTAATAATTTTATACATGCATCTATAATATAGGGTTGCTAATTTGTGCAAATGCTATATTATCTAAATTTACTTAATTTTAATTCATTTTATTTTAGTCTACATGAGGATGTATTATGATATTTTATTACAATATAAATCTTTAAATTTAATCTAATTCATATTTATATTCTTTCATATTATCCTAAAAAACTAGCTTAGTGTGTAATGGGATTTGAGTATATGCTATTTCATGTTATATACTGGTTGAATGTATGCTCAATTGGAATCTAAACCTTGTCATATTGTTTGAGACAAAAATAATTAATCACATACTTTCTTTCACCCTACCCTTCCTTTTTATTTTTTCTTTAACCAAATTACTCTAGTTTAAATTTCATTGTGAATATGCATTCTAGAATAGTCTCATATTAGAGTTTGATCATAATTCACTAGTACTATTGTAGATGTTGCATACCTTGAAAAGATTATTAAGGACCAAGGTGGCTCCCAACCACCAATTAATATAAATGTTGTGGAATAGTCTTCATGATCTACCTCTATTTTACCAAGGATAA